>JAWNPG010000031.1:14330000-14930000 GCA_035045145.1 Drosophila meridionalis
CACATTGCAGCCCAAGCGCAGTCGCTGCGTCAACTGCGCAGTTGGCAGAGCGCGCGCTTATACGTGCGAGCATATGTATGTGTGTATGTGTTGTTTGTATGTATGCATACAAAATCTTAGAATGATTTGATATTTGGCTCTTCACAGGGCTCAGGGTATCCCCTAGTCGAACAGTCTCGACTAGAGCACTCTTACCTGTTCATTATATAGACCAAAATTCATACATATATAAATAAGAAAATTGATTATTCAAGCTTCATTTAAAGCTAATTAACTATTGTAACCATTCTGGACTGGTTTAAAACAATTAATGATTGATCTTAATGCGATAAAAATATTAAATATATATATTAAATTTTATTTAATTATTTTAAGTAACCATCTTTATATAGATTCATGAATTAGCTACGAAACGTTGCAATGCGCATAAGAAATATGGTCATCCTTCATATTTGAAATGGAGAGAGCCAACTTGTGATTGGTTAAGCGCCAGCTACTCTGCCATTAAAATATACCGTTATATATCTTTGTCTTGTAGCGCAAAGAGTGCGAAAGTAAACATCCGCATAAGTGAGAAAGTAGAGAAACCGATTATCCAGAGCATCACAATTGAAGCAAGCGACATATTGCTCTTTTCTATGAGCCCGTTTCATATGTTTCTCTTGCAGTGCGAAGAGTGCGAATATACGCGTGTGAGTGTCGGTGTAAGTGTGAGAGAGAAGAAAACGATTACTAAGAGCATCACAATTGAGAGCGAGCGACATATAATGTCGCAGTGCCGCTATTGTAAATATCCAAATAGGACAGTTATGTGCTTTTGCCAGTAATATCACACGATCGAGTCATATTTTATGCTGCCTGCTATTGGATTTCGCTACGAAATACTTTATTTTGGTTACTTTGGATCATTTTAATTTAAGTCCGTGAGAAAGGTTAAGCTGCACGGCGGATCGGTCAGTGCTGTCGAAAGGAGGGGAAATCTGCCTAAGGCCGCCATTATTGTTTATTTCTGTGCTACCGTTTCATATGTATGTAATTCAAAGTGAGAGGTATTGTATGTGAGCGAGTGGAAAGAAATACTGCGATGTCTGAAAGTGGCCATCTTCTTTTTGAAATCCCAACTAGAAACATATTCTATACTCGATGCGATTGCACTATACACTTCAAATTTATTTATATTAAAATTAATATTTAAAATCCTTAAGTTTTTAGTAAATATTTAACAAAATATTATTTGAAATAAAATATAGGACTATAAACATTTAATAAATAAATTCAATTTTCAGCGCTGACTGAAATAGTCAAATAGTTTCACGATTTTAAATGTCAACAATTCGCTTTTTCGCTTTCCATAAATGGTTTATTATTCTACAAACTGTAAAGAGTGCAAAATGCTGGATTGTAGCTAATGCAAATAAAGTATTCATAGCTCCAGTTTTTGTTTTTACTTTCTTTTTTTTCTAGATATATGTTTGTTGCCTGCTTTCCTGTTCGCCAACTAATGAAAATGTGCTACACGCCTTGCCCCCGTTGCCAAAAAAGCGAACAAAAAACAAGTAAGAAAACTCTAGTCGGAGGTGCCCGACTAGGAGATACCCTGAGCCCCGTCCGATTTGCATTGCTTAATACGCTATATAGCTTGCATATAATATTACATTTTGCACAATTAAATTATAATTTTGAAATTTTATTCAACTAGAATGTCTGTAAATCAAAAATAAATTAATAATTAAATAAATAAACAAAAAAATGAAAAGAAAGCAAACATCCCGCACCTGGGCTCGAACCTGCATCTATTTACTACATGTGTAACGTTAAAGCGCGTCATCTCAACTAGCACGACCACCTTATGTTTATAGATTTAAAAAAAAAAAAATAAAAAAAGTTACGCTGTTGTCACTGAGTTTCGAACCCGCGACCATTCGTTTACGCGCTTTGTGTCTATCCACTACGCTACACCAGTATTGCGTTGCTTGTTGGCAAAACGCAAAGTAGTACTACAATGCGATATGTTACAAATACAAAACTAATGAAGCAGATCAATCGCAGTTGTAATTCTTAGAATATGCTGAAATGCGCGCATATGAACGTATGAGTATGTGTACATACAAAAACGGTGGTCTGTTTGAATGTATGCGTGTAAAGGGCGATATATAACAAATACAAAACTACAGAAGCGGCTGAAAATGCAAACAGAATTTGGTTGAAGAATATGCTAGAACGAATGGCCTACATAGTAGACGCGCTTGCACGTTTCAATGTATGTGTATGTGTAAATGTTTTTTGCTGCGCGTCGCTGCTTGCCACGTGCGTGTGAATATTGGCCAAACGTTTTGTTTAATAAATCGGGACTGACTTAACGGATTTTGATGAAACTTTCAGCATATGATTCTATTGAATTTTTTACATTTTATAAAAATGCTAATTTATTCACATGGTTATATTTGCAACAGACTCTCAATGGGTGTTTGTTGGCTGAGGGGGGGGGGGGGGTAATTAGTAAAAAGAGCCGGTACGCAAAAAATAAAAAAATTGAAATTGCATAAAATTCACGTGAATCTATATGCAAAATTTGAGGGGTCTAGCTCTAAAGGTGTGGCAGATAGAATTTTATAACCTGTTTTCGATAAGGTTTAAAATCGATAACAAAACAACAAAAATAGATATCATTTTTTGGTAACAAACTTGACCTGCGCGTGCTATCCACGGACCCAACAAAAAAAATTCAAGTCTCTAGGTCAACTACGTTCTGAGATCGACGCGTTCAAACATACGGACAGACGGACAGACGGACGGACAGACAGACGGACAGGGCTAAATCGACTCAGCTCGTCGCCCTGATCAAGAATATATATACTTTGTGGGGTCTGACACGCCTCCTTCTGCCTGTTACATACATTTAACAAAACCATTATACCCTGATTTCCCATTTTCAATGGGCTCAGGGTATAACAAACGGCGCAATGGAAAATCAAACATAGGGAAGGGAAATGCAACAATAGTAGGCGTGGCCGCACTCACAACCACACCCCCACCCACACTCACAAATACTAAATACAGTTGAGTGAATCATTTTAATGACCCGTGTTGCGTCTGTCCCCCTCCCAGTCTGCTCTTCTGCTATGCCCATTTTCTTCCCTTGCCCTTGCTCCAAGTATCTGTGTGTAAATTGTGGAAATGTCGAGCCCTGCTAAATGTTGCAAAAATTGCTCTACTCCTCGTGTGTTCTACAATAGGTAACAAATAAAATACAAATAAAAATAATAATAAAACGCGAAACAACTAAAAATGATGACGTCTGCTCCTGCTGCTGCTGCTGTGTTGATGATTGCTGTGCGCTTTTATTTTGCTTCACTGTGCAAGTCTTCTTCTTATTTTTGTGTTTGTATTTCATGTGGCTGTGTGAGTGTGAGTGTACGTGTTCACCTACATGCATCAAAGTTGATTGTTTCGAAATTTATTGCATACTTTTTGGCTGCACATTTATAACGCTTGTTGCGCTTTCCGGGCCGCGCAATTGCTGCCCTTATCGTTGTTCTTGTTGTTGTTGTTTAGGAATCGCTGAACCATTCAAACAACCATTAAATGCCACTGCATTTTAAATATTGCTCTGCTTTTATTTGGGCGTGTGTGTGTGTGTGTGCACACATCAACCTTTCGTACACTGCCCTCTCTCACTCTCTCTCTCTCTCTGTCACCCTCACCCTCTCTGTTTCTCTGGGCATTTGCATATGCTCTGCAGGTGGAATCTCTTGCACCCAAAAAAGAAGAAATGTGATTAAAATTTATGGCAAGCAACTTTCATTAAAATTGCTCGCAAGCTGGCAAAACATTAACATAAGCCACACACACACAGAGAGAGCTAGGCGTGTGTATGTGTGTGCAAGGGTTTCGGCTCTGCAATAAAAATTAAGCTATGAAGCAGCTGAGAGTACAGCTTGACTGTCCCCAGTGTGTGTGTGTGTGTGTGTGTGTGTGTATGTGGTATATAACTCTTATGAAAATTAAAAATTCTTTTAAGCATCGTAAAAGTAGGAAATGGCTAACGCAGCGCATGCTCTGCAAAATTGGCTGAAATGGCAACTGCTTAACATCAAATGCAAAAAGTTAAAATTTTCATTTTTCTTTCTTGACAGATTTATTTAAATTACTGTCATTTGGTAGCAAAGTCATTTGAATTTATATAAGAGATTGATTTGAAAGCAAAATAATAATTAAGAATAATCAATCAATTTTATTAGAGCTGTTTAATTGAAGTTTTATTCAGTTCTAATGAAATTGATTGATTATTCTTGATTATTATTTTGCTTGTTAATGTCAACGAGGGCAATTATAAAAGTCAAGTTGGAGTTTGAAACATGCTTTAAGAACTTAACTCTTAACTTTTAGCAGTTCGAACCTTTCTCTTATTAGTGCACTAATGAGCTTTATTGTTAAATTTGCACACTCAATTAATACTATTACGAGTCGTCCGGCATTAGGAACTAAGCCAAAAAGCGTAATTGGCCCGCTCGCACTTGCTGTTCGAACTGGAAGCCTTTGCCGTAATCCCCTATGAATGGCTCTCTATCGCATAGGAGGCTGCGTAACCACTGAGACAATGCCCGAATAGTTTGCATCATTCTGTAGCTGTAGCTAGCGCTCAATTTGCTGGCGCTTTTAATGGCCGCAACGACCATTTAAGCCAAGTCAATCACAGCAGAGCTGGTTGGCTGGCTGTTAGGCAGGCTGGCTAGGCTGTACTCCGCTTGGTTTGTCGTCTTTTGTGGCCCTGTTGCCATTAACAACAGCGGCGAGACAATGCCGCCTGCCAATACGTACGCCGAGGACCTGTGCCCCAGCCCGACTCTGCTTGGCTGCGCCCTAATCCCGCCTCCGCCTCGCCCCGCCCGGCTATGGCTACATGGTACACATGTGGCATGCCACAACTGCACTTCCGCTTGCGTAGTCATTTTCATATTTTGCAACTTCCGTTGCCAGACACACACATACGCACACTGGAGTGGGGAGAAGCTAAAGTTATCGCCTGGCTGAGTCCCACAGCCGCTAAGGCGTGTGGCACACAGCGCGTGGCCAAATGGGATTATTAATTAAATTATGCTTTAATTTAAGTAGTCCACATCTTCACCAACAATACGAGACAGACGAGAGAGAGAGAGGGGGCTATTCGTTGCAAAGTTTTCAATTTCAATTTCCAGCGACTGATCGCTAGAAAAACTTGACTGGCCTCGCCGCAAAATAGGCGCCCCGCCCACGCCTCGGCAACCCTTGGCGAGTGCCAAGTTCCAAGTGCCAAGTGGCAAGTGCTCGCAGTCATGCACATTTTGGGGCAATTACTGTCTCATTTTCAACAAAAGTGACTGTCAACTGGAACGAGAAGAAAGGAGTTGGGGAGGGGGCACAGCTCATAATTTAAGCATTAAACTTTCTCAAATGCTTTCAAGTTGACTTGGTCTTAACTACACTTTTACAGCTCAAGTAAATAATTGCGAACGAGCGGCCCAAAGGAGGGCGCCTGGCCCCGACTAGCCAAGTGGGCCAGCCTGCCAAAAGGGGACGTGGCTTGTAATGATGGGCATCGCAATTAAAGTTATAGTCGCATGGTTATTTTTGACGGGTCTGTCAAGGGTCGAGGGGGTGGGGGTTGGCAGAGAGAGTGGGTTTCTGTTTTTAAAGAGGCTGCACAGCTGCGGCCAAAAGCGTTGTAGTTTAACAGGGACTTAAACAAGAGCACATAAAAATGCCAAAAACAATGCAGACGGAGGAAAGGAGAATTGTGTGTGTACACAACAAATGGACAGAGTTGAGAGACTGCGACAAGGTGTATTCTTTTACGACAATGGCCAAACATAAAGCTTAAACAGTTCCTTAGTAGCTTACGACATGGGCATTACGTATAAAACATCGAATCGACGTAATTAAGATTTATGAGTTAACTACTTACGCGAAAAAGTAGTTACTCGAAATATATTTATATTTATGTGAAACAAACAAAAGAACTTAATCAGAGTTAAGACAGAAAAACAATTTTCATTTTATATTATCCCAACTAGAAATAGCATATAACAGCAAAACAATTTCTGCTTATTTTTAAAGAAGAAGTATAACAGCCAGTTCTATTTTTGATTTCGCGCTTTATGCACAAATAGGAAATAGGAAAAAATATTATGAATAATTTATTTGAAAACTTCGGCTAAACAGAGTGAAATACGAATTTCAACAACATATTTTTATTCTCTTGCCTTTAACATTTATACATTTCCGCACTGCTTCTGTCCTCAGGCGTCTCCGGTTCGCTTTGGCCTGTTGGAAAAACATTTGCCAGACTACCCCTAATGCTGCGCAGTGACGACTTTCACTGTGCATTATATTTCTCAATTATTCTGCTTATGCACATATTTTCCTTCTGTATCTCAACCCTTGCCGAGCAGCGACAGCTCCCATTCGCTGCCGGGCCTCATCTGCAGTAATTCCACTTTGTGCTCCAGCAGTTAAGGACTCTCTAGTTGATTTTTCACTCAATTCTCCCTGGCTCGTCATACAAATCATTAAGTGCTTGCGACTTGCCACTTGTCGCATTCAATTTGAGCGAGGCAAAGCCCTGTGACAAAGCCCTTGTAGGTACTGCGTGCTGTCTGCTCCCTCCTAGCTCTAAGCTTATTGGCCATTCCACGTGCTGGCCATTAAGACAATTGGCCAAGCAAAACCAATTTCTGATAAGCCTCTTTTGCTTAAAAGCCAAATTATGGTATTTGAAAAATATTCGCTATACCTTTTCGCTTCTTTTCTCTTGTTATTCGCTCTCGCTGTCTATCTCTCTCTCTCTCCCTCTCTCTCTTTCTCTCTTGTGTTGTTCTTTTTCGAAATAGGCAGCCCGCAGCCCGCTGCCCACGCTCCATCCAGCAGCTCGGTTATAAAGTTATTTCCCCAGACGCATCGAACCCTTCTAAAAAAAGAGTAGGAAGAAGCAGCTGCAGCTGGAGCTCGGCTGGAGTGGAACATGGTCAACACAACACAGTTGAGGTGCTCGGCTTTCTTTTTATTATTTCTTCTTTTTTTACTGAACAGATGCCCTCTGGGACTATTTGGCGGGCCATCGAAAAAATAAAGGTATTATGCTCAATATTATTATCGGACTTCGGTTCGTCCGTCCGGTTGTCTGTCTGTTGGACTGCTTGACTGGCCGCGTGCGGACGAGCCGCTGCCGCAGCAAGGACAAAATTAACTATCAACGGCAATGCGGCAATGCCCCGAAGTAATTTTAAATAAAATATTTATAAACGTATTTGCGCATTGAAGTGCGACCGTTGTCATTTGCCAGGGAGTAGAGAAAGAGACAAAGCCAATGCCAAAGCCAAGGCAGATCCGTTTCACCACGATGCACTCTATACCCTTTTGGCAGGGCTACTTTGCATATACGGCTATTGGGGGAGTTGGCTTTGAAAATCACCACTGTGTGCTCATCAATGTGAATGGCGCGCAATTGTTGTAAACTTTTATATTCGATTTGGAATTATCAATCAGCGAATCGGAAATTGAGTCGGAGAGTGCCGTCTCGCTTGCTCATCCTCCTCTCTTTTGTGTAGCATTCGCAAAGGTTCTACTGACAGCTGATAGATCCTAAAACAGTTTCATTCTTTCAATTTCTAGTTCGCGCTAGAGAGTACACAGAACGAAGGAAGGCATTCTCTGCGCCGAGGCCCGGCCCAATTAATAATTGCCTCACCCATTGCGTATGCATTAACCGTCTAAGAAAAGGATCCGCAATAATCATATTAACGAGACTTAAAGCAAATGGGGCGTGACCGAAGGCGCAAAATGATTGCAACTATGACAAAGACAACAGAGAACATGGCAAAGGCAAAACCAAACGAAGGCAGCCCGTGGGGTTTTATTAAAATAATAAAGTTCTAATTTAATTATGAGGCAAGCACAAAGCACAGCGACACCGAGTGGGCCAAGGGAGGGGGGAAGAATGAAGCGAAAGAAGAGAGCCGAGAAGGGGGACGTTACATATTTTTCATTTTGATAACTCACGTACCCCTCCCGAGGGCCCTAATTAGCAGGCGACGGCCGTATAACCGAAAAATCAACGCGCCCTCAAGCTGTTCGGCTTCGGCTTCGGCTAGGGTTTTCGGGCTTGTGGCGGACGGAGTGGTTTGCAAAATAAAGGACCATAAAGTGCTAATTGAATAAAACGGCACATGACTTGCATAACTTATTATCAAAAATACATATATAGACGTATATATAGACGATATTCCCGCTGGCCCATCATTTCTATGCAGGTCAGGGCTGAGCAGAGCCGAAGCGGAAATCCAACCCGTCCGCGCCTCAAGCATGAATTTATTTCATTTTCATAAATTTAAAACGTACTTTAACACAAAAACAAAGGGAGAGGGAAGAAGCAGAGTAAGCAGGTTGGCAGAATATTTATATATAGGTGTGTGGCAGCAGAAGGCGCCACTTAGAGAGCTTAAGGGCGCCCAAAAGGATATTTAGCTGGCGGAAACATTTTTACGTTTCGTTTAACGTGCCAAAGATGGCCACCAGTCGACCAGGCGGCCAGACGACCAGCCGAGAGCCTGGCTATCTTCTAGCCATTCAGCTCAGATTCCTGCCCACCTGCTATCAAAAGTCTGTGGGCAAAAGTTGAGCGGCCCACGTAAAACTAATTTAACCCGCAACGTTCCACGGACACTTTTGTTCGTGTTACGCTAAATTAGTCGACTGCCGCCCAAACCGAGGCCAACAAAAAAGAAGCAGAAAACAAAATAAATGAATACAAAAGCGAAAAACGAAAATTTTCTGTTTCACCTGAAATAGAAATACGAATAGCAACAACAACAACAACAACAGCGATGACGACGAGGGGCACATACTCTACTGCCATAAAAAATTATTTTACCTTGGGGAAATTTTTGCAACAGTTTTTAATTTGTAATGCGCTACGGCCACTAAAACAAAGTGGTTAGTTCTTAGTGGGTAATTGCAACTGGCCACGACTGTAGGGTATCTCTATTGATAGACTCGTCGAAGAGTTGACACGACTCGTAGGCATTTGGATAGTAAACTGGAAGCGAAGCCAATAAATGGAATGGAGAGAAAAGAGTTGAAATTTGGATGGAACTTAATTATAAGTTATGTTAGATATTGAGTAACGCAAAGACAGTTAAATAGGCAGTAAGAAGAGAGAGGTGGATTACCAACTATGATGATTATGAAATAGATATAGATAAGTGAAGTAATAATGCACAGAACTCCTCGTACATGAAAGAACAGAGCCCCGAAAATAGACTATATATTAAGAATTGTTCGAAATTACAGTAAAATAAAAGAGATAATTTGAATGGAGTGTAGAGTGGAGAAGGAAGGAAAGAGAAAAGAATTTCTAAGATTGAGAATGAAGAATTCTAACTAGATTTTCAGAGCTAAGAAATCAACTGGTTAAGAAAAAGAATCTGTCAAGAATAGTTCATATGAGAAAGAAGAGAAAGTGGAAAGTATAAAAAGATAAGTTAAATGAAGTCTAAAAAAGAGAAAAAAATAAGAAAAGTGGAAGCTGTAACTAAAACCATTCAGCGGGTGATGGATTTGCAAAAGAAAAAATCAACTAGAGAATTTAATCGAAAATTGAAATAGACTGTAAAGAGAGAATCTTGAAATCGAGTTAAATTGAGATAGGTCTACGGAAACTGAGAAAGAATGACAATTACTTACAAAGTAGTAAAGCTGCAGGTAATTCCAAATTCTGGCTCAGCAAAGACTACAACTCAACTGCAATGAACTAATCATCACCTGAATATAATGAACAGAAAGTCAATAAATAGTGTAGCTTCCCACTACCTGAAACACCTGGTTGGCCCACTTATGGAGCTGTCAGTGTAGGGTATTCAATTTCTGGCCGAGGCTGGCCGAAGGATTCTGTGTGTCGACGACGAGTCAATTGTTTAGTGGGCTGTCATTAAGCGAGCGTCCATTTCATTAGCATTGCGGCCAGGTTTGCGAACAGCAGCAGCGGCTGGCAGCTGCAGCCTCACTCCAGCGCCCGGCTCCGCTCCAGCGATTTTTACTATGCCCAACACGTTTTGAATTGTTAAAGCGGCTGCCGCAGACCGGACCTATCCGGCGCTCGGCTTCCGGCTGTGGCGCCGTGTCCGGGTCAGGGCCAACAGTTGGTCTCTGATCGGTTGGACGCGCTGTCAAGAGCACTTGCAATGGAGGAGCTGGAGGCGCGAGGGTTTGCCACGCCCCCTGCTCTCAAATATAATCATTGTTATCGAGGCTGTTAGTGGGTCTGTCGCGGCCATTGATGTCATTTTAAAAGGACTCTTTTTAATGCATATTAATGTCAATATTAATGTCAATATTTGCGCCTCTAATGAGCGTCCACGCAGAGACTGCCGCTGACAGCTTTGTTAGTTTTTCAATGCCGTTTGATGTGTCCGCCTTATCGAGAGCGCAGGCCGTCGTAATTAGAAATACCTGCCCGTGAACGAGCTGAAACCTGAAGCGACGCCTGATTAAAGGCCGTGGCGAAATTTTGTTGACATTCGTAAAGTTTTCTACCTAATAAGATCTCAACTAGCTGGCTCATAAAACAGCCGCAGCTGCCCATGCTCTGAGGGCTGAACAGCTTCTGGCTTCGTCCTTTAAGGACCAACTTTGCCATTTGTCAGCCAGGTTACAAAATGTGTGTGTGTGAGAGAGAGAGAGAGAGAGAGGGCGGAGGCCCAGGTACGCAGCAGCTGGCAAAAGTCAAACGTTAACTAAGCGCCGAAAAACTTGTGACACAAAATGCGCCCAAGCATAAGTAAACTCCTAAGAAATTCAAATGAGCGTAAGCGTAAAATACTAAAAAAAAGAGGGAGGGAGTGGGTGAGCGGGCGAGCGGAGGAGGGTGAGTGCGAGGGCAGTTTGGCAAAAAGGTAGCGGCAGAGGCTAAAATTTTAATAAATGAAGTCGCTTCACTGCGAGAATCAACTTGAGAAATATCCTGGCAACGGGAACCCCTTTTTTTCTTATCGCACTCGTTCCAAACACATCAAAGCGATGGCCGAAAAGGAATATAAACGTGTGTATGGAGGTGGGGTATGACAAACGTAGAGGACTTACTTAGTTTTGTTTTATCCTTAAACTAAAAAAGGTTTTCACTTTAAAACAGACATGTGAATGGGCAAAGAAGTGCCTCGCAATTGACATTTATTAAATGCTAAATTTAATAATCGGAAAAGATAAAGCCAAAGCGCACAATGGTCAAGCAACTGCCTGTAAATTAATTAATTTATGTTCTTTACAAATTATTTAAGGCAAAAACTTAGTAAACATTTTGAGATATTCTTAAGGTATTTGAATTACCGAATAAAAAATGGAAGTTGTGAGCTCAAACGTGTTATCGCATTCCCATAATGATAATCTTATGTATTTCAATAAATAAATTTGATTTTAAAACACGAGACGGTCGGTGACATATCATAAGAAAACAGCTCTATACAAACATAGTTGTTTCAATAGGTATGTAAGTTATATATAATGAGAGACATATGAATTAAATATTAGAATACTAAAACAGTTCTTATACACATGAGATATTTTAAGGGCTCTGCAATCCCAGACTCGCAAGAAAAACTTTCGAAGTATTTAAATGAGATTCTTTTATTTTATTTTCAATAAATAAAAGAGTCATTATTTTAAGAGTTATGTCTTATTTTTATTTTTATTGAGGTTAGAAAACTGACATGAATTTATAATATAATACTTTAGAATATTACAAGAATAATCAAGAATCTGATCATTTTTTCTAGGGATATTGACATTCTGCAACGATATCTAGCAGAAACGTTTCCTGAATATTTTCTCTTTTCGTGTACATTTAGATTCAGTATTAAGTTTTTTTTGTTGAAGAGTGTAATTCATGCAAATGGTCGCCGATTGCTTTAAAATACTTTGCGACGAATCAATTGAATTGTAATCATAATTTATGTACTTTAATATTTATTTATATTTCAATTATTGGAATTCGTTCAATCCGTTTGCCAAACTAGATTCTTGCTAGAATAATCTTATCCTCAATAACCCCAAGCTAACCCGATTGCCTTATTTTATTATTCTTTTTCGATTTCCTTTTTTTTCAGTTGCAAGAAACTTTCAGTTCTAATCTGCTCTTTACCTCTGCATTAATTGAATCGTAATTCATACACTTTTATATTTATTTATATTTTAATTATTAAAGGTAATATATCTTATTTCAACCTCTATAGCTTCCAGTTAGAATATTCTTATCCTCAATAATTCCAAGCTTTCTCGATTATTTTATGTTATTATTTTTTATTTTTTTCTTTCTTTTCTTTCAAGTTGCGATTCTAATCTGCTTTTGTGCTCGGTTATTCCTTGCATAATGAGCTTAGTAAATTGTTCGACTTACCATTGTTAATGACATATCGAGGATTGCTCATGTCCACTTTGGTCTGGTTGATTATCCAGTAGATATTGGGCACCGGATTGCCAATGGCTTTGCATTGCATTTGAACGGTGTGGCCCACCTCGATGACGCGTGTGCCCGGCCCCTGCGTTATAACCGGAAAGCCTGCGGGTGTTTTATCGCCTGCAACGAGAAAAAATACATAAAAGAAAAAAATCAGAAAATTTACAGTTCACAGAAAAAAGAATACAGAGAACCGGATTTAAAAATTATGTTGCATAGTGAAAAATAACAATAAATGTGTGTGGGTGGGTGTGGGTGTGTGGCATGTGAAGAGTTTGCCAGGGCTGCGGGTCGAGTTTTTCAAAAACAATATGCCACAAATACACACACACACACCAACACACACACATATAAAGTATTGTTTTACATGAAGCTTTTATAAGCGGAAGTTAGCATTTTTTATATATTTTTTTAAAAGCTTGCCTCGTTGCTTGGCTGCCTTTGTTGCTGCTTTTTACGCCATTTTGTAAGTCAAACAATGGCGTGCACCACACATGAATGTACGTATGTGTGTGTGTGTGTGCGGGGGTCAGCATTTTCCCTTGTGACAATTTCTTTTGTGCGGCACACTTTAAGGGCTTGGCATTCGCATTCGCATTCGCAGTCGCTGCTGCACTCGCATTCGCATTCGCATTCGCATTCGCGTTCGCGTTTGCATTCGCATTGTGTGGCCAGTGGGTGGGGCACAGTTTAAAGCAAATCAACAACTGGCAGCCAAGTGGCGGCTGTTTCCACTGTTCTCGACTGCATCTTTCAAATGAACAAAGCTCATTTACATTTTCCAATTAAATCCACCAGCCAAACAGCCAGGCAACAGCGACGTTCTCTACACCGGCGCCCAGCTTCCCAGCCTCTCAGCCACGCCCACGTCGCGTCGCCGCTTTTAGCAGCCAACTCCGGCAGCTGGCAGTGCACATCTGCCGGATGCTGTTAGCGCTCCCACGCTCAGCCTGCGCCCCGAGGGGCACAGCTGTTGGCATAGGGGTATGCCAACTATTTAATAAGCTATGTAAATCACATAAATATCTCGCATCGATCAGCCGTATGCAAATTATATAATAATGCGAGTTTAAATCCTCAAAAGTTTCATACTTTGCTGAATGGTTAACAGTTGATTGAAAGTCTTTTCGTAAAGTTTTCACTGCACTGCTTGGCTTACACGAAATGAAAATTTAAACTGTCGAATGGTTCGTTCTGCACAAACAGATATAAGGGTATTCCAGCTTGTGGAGCTAGATACAAATCAATATTTATTTAATTGTGATGAAAACTTATATCTCTTTGAAAATAGTTGAGATATATAAAACTACGAGCATTTTGATTAAGCTAATTATCTGAATATCGAAAACATCGACATCACTATCGTTTACATATTTGTAATATTTTTATACCTATTTAACACATGCTGTATACATAATGTAACCAGTTTGATTATAATCTTATGTATTATTATTATTATGTCTACCATTGCTATCGGTATCGATAGTCTGCTTCACTTCGAATTAAATAATTTCAGCTGATGATGAGCCACTTGTCAGTCTAGTCTTTCAATCATACTACAACTAACGCTGCGATTATAGTTTTTCATCATCGGGCATTGCAGATCCTAGAGTGTGCAGAAAATTCGTTCAGTTCATTCTTTCGGTTCGACTTGTTATTATTATTTTCATTTGCGCTAAAAACATTTAACAGATGTAACACCTACAATAAACAGCACACGAGTTAGCTGTAGCCCTCTGTCAACCATGTCTCTTTCTCTCTCTCTTTCTCTCTCGCTCGATCGCTCGCCCTATCTTTCTCCCTCTCCCACCATCCAACCTGCTGTCCTGAACATTTTCTTACCAACAGACAGATTTTCGTTGTTGTGTGTTTGTGTTTTTCAGCGTGAAATTAAAATTTAACAGAGGGACAAAAAACGCAACTGCATATGTATGCATTATAATGCACACACACAGACACATACAGCATATACATATGCATAAATGCAGCAGCGCAACAATGGCAACAGCAGCCGCAACAACAACAACAACAACAATAACATTGATGTTGACATTTGACGTCGGCTCTCAGCGTTCTCTTTCATTCGTTAGAGTCTCACTGTCTGTTGGCATCTGCAGCCGTTTTCCCTGTCCCTGTCCATTGCCACGCCCACTTCTCTTTTTTCGGGCGCTTTATTTATTATTACAGTGTCGCTGCTTCCCAAATGCATAGCGAAAAACAACAACAATAACAAACCTGACTGAAAACTGTGCCAAAATTAACAAATAAAACTTTTTATTAAACAAATGCACAAAAGTGTATTCTGCTTGCTTAGCTAGTATGTGCATGAGTGTGTATGTGGTTGGTTTTGTTGTGGGATAAAAGAGAATATGACAAACAGACAGACGCACAAACAACATACAAAGTACAAAGGCTGAGCGTAAATATGAAGTTGCATCGCTAGAATAGAAAGAGAGTGGAAGGGCCTGAAGAGAGAAAAAGACCTGATTTTTTTTAACCCGGCAAAAGGGTTATAAAATTTTAGTGGAATCGTAAGCCCATGTATAATACACGCATATATAGAGTTTATACAGCACAGTTTCGTCATAAAATACATGTTCTATTATAAAACTTTATGAGGCATCGCGGAAAGATCTGGTTAAAATATACGATTTGTAGTGTATTTTTACTTTTGTCTATCAATGATCCAGAAACTTTGGATAATTAGAGTTCAATAAATGGAGTTTCTATGGGGCAATATAGACTAAAATTATTTTTGCTCAAGGACTTATATTGTCAGTATGATAGGGTAGATAACGAAAAGCATAGTAATAAGTAATTTATTTTAGAGAAGTTTTTAAATTAATCTTAAACAAGATGACACAGACACTATCTTACCGAATTTGCAATATTTTATTTAAAAGATATCTGAATAAATATTGTTTCCATCTCTGCAAAATTAATGTATTTATAAATCAATGTCGGGACGGCGCGAACGCCATTCCCGGCTACCAAAAATTACACGCACGAGTTATTCACATTAGGAATAATCGCAGAGGTCAACTCAGCCGAAAGTACAATGACCGAGCCTCGCTCTGGAGGAACCGCCTTCGTGATCACGGTTAACCTCTACGCCAGGTAAGTATGTTGGATGCTGTTTATCCCTAGGGATGACTTGTGAAGGCAGCTAAAACTAGTTGGGAATTATACGAATGCCGTTTGAAGGAAGTGCCCCCTATTGTAGGCAATACATTGTTGATATGAACACTTTAAGGGACGAATGATGTAATGATGTAAAATAACCGATAAACAAATATATATACGATTCAATTACAAGATTTCTAAATTTGGAAAATATTACGATAAGTCGAAAACAAGTAAGAAAACTCTAGTTGGAGGTGCCCGACTAGGAGATACCCTGAGCCCCGTCCGACTTGGATTGTTTAATACGCTCCATAGCTTGCATATAACATTAAATTTTGCAAAATTAAATTATAATTTTGAAATTTTATTCAACTAGAATGTATGTAAATAAAAAATAAATAAATAATTAAATAAATAAACAAATCAACAAAAAAAGAAGAAGAAAAACAAACATCACCGCACCTGGACTCGAACCTGCATCTATTTACTACATATGTAACGATCATCTCAACTAGCACAACCACCTCATGTTTATAAATTAAAAAAAAAAAAATTTAAAAAGTTACGCTGTCGTCATTGAGATTCGAACTCGTGACCTTTCGCTTACGTGCTTTGCTTCTATCCACTGCGCCACGCCAGTATTGCGTTGCTCATTGGCAAAACCCAAACTAGTACTACAAGGGCGATATGTGACAAATACAAAACTAAAGAAGCAGATCAATCGCAATTGTAATTCTTAGAATATGCTGAAATGCGCGCATATGAACGTATGAGTATGTGTACATACAAAAACGGTGGTCTGTTTCAATGTATGAGTGTAAAGGGCGATATATGACAAATACAAAACTACAGAAGCGGCTGAAAATGCAAAAACAGAATTCACACAGATTTGGTTGAAGAATATGCTAGAATAAATAGCTTTGAATTTATTTGTACACATGCATAAGCAGACGCGCTTGCACGTTTCAATGTATGTGTATGTGTAAATGTTTTTTGCTGCGCGTCGCTGCTTGCCACGTGCGTGTTATTATTGGCCAAACGTTTTCTTTAATAGATTGGGACTGACTTAACGGAATTTGATGCAACTTTCAGCATTTTATTCTATTGAATTTTTTACATTTTATAAAAATGCTAATTTATTCACATGGTAATATTTACAACAGACTCTCTATGAGTGGAGAAGGGGTGGGGGGAGGGGGGGTTAATTAGTAAAAAGAGCCGGTATCCAAAAAATAAAAAAATAGAAATTGCATAAAATTCACATGAATCTATATGCTAAATTTTAGGGGTCTAGCTCTAAAGGTGTGGGAGATAGAATTTTATAACCTGTTTTCGATAAGGTTTAAAATCGATAACAAAACAACAAAAATAGATATCGTTTTTTGGTAACAAACTTGACCTGCGCGTGCTATCCTCGGACCCAACAAAAAAAATTCAAGTCTCTAGGTCAACTACGTTCTGAGATCGACGCGTTCAAACATACGGACAGACGGACGGACGGACAGACGGACGGACAGACAGACGGACAGGGCTAAATCGACTCAGCTCGTCGCCCTGATCAAGAATATATATACTTTGTGGGGTCTGACACGCCTCCTTCTGCCTGTTACATACATTTAACAAAACCATTATACCCTGATTTCCCATTTTCAATGGGCTCAGGGTATAATTATATGTAATTCTACATAAATTATAAGTAATTTAATCCACGCTGAAGATATAAAAAGTTACATATTTTATTTGACTCGAGCATTGAAATTGCTCACATATCCAAAGAGTTTTTATATTCCTTTCATATAGATATATATATTTAACTATGGGATATATATAGCTGTTTTATTTTCCAACGTGTTCCCGCTCGGAGTTTGATACCTTATTTTCCCGCTTTAAAGCGCGAATTGCATTATTTTTATTTGTTTGCAGTTCCTTTTTAAGCGCTATTCAAGCATTATGCTTCTACAAATATTTGCCATTGTTCTAAACTAAAAATATGCAGTTTTTTGTTTTTCAGTGGCTCTCAGAGGCGGGCCACATGCAGCATAGCCAACATTGACACCATCGATAAAGCCAGCCACAGCAACAACAACAGCAGCAGCAACAACAACAACTGCAGCACCACACGCTGGTTTAACGACATTTCAGTTAAAGACTAAAGTTGTTGATTTTAATGTTGTTTTTGTTGTTGTTTTTAGAGACCAGCCTTTGGGCACAATGTTGTTGTTGTTGGCTATGCGTTGCCAATTTTGAAAATGCAATGAAAAATTCTAAAACAAAAACTCAGAGCCTGGCCAACTGGCGAACACTTCATTTACAGCATTACGAGAAGGCGTCAAGTGATGAGAGAGAGAGAGAGAGGAGAGAGAGAGAGAGAGAGAGAGAGAGAGCGAGAGGGGAAGAGGGACAGGAAGAGGCAGAGCAGACAGCAGCCAACGCATCGCTGACCAAATGCAACGCGTCAGTGCGTGTTGTGTGTGCGTGTGTTGAGTGTGCGTGTGCATTTATTATAAAGCCAAGCGAGCATAGAGGGAGCGAGCGAGTGAGAGAGAGACAGTCAGAGATAAGAGCGAGAGGGAAGCAGAAAGAACGGCTGCTGCTGTCGTTGACTGCCAAATGCATGTGGCTTTTCATGCATTTCAATTAAGCTGCTGCTAGTTGGTGGTGGCTGCTGCGAAAAGTGTTGGAAAATGTGCGAACAATGTATGCAGTGGCAGACAGCACGATTGCGAGAGCGAGAGAGAATGAGAGAGAGCGAGTGAGCTAGAGAGACAGAGAGCCAATTCTGTCGCTTTTAATGAATTAGCTAAGTCGTCTCTTGACTTGTGTCGAGTGTCTGCACCTGGTCACACTTTGCTTTCATTTCGTTTTATTGGGATCAAACACACTCACATAACGGCACACATACACACACACACACACGCACACACTTCTCAATAGACTGCGTGCTGGCAATGTCTTGACGGCGATGAACATCATTAGACGGCACAAAAGCGACGGCACATAAAGCGCTTTATTTGCATGTTGTCTGCTTTTAGATGCCACTGACCCCCTCCAGCTGCCGCACAATAAACAGCCATAGGCCAAGGGAGAGGGGAGGGGGTTGAAGACAGCCACACAAAACATACGCCCAGGTGGCAGGTGTTTGCATTATTGAGTCACTTTCAAAGGCGCATTTTCACGCCGCATTTTTTTGTTTTTTCACTCTTACAGTTTTACTCTGATAAATATGCTGTTTACCCAGGTTTGCCAGAAGGCTATGATGGGGATGGGAGGTGGAGAATGTTTGTAATACCCTGCGCTATGGGCTATAACCATTTGGTAGATAACTGTGAGACGTATTGCTGATACATGAAGAGAAACTAACTAAATTTGTTATATTTGATATGATTTCAATTATTTATTATTCTTATTATTATTAAAGTTAACAAAACTTATCAAAGGAATATAAATAAAAAAAAAAAAAAAAAAAAATATATATATATATATATATATATATATATATATACATATATATATATATATTATTTTTACAAGTACCTTATATATTCATAAAATAGCTGAAATTCGAATTGTTCAACAATATATACTTTTAAAATTTCTATTTAATTTGTTAGTAGGTAGTTAGTTATTAAGTCAAATTAAGATTTTCTCCACACACCTTCAGTGTAAATTTAAAAGTTTGTAACATATACAGAAAATCCTTAACTACCAAAAATATAGACATCTCAATTGAAAGCAATAACAGCTAACCGGTGTTAAAAATAAATTTGTATTAAAACCTTTATATGATTTTCAAAACTGTAAAAAGAAATACATAAATATTTAAAATTTTATGAAAATTGACTAAAGATCAATTTATATTAGACAGCTTCAGAAATCAGACGTTATATATCAGTAAGTAACATTGAAGATAAGAGAGTAACCTTAAGCCGAATGTTCTAGGAGGCAGTGCTGTTGCTATAATTAGAACTAATGTCAGTTATTCTCAACTATTACAAATAAATAAATATTAAGAGTGTTCAAAATCAAAGCAGCATAAGCTCTTACAAGTTTCAGTCCACTATAGTTATAATATAAAAGCCATACAAATATTATGGAAACTATAGAATTAGCTTCAGTATTTGAATTTAAAATTACATTTCAATTTGCAGAAATAGTTGAGTGATTCATTATCAGTATTTTATTTCCTAGTCCATTTCAACGCACTTAAAGACACTTCACATATGTGAATTATATGCCATCAAACATCATATCTGAGTATCTTTCAGCATAGAAACTATAAGAGCATTTCATAATCGGCTTTACATATTATACATATTTACATATTATACCAAAGGCATTTCTTCATGCTCGAGCTGACTTCGTTGTGTTGGCAAATATTTTAGAGACGCCGAAAGCGAAAGGCAACAACTACGGCAACAGCAACAAAAATTGCTCTGAAGTCAGTTTAAAGAGTCTTTGTGACTTTCTGACTTGACTCGGGTTTGGTCTTGGTCTTGGTCTTCGTCGTGGTGCTGGTCCCGCTCTCGGGTTGGGACTTGAACTGCCCGAGTTGTGCCTTTAAGGGAGCCAGCAACTAGCCACAAGTAAATTTACATATTTTAATTATTCATGCATTTTTAAGATTGATAAGAGGCGCCTTTTTTACCCCTCGAACGAAGCTTCTGGCAAGGGTCGATAGCGACTGGCTGTCTTGACGTGTATAACTTGACTGGAGAAACGCCACTTTTCCACTAGTCAGCATCTGAGAGCATTAGCCGAACTCTTAAGACGTTTGCATCGAGTTGTCATTGTTAAATTATTAAATAGCTGAGACGACAAAAGTATGGGTTCTAATTTATGAAGACGAAACTCCAATGTGGAGTAAAAAGAAAGCGTTGCCAAGGTGTTAAGCCAAGAAAATTGATAAAGTATTTTGACAGACTTAAAATGTCAGTTGATGCATGAGGAAGAAAAAAACCAAAGAGCGAACATTGTACTCTACTTAATGGAAAATTGATTAAACACTTGTAATTGTTCTACTTTTGTTTTAGTCACATGACATTTCCTTAGCTGCAGAGGAGTGTAAACAATTGCTGTTTAAACACGCTTTCCATTCACTCGAAAACTTTTCTATGGGATGATTATTCAGAAAAGTTTCTGCGACCAGCAATTGAAAACAAATCAAAGCAAGCCAGGCCAAGGCAAGCCAACACAGTCGACATTTGTCGCGCTGCTCAAATGTATTTATAGGCCTCGTCGAACTCTTGAGCAAACACAAATGCTGCCAGCTTAGCAAAGTTTCGAACCCAAAGAAGTATCTGTGACAAATTCCAAACAAAACATGCTTCAAAATTGAGTGTTTATTGTGTTAAGTAGACACAGAGAGAGGGATAGATAGAGAGTGAGAGAGAGAGAAAGAGAGGGAAACTGTCGGATAGAGTGAAAAGTATGCGATGCCTGTGGCAGCAGAGTAAATAAGCAATTTTTGTTCGTTTTGCGTTTTTTGCTTTTAGTGGCAGCAGCCGGAAAAAAGGCAACTGGCTGAAGATGTTAGACAATGCCAACAATAAAGCCGCAGGCAGAAAAAAAGAGAGGGAGCAGCATAAGGAGAAGCTATAACAAAGTTGCATCCGCAAGACGCCACACAGAAATTTGTGGGCAGTCAACACTTCCTGGGAGCACACTCGTCCTCCCCCTCTCCCGCTCTCTTCAACTTCTCTCCCTCTGTCTCTTAATCTGGCTGTCTTTATCTGCTGTCTAGGCGTGACATCAAGCAGCCCATTGATCAGCCTAATGAAGGGCCAACGTTTGCCTAATTGCTGTCGCCTCCAACTCCTCCTTTCCGAGAGCAAGCAGCTATGTATATACTACACATCTTATACTGCACTTGGACGAGGGACTTCGCTTGCAGCACAATTGAAGAGCCCAGTGAGTGAGTGGGCCACAAGGACTGCCCAAGTAGTCCCTAATGATAGCAGTTAATAGTTATGTCTGCTACCAAATTGATTGTGAATAAGAGAAGAATGGCAATGGCAAGGGGAATGGGAATGGGCCATTCACAATGGATGTAGAGTTAAGCACAATGTGAGCATAATTCGAGTGGCTCATAAACTGGAGTTGAGTTTCATGTGTGCCAGAAGAAACTTGAGCAAAGTGGCGAAAGGGACATGTTATTGAATAGTTGTCCAGTGCCTCAGCAAACAATAGCTGAAAATATTTCATTTACCATGCTCGGACAGTTGCCTTTAAATAGCCTCTGCTAACAGCTGATAATCAAATTTGTTTATTTGATTGCAATTGGAAATTAAATTTATGTGAGTGCTCATGCAGATTAGATCTACATACGTATGGCAAGGTATTGTACATAAATACATAAATATATTAAATAAGGTAAGGTTATAGTTCAGATCTTCGATCTATGATATGCAATGTTAAGTTGTTTAATTTCGAAAAAGATATGAAGCGTTTGTCTGGTCTGAGCCAAGTTTTAGCTCAGGGCACGTTCACACTGCTTGATATATATATGTATTTATAACATATATATTTGATGCAGTACCCACATCGTGTTGTCTAATACAAAATGCAGTACAGTTGCGACCATAAAATGTTTACTGATTACAGTTATAGGGCAACAACTTGGCAGGGGCAACAAATTTTGCTGACTCGCTCACTATCGCCCTGTCTCCCTCTGTCTGGCTGTCTGTCAGTCAGCCAGTATCGCCCTCTCCCTCTTGCCCTTTGTGTGATAACTGACGGCCAAGCTGACGAAAGTGGATGTATGTATGGCAATGGCTTCTTCTGCTGCTGCACAGTTTGTCTAACTGTCAGTGCATTCGTGATAGTTGCATGTGTATCCACTGACAGACGACATGCAGCACAGTGAACGAGAGAGAGAGAGAGAGAGAGAGAGAGAGAGAGAGAGAGAGAGCGATAGCCAGAGAGGGAGCGCGTGAGAAGGTGGCTTACATCTTATTAAGTTTGCATTACGAAGCGGCTGTCCGGATGCTGGTCTGGTCGTCTTCTTAGATGCCAGAGTTTCAATTTCGCTGTCCAGGCCATGCGCCTGTCGAAGACGATTTTAACATATATAGAAATGCAGCAAACTCTCATCTTCTATTACTATCTGCCTTTCCCTCCCCTCCTCCGCCTCTCTGACTACTCAGTACAATTTAATTTAATTTTTTTTCTGCTTGTCGTAGACATTTGATAATGCTGCTGCCGCTGCTGCTGCTGCTGCTCGTCTGACTGACTGGGCAGTAAAATGTTGCAAGAGCGAATCTGCTGTGGCAAATGGCATAGGGCCACGCCTACTTGCTGCCCCCCGTTGTCTGGCCGTTATGCGCTAGCGCACTTTTATAAATTTTTAAACTTATGACTCATTTTTATACATTTCCAGTGACTGCACACTGAAACAAATGTCTGCAAGGAGCCCAGTCGGAATATCCGTAGTCCTCGCTGACTGCTGCTGCTCCTCTTTGCAGTCTTTGCCTAATGCGTTCTAATGCAACAATAAATCATTGGAAATCCATTTATATTGTCAACACAAGCCTGACAACTGGCGACTCGCATGCTCGAGGACCATTAAACGCCTGCTGGCATGCAATAAAAATGAAAACAAGCAAAACAAGTAAAACAAGTTAAGACACTGCGAGGCATAAACACCTCCGCCTTGTTGCTGACCTTATTAATGAGTCGACCAAACAAGGCAGAAAGTTAAAGCCAAATGGACGATCAAAACCAAAATTCAATGCGAAAAGGATAAGCAAATTCAAGATACTCTAGAAACAAGTTTAGCAGCCACGAGATGATAATAGGAGATAAGAATAAATATAATTATTGTAATTAATTAACATTATATAGAATAACTTTAGGATCACAATTATCTAATCTTCTATCCTATTCAGAATAGTCCCTTATCTTGAAGGATATACATAAATTGAAATAAGAAGATAATAATTATTAAATTAAATAATAAATTGTGTTCCACGAACTAAATGTAGCCAAAACACTTTAGTTTTTTGTTTGTTTTTTCTTTTTTTATTTTTTATTTATTTAGCTTTTAATCGCATCGGAATATACATCGGTGATGTAGTATTCTGGATTTAGAACTTCTCCACCATTCCGATATCTTTAGTCTCATTCGCAAGCGTTTTTTAAATATTGAACTTAATTCCAAAGGATTAATTCTGGTTAAAGATCTTTATTCAACACACTCTGAACTTTTTGGTTCTACATAAAATATATGAATCAACATATTTTTTCTCTTTAATGTGGTAAATAATACTAGTATTATATCATACACCACTTTTTACTATATAAATGGTTTTAAATGTTTCCAGAATACTTTATTCTAAATTCTATTAAACTAAATAATAGAATAATAAATGAAAAATCAATAGTATTTATAACTATTTTATTATTCTTTAATATATTTTCTTGTAGCTAATAATTATGTTTAAGTTTGTTTCGCTAAGAAATAGAGTTTTGCCATAAAAGCTCTTGTGTGGCTTCCTAAGAATAAGCTGCTTTTCGGGTATATTTGGGGGAACAGAGTTCAATGGGAGCTCAAAGTAAGCACATAGACACATGTATGTACATATATATATATATATAAATATGTAGAGAGTGAGTAAGAGAAAGAGAGAGAGAGAGAGAGAGAGAGCTAGAGCCAGTGAAGCAGACAGACAACAAAACAAACGCTGAAATTAATAAATAAATTAATAAATTACAAATAATTTATCACGAAACACACGCGTATTGGCAGGCAGTTGTTCTATAGGTATTTCTGTGTATGTGTGTGTCTGTGTTGCTGTTGTTGTGTTTGATTGTGTGTTTCTTAATAAGTCTATTAGAGAAATGAAAATAAATTGCGTGCTTTCAGTCGACTGCCAGTTGGCAGGGCAAGGCGCAGGGCCCATCGAATGCCGGAGCTGCCAACTTGGACAGACAGCGTCAAAACAACAACCACAACGACAACAATAACAATGGCAACAACAAAAGCCAAATTCAATTATAAATGCGTGTAACAGGCATTGACTCGGTGTGCGCGTGTGTGTGTGTGTGTGTGCCTAATACTAAGTGCAAGTGATTAATTTTTGACAGGCACATTTGTTGTGCGATATTGAAAACAATCAATGCGAAATGTATGGACACGCCCCCTAAATGGCCATAGATACATAAGCACCCACATATACCAACACATATATATAGGGAGAGAGAGATATATGGGATATATTGATTGACTCTCGCATAAAATATGTATAAGTGCTGTGTGTTTTGGCCGCAAGTCAAGAAATTGATAAACAATTAGTATAAATATAGCATAAATATCCATCCACATGGATATGGGCCAATACAATGTTTCAAGCATCTGTCGAACATGGCTGCAAATGTATTCAAAATAACAAATAACAAAAGTGTGTTTGTCTTTTGGGAATAAGCAGCTGCTCAATATGCCTCGGAGTGAAAAGCGTGGGGCATTTACATATTTGAATATCAATCTACGGATGGAAACATCGCATTGAATATACATTTATAAAAAGGCAAACAATACTAGTGAAGGAGGGGAGAAAGAATCTTAAGACAGTTAACATCCTTATTATTGTGTGTGTGAGCCAATTCTCAAAGGAGTAGAAAAATCCAGCTAAATGCAGATTACCTAATTACATTAGGCAGCGATGTTTCTCTTTTATTTTGTGTTGTGTAGTGTAATCTGTCAACTAGTTTTGTTCAACAGATGTCGAGACGAGTTTTAAGTGCATCTGTCAAGGTGTGTTCCATTATTGAGCAGACTTAAGTGCAGCTGACAATTCGGTCCTCCTCTGTAGAGCCTGCCAACTTGCTTAAATAGTTTCTCTAAATGGTGCTCAAGTGGAGCTGCCAACTCGACTAGACTTATAATTGAAAACTAACTTGCCTAACAGCTTATCTATGGCACCAGTTAGCATTGGCCTCCTCAAGTGGAACTGCCAAAACATCTCTTCTAACTTGCTCCAAAAATTGTCTGCACTTGCAGAACTATGCAAGTGCCTTAAAGTGTGTTTTTGCAAAGGTACCAGCTTGTTGTCTTCTCAGTGAGCCATGGCAAGTGAACTGTCAACTTGTGTGCTCTGTTTCCATGCCCCGAAATGGGGTCAAATAAATAATTTTCTACTGTCAACAGAAAATCTAACTTGCCCTTAATGAATGTGGATGGCTAGTAGAGCTGCCAACTCGATTCGAATGCTGTCACTTAGTGGAAAATAGGTGAAGCAAGTGAGCTGTTAAACTGATTAAGCCAATTGTTAAATAAGGGAGATACAAAAGTAAAAACAGTTGGGTAAGCTTACAATTGTTATGTTAAATATATAGATCCAATACTAATATATTCATGATGATACAGTTTTTTTAGAAGAAACCCCTCTTTAGACATTGCTTTGATTAATTTTGCTATTGTACTGCTGATATATATTCCTACACATATCGAGACTATCAAAGGGTAAAAAAACTCATGTTTAATTGCTTGAAATTAACTAAAATATAAGTTATTTCTTATTTTATGAGGCCACTACCTGTGTTTCCCTCAATGCTTACAAATTTGTATTTGCATTTGCGGCTGCTGCTCTCCATCAACACCTGGCTCAGTCTCGTATATATATATATGTATATATCATAGCTGCCCACACTGACCCGTGTCCATTGTTATTTAGGTGTTTCACGCATAAATCGCTGTATTTAATGCCTCAAACCCCACTCAATCGTCCGCCTACTCCGCACTGGCATCCATACAGCTGCTGATTTCTTCTTTTTTTTTTTTTTGATCATGCAGCACGTTTTTACGAGTATCTTTCGTGGCCCAAAAAGCTGAAATGTGCGTTTTGGGTAAAATTATTCCATAAGCCACGTGCTGCGTACAAAGCAGTAGCAGCAAAAAAGAAAAAAAAACGAGAAGAATACCAAAAATTATATCGCTGGCTGTGCCCAAAACAAAGCACAGTGAAGCCGCTGGAAACCGCAGCGCCACGGCCATAATGCAAATTTATGATCAGAATTCAATTATGTGCTTATTGGAACGCAGCTGCTGTGCTCGGCTGTGCTGTGCTGGGCCGCAGCCCTCCCTCCGCTGCTCCTACCTGAGCGCTGGCAGTGTCCTGCTGGGCGGAAAAGGCAGTTAATGCTGCGCAGTTTAACGCTTAAAGCCAAATGCTATGATTTACACACGCACACACGCACCCACAGACAGACAGACACGCAAAAGCAATTGCATTTGTGGCTTAAAGTGCGTGGCTCGCATTTTACGAGGCGCCCACACACCTCGGAAAGGCGTGGCACTGCCGTCATTAAACCAGTTAACAAATAAATACTTTGCGGCCTATCGTCACAGCCGCAGCCACAGCAAAGGGCGTCGGGGGTTAGCCCAAAAGGCGCTGCTCTGCGACTTTACGACCTTGTAACGCTCCACATTTTTATGCCCTCCACCAGGGAGTGCTGATGCAGCATGGGCAGCTGAGGAAGTATATTAGCTGCGCAGGGCATGCATGGCTCACAATCAAGGCCTAAGCAGAGGTAATGTTGCAGATAAAGGCAAGTAATATAATGAAATATAAATATTGGGAAACTGCCAGGGGAGGAGTCGGAAAATACCTTATAATTACAGCGGAAATATTTAAAGAATGCGAGGAGTACGTAAACAACAAAAGAATATGAAAGCAAATATTTTAGACTACAATATGAAAGAATGGAATAATTTAATTATCAGTGAAGCTCCATCGAATGCCATAAACAAATGGAATATAATAAGGAAGAAATAGACTAAATTAAAAAAAAAATAAACCAACAGAACTAAACAAGTACGAGTGCAAACATCCAGAAAATTTCAGTTTGGGTAAAAATGTACAGGATCAAGAGAACTATGAATTAGGAAGAACTGGCCAAAAGAATTCGCCATTTTTTTAAATGTATAAATAACTAATATATCTATAAGAATAATAACATAAATAATTTTCCCACTGATACAAAAAGTCAAGAAGCAGATTGCGCAGATTATAGCTATGAGATATACAGGTCAAGCTTATACAATCAACGTAGAGTTAAGTTTCCCATTGAATAAATTGCAGTTTATCAACTTTCGCATCCAGGACAATAGATGGCCCTATTGCTCTCTATAGCTCTGTGCATTGCTGCCAACTTGGCCTTCAACTATTTAAGCTGCTCCTTTGTAGAGCATCTCAGTGACCAGGCTCTGGAAATTGCTTTGACTGCGACTATTTGCTTTGTTTTATTGACTGCCTTGTTCTGTGCTCCGGACCTTTTGGTTAGCCTTTAATTGAGCACAAGCCTAGTGCGAACAAGTCAACTTGGGCTGCGCAGAAGTTTTCCCATAGTTGATTTTATTTGTTAGCTCAGTTTTTACGGGCCAAACGCGCGTCCATGTATAAATAATTTGAAATTAATTACATGTAACATGTTACTCTCTGTCTGGTCATTCGTCTGTTTGTTATTTCGTGTCGTGTTTGTTCAACTCCTTCTTTTTGTTTGGGGAGTTATAAAATATATACCACTATACGACTGACTATATATGCGTTATGCGAACCCGAATGGGCAAAAACTGGCAATGCCAGCTGCCAGTGCGAGTTTGAGGTTGACGACGACGAGAACGAGTACGAGGACGAGGACGACTGCTGCACACAGATTTATGGCATGCAATTAACAATGCCGGACATTAAGAGCAAATACAACAAGAGTCTCATATTGAGTAGAAAGCGAGAAGGTGTTGAGGACTACAAGTTATCCTCTACCCTCTTAGATGATCATATCAGGATTGCAGTTTTACGTTCTAGTACTAGTAATTTTTGTATGTTTCCTTAATATATATATTTTGATATTGCAAAGTATAAGGAAATACTCCTATCCAATACATGAAGATTTGAATATTGGCAATATTAAATTTGCAGTAACTTATATCTTCATTTAAGCACACAATAGCTTCTTCAATTAATTAAATATATTTCTTTAGATTATATTTAGAATTGTTTTCTACTGGTTCATAATTAATTACAAATTCTAATACTCTTCGTTATTTTTAGCTTTTAATAATATCATTTGGAGTTCGTGTGTATGGAGGTGTAAAACATAATATTTTATAACTCAGATCTCTATATTATCTAATTTTTAAAATAAGAAAATAGTTTATATATTGTTATGCAATTATTCCATATCAATTATAACAGGAATATTCTTCTATAATATAAGAAAAGTGCTACTATCAACAGACCTATTTTTATAATACATATAAATATACAAATTGCCTATAGACTCTCTTTTATTTATAGATCGCCGTACTTTAAAAGGGCATTTAAATATACTTAATAATATGATAAATCATAATATCTCGTAGCCCACTTATGTGGATCCCTGACTCTCCACATCTCTTTTACAGGGTATCACAAGCAGTTACAGTTTACAAAGCCAATACATTGACAGCTAACGGGATGGACACGCGTGTACACATACACACACATACGCACGAAAACAGAGAGAGAGACACACACAGAACACACTTTATAGCATACTTTTATGGGCAACAGGAGTTTTTATGCGTTTTGCATTCGCATTGGGCTTAAATGTTTTTGAATTTAAAGTTATAATTAAAAAACTTTGGGCGCGCACGCTGTTGGCCATTTAATTGGCTCTTTGTTCCGCTTGCTGTATGGTCGCGTCCATGCCTACCGCTGCCTACCCCGCTTGCCGCACCTCGCTCTCTCGTTCCCCCATGTGCTTCTGCAATTGCTATTCAATGCTGCGCTGCCATTAAATCTTTCATATGTAAATGACATGTTAAACATTCAAATAGACTTGCATAAAGTTGCATAATTGCAATTTTACGTAAAGCCCGAACCACAATTTTTGCTGGCCGTATAATTAAGTGGCAGCCCTTTGCTCATTTTTGGTAGCCCCCATAACTATCTAGAGTATGTGCGAAAGTGTGTGTGTGCGTGAGTATGTGTGTGTGTGAGTCTGTGTATTATTTATGGGAATTATGCTCATTAAATGTGGTGCTGCCAGGCAACACTGTAAAGTGCATATCGCAACAGCCTGGCAGCGTAAAAGTATGCTATGAAATATTATTAAGCACTATCAAAACAAATGGGATTTACTTTTGAATACTCTGTAGAAAAGGCGAGGCTCTATCAGTATTCAATTTGAAGTAAACAAAATTACGATCTAGAATAACAAGTATTATTTGAATCGTCATATATTCTATTTATAAATTGTAGTCCCTTATTTCACAAACGCTTTAAGTCTGATTTACTTTATTTAATTTAGCTGCTTATTTGCTGGATTCGCGTGCGTAAGCTCGTTCATTTGGTGTGCATTAAAGAGTCAGGAGTTGCTATGAAACATTTGCATTTGTTTTGTAATTCGCAGCATATTTTGGCTTTATTGTTGTTTTAATTAACCGCTGCAAGTTAAATTAAGACAGTAACATGACAACAGCAATAAAAAGACCAGCCTTGATTCAGGCACGCACACAGTCGCACATGTAGAAAAGGGCATAAAACCACGCACACACACCACACACGTGGACCGTAAAAAATGCCGGAAATGCCGCTGAAAAAACTAATAACCAAACGGAAATGCAGAAATGCACAGTTACATACATTTCTCTTCAATGCTCTAGCTCTCTCGCTCGCTCGCTGGCTATAGCCATCTCGCTTTGAAGGTAACAGCCATAAAGCTGCGACATTAAATGCATAACGCGAGCTGACAATCCGCAAAAAATTTAATTAATTTCATATGCACGTCGAGTTTTCAGACATTCTCTCCCTCTGCCTCTATCAATCTTTCTCCCTCTCTCTCTCGCGCGGTCCTCCTGCACAGGTCGCAGTTCGCTCTTCGTTTTAATATTTATCCTAAGAGTAATATTTTGGCGGGCTTTATTTGTTATTTTCTGTTTTGGCATTCGCATTTCCATTTCTGCTTGACATCTATTAAATTTTTTACTTTTTTACCATTCAATGTTCAGCTGCTGCCCTTACCTCTCTTTGTTTCGCTCTCTCTGTCTATCTCTGTCTGCTTCCGCCTTACTGGCCCGTTCGTTATTTTTATAGTCTCACATTTACATAATTAAATTTAAAAACATTATTGGTCGCATGCTTTTAGCTTTATTAATTTTTGTCCATTTTGCTGCATATGTCAGCATTAGGGCAACGTTTCCTTCCGTTCCGTTCCGTTCGTCAATATGTCGGGGTTCTATGTTAATTACATTGCCTGCTAGTTCATTTGATTAATAAACTACTTTACGACAGGCAATAGACAACGGCAACAGCAACTGAATCAATGGGGAATTCATCAGTTGTCGATCAGATTTTACTGCCTTCTGCTGGGCCCGTCCTTTACCATTACACCATGTTTCATTAATGCATTTGCTAATGTACTTTCCGTTGACAGTTTTAATTTGGCTTAATTATATATTGAGAAATGAATATGATCAATCCTGAGTGAGCCTTACTACTTACTATGTTGGTTGCAACTTCCTTTATTTATGTAGCTGATGTAATTCATAAATATTCTACAACTCTTCTATATAATGCTCCTATTAGATCACATATTAAATATGCTTAGTTATGATAATGAAAGAGTATTTATCTCTTCTTTTTTTTTTATTTGAATAAAATTCCTAACTACGAAACTAACTAAATTTGAGAAGCATTATATGAATCATAAATCATATATTCAAATAATCCAAACCTATTATTCAAGTTTCATACATTCTAATTTTATTATATTAATTTTTATTGTATTTAAAATTCCACCACATACTTCACAGTCTTGATCAAAGTTAACATAAATTTCGAGTTGTCGAGTGCTTTTGAACAAGGCTTTAAATATTATCTCATCAACTTTTACCCTATTTATTTATTTATTTCTGTATAGATTTTGAGATTTAACTACGCGGCACTTGAAAATAAATATAAATTAAAAAGCTGCATTCATTCCATGCACTTCATGGACGGGGCAGTTGCCTAGTTATGAACTTCCACTTCAAACGCTGATTTGCGATTAAATGCGCTTTTTTGCTGTTGCTGCTGCTGCAGCTGCAGCTGATGCGCACTTGGCGCATGAACAACTTGGCAAGTGGCATACAATTAATTGAAAATGTGGGCGTGGGTGTGGGTGGATGTCTGGGTGGGTGTAGGTGAGTGTGGGTGTAGATATGACAAAAACATTAAGCTCTTGGCGCAACAAATGCTAAGCAATCAAAGCTTGGAAAAGTTGGATTTGTTTTCTGTGCTTTTTTTTAATATTAATTATAGACTAATTAACAAAATGCTTACTCAGCGCTCAGTCCACTCGTGCATGTGTGCGTGTCCGTTGCAGTGACAGCTGCAGCGAAAGAAGCGAGCGACTCTCGCTTCAAGTCTATATTTAATTGCTTGCTTTTGCTGAGCGGAACAGAGTTGTTTGGATTGAGCTTGTTTGTGATATGGACATCAAGCGAATGCGTAAACAAATGCAAAGAAAACTTTATAATTATGCTAATTGTGGCCACAAAGACAGCCGACAGTTGACAGTCGACAGTTCGCCAAGGCGGCCGAGTTTGATGTTTGGCAAAAAGCTTCTTGTTTTTAAGGAAATAGCTGCAGCCCAGCGTCGCCGAGCCCTTCGACTGCTGTGCTCTACGCTGCGTGGGTCTGTCGCACTTGGACCGTAGATATGCAAATGTAATTAGTTGCATGCCACAGCGGACGCACCAGACATGCAGGCGGTTACACGGCTCCAGCTATACGCTATAGCGAAACAATTTATAGTGAAAATAGAATTAAAACCACAAAAGCAAAACATGCTAAACAAAACAACATAGCAACGGCACAATAAAAACACAAAATAAAATAGAGGCAAAAATAGAGCCAGCAGAGAAGAGAGCGATAGAAAAATGTATAAAACTGAAGAAAAATGCAAACTACCAGACGGGCGGGAGCGGGACATAGGTGGCAGAGCGGAGCGGAGTCGGTCGGCTAAACCAAGATTTATATGCAACAAAAGAATTAACTTAAACAATGTATATTACGCATGCTTGGGCGACTCATGGACACCCTGTAGAGGATGAAAAGCGACGTTGAAATGCGGTAAAAACTTTCCTATAGAGAATATTTTCATAATGTTTATTAAAATATTGTTTATCTCGACCGGAAGAGCAGTTCTTGTCATAGTGTTTCTTTACTCAAATTGATACGATCTCTCAAAGCCACTTTGAGTAATCGCCAAAGCTACCCTGAACTATCGAGGACACTTTATGGCGATAGTTATTGTGGTAGACAGTCTAAATAGCTGACAGAATTGTATTTAGAATACATACTTAACATAACAAAATATTTGTAAGGTTTGGAAAATATAACATAAATTATTTGGTCATACAAAAGGCACCTCTAGGAATTAGCAGAGCAAGCAAACAATATATATATTTGTATTCTTTAATTTCGATTAGATTTCTAAGAATTTCTTTTAAGACTTAATAATTTCGACAGCATGTCGACTTCACCTATCGACTGCCCAGTCGTGCATATACCACACTCATACAAAATACAGGGTAAAACTAAAAAAAAAGGCAACATAATAAAGACGAAGCGAAAGGGACTCACAAGCGATGGCCAAGCGGCTAAAAAAATGTGCATAGATTTGGCCACAATGGCAGGCATACGACAGGAACCAGCGAGAATAACGTGGCCAACAACAGCAGCAGCAACAACAGCAGAAACAACAACGCAAATTGCAACAAAGAGTGCTAGCCAGGCACGACGCGTATAAATTTGTAATTCTTGATGCAACCGCAACGTTTATTAATTTAAAATTCAATTTAAAATGGTCAAGAGTCCGCCCCCAAAAAGGGCGTGAGAGAGTCGGTGAGTCTGTGGCGTGTGTGTGTGTGTGCGGATGGGTGGCTGTGTGTGGGCGGAATCAATAGATTAATGCAATAGCAATTAGTGTGATCGAGCGTCTAATTGTTTTTGCCACTGCAAAAGAAATTTAAATTGCTTGCTCAGGCTAAGGTCGAGGAATTATTAATCTAATGCCAGCAACAGCCACAGCAGCAGCCACAGACAGGACCGTAAAGAGTAGCAGCAACAGCAGCAGCAACAGTAAACAAGTAAGAACGTTGCATGAGGTCGAAACCTAACGCGTGATACTAGTTTCCCATAGGAGCATCTGGTATATTCAATTTGATAATATATCTCAAATTTTGCATTTATGAAGATTCATGTGAATTTTATGCAATTTAAATTTTTGTTACATTTTGGATACCGGCTTTTTTAACTAATTACCTACCCCCTCATATACTGCCAATTGAAGGTCTGTTGCAAATATAACTATGTGAATGAGTTAGCATTTTTATAAAATGTAAAAAATTCAATAGAATCATATGCTGAAAGTTTCATCAAGTTCCGTTAAGTCAGTCGCAATCTATTAAACAAAACGTTTGGCCAATTATGACACGCACGCGTTAAGCAGTGACAGCAAAATACTTTACTTTTACACATTGAAACGTGCAAGCGCGTTTGCTTATGCATGGCCACAAATAAATTCAGCGCCATTCATTCTATCATATTCTTCAACCAAAATTGTTAATGAGTTGTGTTTGCATTTTCAGCCGCTTCTTTAGTTTTCTATTTGTCAAATATCTCCGTTTATACGCATACATTCAAACCGACCACCGTTTTTGTATGTACACATATAAATACATACGTTCATATGCGTGCATTTCAGCATTTTCTAAGAATCACAATTGCGATTGATTTATGTTTATATTGTGTTTGCATTAACAGCAGCTTCTATAGTTTTGTATTTGTCAAAAGTCGCCCTTGCAGTGAAGTAGTTTCGGATTTGCCAACAGGCAATGCAAAACTGATGTGGCGCAGCAGGTAGATGAAAATCGTGTAAGCAGAAGCATGATGGGTCCTATCGTCAATTTTTTTGTGTGGAATAATTTTGTTCGGAATGAGTCGATATTTGTGTAATCGATATTTGATGGTATGGTCACACACACAAAAAGAAAATAACATAACTGACATAAAAATGATAATTTTAGCAGATAAATTATTTGCTGAACTTCAACATTCAAATCGAATTGCATATATTTCTTAATATTTCTCAGAAATGCCGTTTGTCGTCTTAGCAATTCTTATTAAGCTTATATAGGTGGCACATGCATATGAATCTTGCAGCTGGGCGTTACAAATTTTGTTGCCAATTTGCCACGCCCCCAGTGGGCGTGGACATAAAATCTTTTGATCAATCTTTATAGAATCGTAGCGTTAAGATACGTGCCAAATTTCAGCATTCTAGCTTTAAAACTGTAGAAGTTACAGTTTTCCCGATTTGCCACGTCCCCAATGGGCGTAGATATATCCGCCATATCTTTTTGAACTTGGGTGGTCAACGCAAGTATACATTCCAAATTTCAACTCTCTAGCTCTTCAACTAATATGATTTCTTAACTATGGGCGCAAGCATTTTCCGATTTGCCACGCCCCTAGTGGGCGTAGCCGGAAAATCTTGACACTTTATAATTCGAGGGTATATACGAGTATATGTTCAAAATTTCAAGTCTCTAGCTTCAATAGCGTAGAAAAATATTGCATTCATACGGACAGACGGCCAGACGGACAGAGGGCCAGACGGACAGACGGACGGACAGCAAGACGGACATTGCACAAAACCAATATACTATTTTCCCTTTGGGAAACTAGTATAAAAAGGACTCGCCATCAAATGCAACTGGACACATTCAAGCAGGGAGCACAAGAGAAAAACTCGTGTTAAGAATGATGGTTGCTGCAGACGATGATATAGGGACAAGCACTTGATTGCGTTTACGAGTTTATAGTGCGGATGAACAGCATAGCTGAAGAGGGGGCAGGGCTAACTGGGAAATTTGTTTATGTTTATATCCATAATTATGTAAATAGCTTTCATAGATTTAATACTCAAATGAAAATATTTTTTAACGGACGCATATATAGAAACATATTTTAAATTCTTGGGAGTTAATAATATGTTGATAAATAGGATTTTCACAAAGTACTCCACTTGTATCATATATAAAACTTTTGAATTTAAGCTTTCCCTATTTTTTCAGGACGAAAATGGGATATATCTACTAGATAAAATAAGATAACACAATAATAGCTAAGATAAGTATAGAGTGATATAGTAGTTCACCTCGTATAAACAATTTCAACATCTTAGAAATTTGGGGAACAACTAACTATGAAAAGCTTTGCAACAGTTGAAAAATTGTAAACAAAAATTAGAGCAGTTCCGTCATGATGCACCAGTTCTTAAAGACAATTGGAAGCACTCCTCCAATAATTCTAGCTGACGACTCAATCTTCAATGTTAGACAAGAATATACATATATAAATATACTTATGTACTTTACGAGAGTTATCTTAAGAGTTATCCTAAATCAATTTCCGATCATTCCCAGAACAATATAAATCAAGTAAAGTCAATTTCTTCTAAAGCATATGATGGTATCCTATGAAACTGAACAAGGCAGCTGGCGCAGTTGAGCGGCAACTTCTTTTTAATATATTCAATAAGCAGTGCTTAACAAAGATTTTATAGCGGCGATAGAACATTAAGAACAGGGATATAAAGTGGAGCTCATCTGGTCTTATCTCATAGCAGTTGATCTAAAACGCACTCACAATAATTTCGATAATGCGCTACCCCACCCACTTTTTTTGGCTGGAGGGAAAAGTGCAGACTTAAGCTGCAACAAGCAGCCAGTGAGAAGCGGCCAAAACTCAAAAGAAAAGCGACTGCTACCACAGCAAGAAGAAGCAGAGAGAAGCGTGCAACGGGCTGCACATTAAACACAACTGACAGCTGCAACATACGTCACGTGGTGTTGTCGTAAAGTTGCCAAGAGACGAACCCCTCAAGGGGCGAATGCAAAGAAGAAGAAAATGTTGCTAGCGCAGTGTGTGGCACACACACATGAGCACACGAACAGGACACATCGATGACTGTGGGGCATTTTTAATGGAAACTCATTTTTGAGGTTAATTGTAAGCAAAAGATGGCGCGGAAGGGAAGGGCGTGAGGTGGGAGGGGGAGTGGGGAGTGGGGGGAGCGGAGCGGGTTGCCAGCGACAGTTGCACATGTTACGGCGGAGGACGTGTAGGGGGCGCGGCAGGGCTCTGCAGCTGGCTCAAGGCTAGAGCTGCGTTCATTGTACAAAAATATGAAAAGCACAACGTGTGGTAAACGTTCGTAGCTGCCCCGCGTGGCTGCTTGGCTAGCTGCCTGGCTGGCTCCCTGGCTGCATGCCACAGTGCTGCCTGCTGTGGGGCAACTGCAAAGCATGCCACAGCAGCAGGAGAAACGGCGGCAGACGAGGTTGATGTGCGGCATTGCGTTTTATAATGAGCGGAAGGTTTTAAAGCGGCTTGCGTTTTGTTCCAAATGTTGTTGTTGTTGTTGCAGTTGTTGCCACTGCTCAGTTGGCCGGGCAAAACGCTTGGCATAAGTTGGGCTCCATATAATCGGGAAAGTATGGTAATGTAGAGCACTCAAACTGTGCGCCGGGCCAAACTCGAGTTGAATGTAAAAGGGAATATAGCGGTATTTACTTTACCTTTTCTCGCTTTTTTTGTGTGATTTTTTTCTCTGTTTCTGGGTGTTGAAAAAGTTAAAAGCTGGCTTAAGCTGTGAAAAATAATTGTTATGAAATGCCATAAAAGGCGGCGAGTGCGCAGAGCCACAGTGCTTAAATTTGGTATACAAATCAAATGCGGTTTAGGTGTTGAGTAAGTCTATATCGTTTAATGAAGGTGTGGCTTACAATTTTCGCTTAGTAATGCAGGTCAAAGTGTATAGTGGTGCTGGCACACTTAAAAACAAAAGAAATAATATTTACTTACGGAATATGCACTCAGGTGATATAAAGCTAATCTCTACAAAGAAGAAGGAACTCATAAGAATGTTTAATAGGTTCAGCCAATTGCAAAGACGAAACTAAGAAAAGTTTTTTTTTTTTTTCAAATATAAGTAAGTAGAATTTGATCAAAAGCAGCAGAAAGAAGAAGTTAAGCCAGCACTGACTAAAACGTAAGTGTGAGAGAGTAACTGAGATATATGTTAAATGTAGAGATACAGGTAGAAACAGAGATACGAATAGAGGTAGCGATAACGATAGAGATAGGGATATGAATAGAGATAAAGATAGAGATGGAGATGGAGATAGAGATGGGGATAGAGATAGACATAAAGATAGAGATAGAGATAGAGATAGAGATAGAGATAGGAGATAGAGATAGAGATAGAGATAGAGATAGAGATAGAGATAGAGATAGAGATAGAGATAGAGATAGAGATAGAGATAGAGATAGAGATAGAGATAGATATAGAGACAGAGAGAAGGAGGAGAAGAAGCGGAAACAGGGAGGAAAGGTGGTCAAGTTAGCAAATAGAGGAAGGATAAAGAAGAAGATAAGCCATTGTTAAATAAATAGTAAAATAAATAGTAGTTAGAGTAAATGGGAAAGACAGAGAAAGATAAAGATAGAGAGAGAGACGGAGAAATTGAGAGAGATAGAGAGAGATGAAGAGAGAGGAAGAGAGAGTGAGTAAAATCTAAATATAGCAAGTGAACTATGGGACATAGAAGAGTACGAAAGAGAATAGATTTCGCAATTCATAGATTAAGCTTAAGCGCTAAAGTATGCAACAGAAAATGGAATACTTTATTTCAATGTAAAAGTTGCTCAAGAGTTCGCCTAAATCTACATCTGTGGGCTTGGAAACCATCGATTTATATAAATACAAATATATACATATATATGGTAGTGCATCAATATATAAATATATTAGTAAACAATTATAGCACATCAGTGGAAAAAAAAAATTTAAAATCAATTAAGCTCGTTAGCTGAAAGGTAATGTTTATTTCTAGCTCTCGCTCAGCTCTCATAGAATTGAGCAGTAAGTTTCTCGCCCTTTGAAATGGAATGTGAATGATTAGCTTTTCATGAATAACACTCATTAGCTGCGGCACACTCAAACGATATTCAAAGCGCTCGCTAGGAATGCGCTAACAGCAAGAGCAAACAATGCTGACTGCCAAGTGCTGACTGCTGACTGGGCCAAAACCATAAAACTCTTTGCTCCTACTACTACTGGCAATCATTATCATCATCATCATCATTATCATTATCATCATCATCAGAGCTTGAAGTTTTGCTTTTAAGCGGCTTTAATTAGCTTCAATGAGCAAGAATTCAAGTTCAGGCCAAAGTTAGCCGACTTTGGCTGCCTTGAGTGGCTTGCTTGCTGGCTGGCTGGCAAGTGCTTAACATTTTTGTGCTGCCTGCGCATAAATGGCTTAATTGCAGGCTTAATGACAAACTACAACAACAGAAACAACAACAACAGCAATAGTTAACAACAACTCGAAGGAACAACTACAAAAGCTGAAATTTCTTTTGCCAGCTGCGCAATTACTTTAATTGTCCCTCGCATTTCTCATGGTGTTGGAAATTGCAAATATTTATTGGTCTTTATAAGCTTTTACAGCTAAAACACTTATACACACACACACTCACACACAGTTGCGCCGTAGCTTTGTTGTCGTTTATGACAATGCGTAGAGCGCAAAATTGTTGACATTTTTGTCATTTGTTTTTAGATTCTAGTGGCAATGACACACTGCCAGAGTTGTCGCTGTTCTTGTCACACACTTACACACACACTCACACTCACACACACACACACATACAGATACTTCTGCATAGCCATATGGCAAATGTTATTTATAAAAATGACAGACACTTCTATTTCGCCACATGCCACATTGCAGGTCCTTGTCATTGTGGCCCCACCCACCTTGCCCCGCCCATCAACAACCCTCCAACATCTTTCCACCCCGCACCCCGCAAGCTTTGCCAAGCCCCCCACTCACTTTTAAGCCATATGCAGAACGGAATGCTGGTGAAAAATAGCAACTGTGTCACGTCGCATGCACATCGTGAGTTTGTCACACATACCACACTAGATTAAATTATAATCGAGCTGCAGGATATACTTATGTGTGGGTATTCGGGGGGCTATAAAAGAAGCAGTAACTAACAGAAAGTTGGCGACTGCTAGATGTCCTGTATTAGCAGATGATTTAAAAGGAAGCAAAGCTCAAATATGGCATTATTCAATTTCTTATATTATTGTTTACTATTTGAAATAGATGGGAAATTAATTAGACTTTAGACTCAGATAAAAATTAATTAGACTTTAGACTCAGATATAAATCGAAATAAAACAAACCTTATGCTGGGAATAGTTTATTATAGTATTGCTTTTGATTTGAACTCTGTTTGACTGGTTTTATACACAATAAATTTCCAATTCTATTAATAATCATAACATATGAATATGAATCTCAATGTCTTCTGTTCCATTTAACAAGCAATTTTATTTTAAGCTTATAATTCTTTTAACACTTATAATACTCAGTTATATTCAAGAATTGTTATTTAGTTACAGGGTATGTGCCGTAGCAGTTGGCAGGCAGCCCTGCAGTCCGCGCGCTTTTAGTCTCTGTTCTTTTAGCCATTTGCATCTACAGCTGCGACTGAGATTTGCGCAATTGACTGTGTAAGTGTTGGCATAGCTGTCTTTCCCTCTGCTCTCTCTCGCTCTTTCATTTTTTTGGGGAATTTCGTTTATACATATATATATATATATATATATATATATATATATATTTTTTTTTTTTTTTTATTTTTTATTTTAATGAAATGTCAGCCAAGCATTTGAGCCATTTTTCATCTGGCACAAACAACAACAACAATAGCAGCAACAACAACTGATTAACTTTTAACAGCCGCCGCTTCGTTTCGCTTTGTGCATTGCATTACATTAAAAAGTATGTGGGGAAAAAGCGTAGCATTTTGTGCGTCGACATTTTTTCCGTTTTGATAGAGCATCGTAAATCATACAAGGGCAAGCCACGCACCGCTCCACACCCCGCTGATGTGCTGTCAACCCTTTTGACATTTGCGCCACGAATGCAAGTTTCACATTTTGCTTTAGTTTATGCGATATTTCATATGTGATAAGGGCAACAACAGCAACAACAACGACGACAACTAGCTGACATTTACCTTTTGTTGTTCGTTTTATGGCATAGCCGTTGCTGTGGTCCAGTGTTGGTCAGCGCGTGTTGTACCTTTTTCGCAGCTCATTTAACACACTGTTTAATCATGCAAACGCATCAGCCGTAAATATATATCTACAAATATGCTGAACCAAGAGCTGATAAATTGAATCATTTCTTGGCATTAAGAGAGCAAAATTTTTACTTTCACTCATAAGTTTTTTTTCTTCTTTTTTTTTTTTTGTTTTCCTGTTTTAGACCAATTCAGCAAGATAAATGCATTTTTTCTTATCAAGCGAACGCAAGTTGCAGGAGTAGGGAGGACACTAAGGAGATAGACGGTTTGGTAATTTCTTTGTTAAGGCTTGCAAACTTCTAAGTTTTTTCTTTCGCTCTAGAGATTCACTGAAGGATGTGACTTTTAGACTTTTCTAAGGATTTGATTAAAGACCAACTGATTAAAGACCAACTGCGAGACGCAAAGCGAAAGGAAAGGAGAATATGTAAAATTTTCCGACAAATTTAAAATGTTTGCAAAATAATACAGATTTACACTTTTCCCATAATTTTTGTGGTATATATAATAATGAATAAACATAGAAAAATAACATTTGATTTGTAGACTATTTTTAAAAATAGTTTTAGATCCATGTCCAATATATAAGAATCTCCTACTATAATTTATATTAATTTATTGTAAGATTTCGCTTTCTTTGGAATGGTTGAAGGCAAAATATTTACATATTCTCATTTGAACACAGTTCTACATTGTACATTGTATATCAATCGTAATATAATGTCAAATATGTTGCAATATTTTATTGGAATTTGGGTCGTCATCAAACGATGTACAATTGGCAACACCTTTCAATTTCTTATGTCACATGTCAACTGGTTGACAAGGATGACCCGGCACAGCCCCGAGTCACAACCCTTAACAAGCACACACACGCAGGCACATTTGCGAGATAAGTAAAAACTCAAATAAACAAAAATGAAAAAAAAAAAAGCAAAACAAAAATGAAACACATTTATTGTGACTTTTTTAATGCCAGAGACGCGAGGCTCAAAGCAAATGCAAAAATTTGTTACACATGTAATGAAAAAAATAAATAAATAAATAAACAACCACAATATGCGTGCGAGATATCATGTGACGAGCTCCAACTCTGCTCCAACCCCTGCGAACCCGCCGTTGAGTGAATTGCTCCGATTTACAATGCGATGCCTGTCGCTAAGCCGCGCGCCCAAGTTAAGATATCAAAAGGCAAACAGAGAGACGAAACAAATAAACAAATAAGCAAACAGCAAAGAAAACAAAAGGACAAACAACAACAAATGTGAAGAGTATGAAACAAAGACATATCTCTCAAGTGGCATCGTATGTCAGGGCAACTGCTGGCATGTCAAGTGCACGAGGTGTGGGTAGGTAAGCCAAGTCAACCTTCATATGCTCACAGCCCACAGCCCACAGCCCGCCCCCAACCCACAGCCATCCGTCAATCTAATTGGCCTGTGAGGCAGCGTAGCGTGTGTGGCATGCAACAATGATAATATCTTTGATAAACTTGTAGACATTTCCGACTTCGTCTCTGCCGCTCACACACACACCCTCGCTCTCTCTCGCTCTGCTAAAATTGCAAAATATATATCAAACATTTCTCCCACACACGCACTCACACAGCGTATACTTAATTTTAAACTCTGCTGCGTCGAGCATTTATTATTTAGAAATCGGCAAAGCAAACGCAGAAACCGCTGCTGTTGCTGTGTCATTGTGGGTGCTTGTATTTGTGTGTGTGCGTGTGTGTTTGTGTGTGTTGCATAACAATAAAGGCTACTCGGCAATGCAGTTGGCAAACAAAGCATTCAAAAGTGAGTGAGGCCAAAGCCAAAGCACAAGCTAAACCCAAACAATAGAAGGCGCGCCCACAAAAGTATGCTTTAAGAATTTTTCCAAAAAAACATGGTGCACCATACAACACATCTTCCTGTGTGTGTGTGCTTATGTCTGAGCTGGCATTATATGCACAATGAGCTGCATCTCCTGCATAAGCATAGAGTTTTGCCAGCAGGCCAAATTGCCAGGCAGAGGGTATTGGGCTTTAGCTTTAATAGGAAAGCAAAATATTAGATCAAAGTATTACAGGCTATAACCTGGCATTCCATAAGCTGTCTTATGACCCAAAAATACTATAAAATATGCTATAACTGATCGTCTTTGAAAGAAATAATAGAAAGAAGCAGTTGAAGCTGCAGCTTAATATATTTACTAGATTCACTTCTTTCATTATATAAATAAAAATTATTGTTTGTTTTATTTATATATCCTGTTATATTACATTAAGTGTATGTATATGAATTAATCTCATAGACAAATATTTTTTATTTAAACTCTGTTAAATACACTTAATTTTCTTTGAGATTGAAAAATATTAACTTAAATCTTTTATAGCTCTAGTAGTAATTAACTAGTGTGTTTATCTAAATATCTACAACATATAAACCGAAAAAACTTATGCTAAACATTTTGTCACAGTAACTTTTGGAAATTAGCTAGAGAGCTATAAACTTAGTGTAAAGTCGGCTTTAAATTAGCTGCATGGAAAGCTATATGCGAGTTAATTTAAAGCCGACTTTACACTAAGTTTACAGCGTTGGTTCGCATTCAGAACACAGCCTGGAGCTAAGTCCAGCCTTATATACAACCGCTGCTCGGTGAGTCCTAAATTGTTTCAATTTATTGTTAAGCCCATGGATCAAGTCTAAGTCCTAATGCCAACTATTTAGCAAATGCTATGCGGCCCTTACGTTATTCTATCCTTTTGGCTCTGTCACTCTCTCGCTCTCACTCTCACTCTCACTCTCGGAGTGTGTGTAACGCCCCTAGTGCTATCTAAATGCCCGGGCATAGACATCAAATCCATTTGGTGGCCACACTGCAATGCGTCAAAAACGTTTCTCATGCGAGTTTCGTGGCTGCACTTGCAGCGCATCGTTTGCTGTTATGATGATGGACTCCATTCAAAACGGGAATGGGGGGGCCATGAAATATTGCATGTGGCAAATGTAAAACATGGCTCATGACTCCTTAAACTATGCGCATGTAAGCTAGATACCCTAGCGAAATAGAGAGAGAGAGAGAGGGAGAGGGAGAGGGAGAGAGAGATTCAGAGTGAGAAAGAGAGGAAAATGTAATTTCACTTTTTTGGAAGCCAATAAAAGTTCAATTTTTGAAGTCGCTTCCAATTTTATTTAACGTCGTTACATTTGAAACTTTAATACCGAAAAGAAAACTTTGCACTTGTTTGCCCGGCCACTGCTGAGCAGAAAAGGGGAGAGTAGAAAGGGGGACTTGAGTCATGAGTCTGTTTCAAGGGGGAGGCATATTGAGTGTCTATTGAAGGGCAGGCGGCTGTCATATGAGTAATTGGGGCCACGTTGAATATGAAATGCTCTCTAGCCAAGCTGAAGGTACAAAAATTGATCAAGATAAAATAAATTTCATGAAATTTAAAAGATTGGATTTCCAGCAGCAGCATCAGCCGAGGATGTTCGATTTTCCGCCAATATTTTATGCATTCCTGCTAAAGGAGGAAAAGCAACTTATCTAACGATTCTCGCTGCATTTAATTATTTTAGCTTAAGTTCAATTACAATTTTGAAATTTTTTGATTCGTTGCAATTTGTGTTTGACGTCAGGGCATGGGCATTTGCTACGTCTGCTGCACGCTCTGGCTTTTTTCGTGCTATCAATTTTTCAATTTGGCTTGTAACAATTTTCTGGCCAAGTTTCTCGCTTCGTTTTACCCTCTGCGCTCTGCGCTCTGCTGCATTATATTTCTATGGCAGCGACTCCGCTTACTTACTCAATTTAAGACGTTGGCTGGCGACGAAGTCGCTTTGATATAGTTACGTGCGGCTACACACGCGAGACAGCAAGCCCCACGCCTCCGCTTTCGACCCCCTTTCGCTCCTTCGCCAACCATACGCCAACAAGTCAGACCTTAGTTATTGCTACACCCATATTATACGTAGCTACAGCTAAAACTTCGACTATATATTTGACATTTATATATGCTCGCATCGCCTCGCACTTGAACTTCTTTCTGTTAGCGCAAGTCAAATGAAATTTAAGTGAGCACCTAATGAATTTCGCATTACGCATAATATATGAACTGTTGAATAGTAATTCATTTTTATGGCACATAATAGGTATGGGCGGCCCTTGCTATATGGCACGACTTGAGGGGAATTTCCTTAATTATCTATGACAAAATGTTTCTGCTTTGCTCGACTCTTACCTCGTTTGGAAGTTTATTAAAATCTGAATAAATGATTTTGTAATGCTTTAAAATTGCAGAAACATAGAATATATGAATTTGAATTGATAAATGAAGAAACCTAAAGGAAAGTACTTTATTAAATTTCATTTACATAAAGTGAAACCACTTACTAGGCATTAACTATTTCACTTTGGAGTTTTATTTGGAGAATTTTTCTAGTCGCCAGCTTTAAAATGTGCTTTGCATGCAACAAATTCGCAACAAATGCCAGGTCGTTATCATGATGTTGTTCGACTCGAAAGAGGCGCACTAATACACATATCTATATTATTAGCATAACTTTGTTTAACTTCGTGTTGCGGGCTTTACTTTAAGTTTAACAGCATTTCTGTCCCCGCCCAGTCTGCTCTGCTCCACTCTATATCATATATATAAAGCGCAAAGCGCTCTAAGCCCAATAACTTTCATGCATACACACTTTATTGTACAGAATCTCTAACCCCTCTCCCTCTCTCTCGTTCTCGCTCTCTCTGTAGTTAGGCCAGGACTGCATTGCTGCAGGGCTGGACTCTGCAGCGACTTGCCTGCAATATTTCCCATTTAAACTTTTCGCTACTGTACAATTTTCATTATTAATATGACTTTTTGGGCCCGCAAACGGCAAACGGCAAACGGCAGACGGCGCCAAGTGGCTGCCAAGCTCGGGTCCTGGGAGCTGGGAGCTGGGCACTGGGAGCTGCGACCACGATTTGGCCAGCTCGTTGGCCAGTTAAACGCGCCCAGTGTATTGTCAATGTTTGTCTGTGACCAAGCGAGCCTCGCAACGGGTGGTCCACAGCAAATGCTAAGGATAAAGTTTTTCGCTTGGCTCGTAACTGAGCGACTTGCCCGTTTGACTTGGCAACAAGTGCAGCGGGCAAAGTGAGGAGAGAGAGAGAGAGAGAGAGAGAGAGAGAGAGAGAGAGAGAGAGAGAGAGAGAGAGAGAGAGAGGCGGCCTTTTTAATCAAGCCCAACTAATGGCTGGCAGTCGGACCCACCCAGCGAGCAAACCGAGTACAACCTAACCGTAACCACCAAAGCCGCTTATTACTATAAAGTGAGATTAATGAATCTCAGGGAAGACGTCGAAGCAGGCCTCTGCTTTGCCTTTCATATTTTATGATTATTATTTTGGCTGGCAATTAATGAAATTTATTTGCCATATTGTAGCTGGTGGGTGTGGCCTCGCGCTGTGGTGCGATCTGGCGCTGCAGCCTTTGTACACAAATTTTAAAGCAAATTGTTTGGCTTTTATGGCCAAGACGCAGATTGCCGCAAATGATGCAATTTATGGCCAGCAATGGTTAAGGTTGAGCTGTCTAGACTGTTTTATAGACCAGATATCACAAGAAATAAAATTGATAAATCTCCGTAAATTGTGTTTAAAAATCTGTGTATCTCTTTCTAAAGAAACAAATTTATGGTTAACCCTTGGATAACAAAGACAGGATTTAATACAAGCAAAATATCAATTTAAGAATAGATTTTTTAAAGGATGAGCTTATCAAAGTATCGTAAATATTTATATATATATATTATATGTATGTGATTTTATGTTTTATATGGTGACATATAAGATCAATATATGTATAATTGGAAGCAGTTTAATATTTATTTAAATTACATATTTAAATAGCGTTTATAACTTTGATCCAGTGGAGAACTGTAGATTAGTTGCGATTACCAGAACAAGACTGTCATGGTATATTTAATGGACATTCTCCATGTCCTCAAGCATGAACTTGGTATTTTGTAACTTTATCTACAGTGAGACGAAAATTACATAATCTACGATAATCCTCAGTATACAAAGCATTTAATTATAGGAACATCATAAAATTTCTACCCCTTGTTGCATGGAAAACTATGACATGGGTGTTACGTTATTTTTAAAAGGAAAAGCTATATTATATATTCCTATTAGATAAAAATAAAACGCGTGGGATTTCGGAGTGACGATCAGTTCAGCATAGATCGCTCAGAGATGTTTTATACCCTAATAACAGCAAAAACCCAATGGAATACATTCCTTAGTATTAGTAGTATTAATATCTTTTAAATTTCAAATCTACTCAACGAGTGTTTCATGCCTTTCAAACCAAAGATCAGTTCTGAAACATTCGAAATATCTTCCTTTCTCATCTCATCCTTATCCTGCATCTCACTGACCACAAATCACCTCAGTTCTGTCTTATCCATTTAGCATTTAAGCATTTTAGCCGGCAACTTCACTGACTTGAAGCCTGGCTATCTGCATATCTTATGTACTCAATTCAAATTTTAAATCAAACAAGTAAGAGTGCTCTAGTCGAGACTGCTCGACTAGGGGATACCCTGAGTCCTGTGAAGAGCCAAATATCAAATCATTCTACGCATCTTTTATGCATGCATATAAACAATACATACACACACACACATATCCACGCAAACATAAGCGCGCTCTGCCAACTGCGCAGTTGACGCAGCGACTGCGCTTGGGCTGCAATGTGGGCATTACTATATGAACTTAATTGTTTAATAACTTTTCTTAGCGATGGACTAAGTGCATCAAACTTTTACAACTTATTTATGACATTCATATATGTGTATGTGCCAAAGCACAAGTCTCTAGTATTTGATTTGCGCTTTTTACAAATAGAGGGCTATTGTGGCCAAATGGGGCGTGGCATCCAAAATCTAAAGATTACGTTATCTCCGTATTCATTACACGCAACTACACAGCAAATTTGAAGTCTCTAGCTCAAACGATGTACAAACCACGCCTTAAAAACACATTCAAATTATCGATAAATGCTCATAAAATCGAAATGGAATAAGTTATCGGAAAAATTTTATAAACTTGTGCAGCGTATGGTATTATCGAGTATTCATGTAAAATTTCAAGTCTCTACGTTGCGTACTTAAAAATATCTCAGCGTTCACACGGACGGACGGACAGACGGACAGGGCTATATCAACTCGTCTTGTCGCGCTGATCAAGAATATATATACTTTATGGGGTGTGGCACGCTTCCTTCTGCCTGTTACATACATTTTCACAAAACCATTATACTCTGATTTCCCATTTTCAATGGGCTCAGGGTATAATAATGCAGCACGGCTGGCATTATAATAAATACGCAGCATACATAAAGATTGGGAGAGAGAAGGAGGGGTAAATGGAGGGGAACAAATAAATATAGCATGCAATAAATTCAGGAAAGCGCAAGCAATCAGCCAACAAATTGTAAACAGTAAATTTCGCGCTAGACAAGAGAAAGGGCGGAGACGGAGTCTGTAGGAGGTGCTAGCAAGAGTTAAGAGGGGGAGCTCGCTTACACATTAACACTAAATCGCAGCGACTAAACGCCGCCAGTTACTTAAACGTTTCTCATATAAATACGCACACACACACATGCGAGGGCAGTGCCACGCCCATAAGCGAAATTTATCTGCCGTGTTGTGGCGTTAGCATGCGAAAAATCCTTTGCGCGCTGCAACGATATGCGGACTAATCTTTATTTCGATATTTGCATAAAGTGCGCAAAAAATAAAAAAATAAGAAGAGAAAACAGAAAAAAAGAAACATGTCAAACAAGTAAGAAAACTCTAGTCGGAGGTGCCCGACTAGGAGATACCCTGAGCCCCGTCCGATTTGCATTGCTTAATACGCTATATAGCTTGCATATAATATTACATTTTCCAAAATGAAATTATAATTTTGAAATTTTATTTAACTAGAATTTATGTAAATAAAAAATAAATAAATAATTAAATAATTAATAAATAAACAAATTATAAAAAACAAAAGAAGAAGATAAACAAACATCACCGCACCTGGACTCGAACCTGCATATATTTACTACATATGTAACGTTAAAGCGCGTCATCTCAACTAGCACGACCACCTCATGTTTATAGATTTAAAAAAAAAATTAAAAAAGTTACGCTGTCGTCACCGAGTTTCGAACTCGGGACCTCTCGTTCACGCGCTTCGCGTCTACCCACTACACCACACCAGTATTGCGGCGCTTGTTGGCAAAACGCAAAGTAGTACTACAAGGGCGATATGTGACAAATACAAAACTAAAGAAGCTAAAGAAGTAGATCAATCGCAATTGTGATTCTTAGAATATGCTGAAAAGCGCGCATATGAACGTATGAGTATGTGTACATAAAAAAACGGTGGTCTGTTTGAATGTATGCGTGTAAAGGGCGATATATGGCAAATACAAAACTACAGAAGCGGCTGAAAGTGCTCAGAAGTGGCTGTGCACATGCATAAGCAGACGCGCTTGCACGCTTCAATGTATGTGTATGTGTAAATGTTTTTTGCTGCGCGTCGCTGCTTGCCACGTGCGTGTGATTGGCTAAACGTTTTGTTTAATAAATCGGGACTGACAACGGAATTTGATGAAACTTTCGGCATATGATTCTATTGAATTTTTTACATTTTATAAAAAAGCTAATTTATTCACATGGTTATATTTGCAACTCTCAATGTCAAGGTCGAGTAGGAGGGGCGGGGGGGGGGGGGGGGGGGTGTAATTAGTAAAAAGAGCCGGTACGCAAAAAATAAAAAAATAGAAATTGCATAAAATTCACGTGAATCTATATGCAAAATTTGAGGGGTCTAGCTCTAAAGGTGTGGCAGATAGAATTTTATAACCTGTTTTCGATAAGGTTTAAAATCGATAACAAAACAACAAAAATAGATATCGTTTTTTGGTAACAAACTTGACCTGCGCGTGCTATCCACGGACCCAACAAAAAAATTCAAGTCTCTAGGTCAACTACGTTCTGAGATCGACGCGTTCAAACATACGGACAGACGGACAGACGGACGGACGGACAGACGGACGGACAGACAGACGGACAGGGCTAAATCGACTCAGCTCGTCGCCCTGATCAAGAATATATATACTTTGTGGGGTCTGACACGCCTCCTTCTGCCTGTTACATACATTTAACAAAACCATTATACCCTGATTTCCCATTTTCAATGCACTCAGGGTATAAAAATTGCAAAACATCGTCGCTGGCGGTTGCTGGTGGGTTCGATGGTTTTGTCTATATACCCTACGCGTATGTAGGGGCAACGAAGATGCATGTCGTAAAAGAAAGATAGAAAGAAATGCAGAAAAAGATTGGCTTTTCTTGATTGATTACAGACTCAAAATCAACTCGAAGTTCACTTCTTTAAGGGACCTCTGACACGATGTCCTCTTTGTATAGTCTTTCACTTTGTATGGTCTTTCATTATTACAGGGTATTTTCTATTCGCTCAATATTTAACTAATATGCTTATTTGTTTTATTTACTTTTTGCGCTTTTTTTCTGTTTGTTTTCGAGCAGTGCATAAAATAGCAAGCCAAAGGATTTACTGCAGCTGCCACGCCCACAGCGGCTGCCAGAGATATTGCCGAGCTGCCAAGGCCGGAGTCACGTTATTTGCAGGTGTTGCAATCTATCCGACAACTCCGACGTCTCCAGCTGTGTGTGCGTGTGTGTGTGTGTGTGCTCACAAGGTGGCAATGGCGGCTTTGTGGTGAGTTGTAATAAGAGCAGCAACTCATACGCACACACACACACACCTGTGGACACACACATACACACATCTCGCTGCAAGTGTTTTTGATCTCGCGCTGCTTTAGCCTGTTGGGAATTTTGATTAAAAATGCTTCCACGTGAAGCTCAAACGTGCTTGGCACCGAGTAGCCGGATCTGGAAGCTCTTCACACACACACACACACACACTTTCCCTCTCTCTTTCACTCTCTCGCTCACTTTGTCAGCACACATGGTTGGATGGGCGTTGGTGGGCGTGTCAGTGCGCCTTTATTGGCATTGGCGCGTTTATTTTAACGCGTTGCTGCCTGCCGACTGTGTGTCTTTGTGTGCGAAAGTGCGCGCGTGTGTTTGTGTGTTTGCAAATTTTTACATTGAGATTTATCACACCAAAAACTTTAACCCAACGAGCGAAAGCGAAAAAGAAAAGTGCAGCGAGAAAAGCTCGGGAACTCAGACAAGTCGAAGTTCAAATAGTCTAACAACAGTGATATCTAATGAAAGATAAATGAAAACAAAATGTGGAATAGAATAGAAAGTTTTTGATCAAAATATAATTATAATATAATACATATATACAAATATTTATATACAATATTAACAAAGATCAGTTCAGTAGTCATTGATGAAGTGGAAGATTTTCATCAATTTAATTATTGACGAATAGAAAACTCCAAATTTATGATAAATGAATTTTCATCAGTTTTAATGATATATCCATATGAAAGTGTCCTTGCTGTAATGAAGATTTCATTTGTCGACGTCCCTTATTCTTATCCATTTAAATATTTATAATCTTTTCTCGAGGATAAACTAACATACAGCTGTTTAGCTCGCAATAACTCAACCGAAAGATAAACCGCCGTTTAAGCAATCATTTGGCTATTTATCGTCTGCATCAGCAAGCTGCACTGCACAGTAGTTGTACCCTTTGTTTAGTGTATAAAGATGATGTAAATATCACAATATGCCGCAGCCTTTTGCAACAGCAACATAAAGCAATTAATTGTTAAGGCTGGTGGCGCTTGTGCAGCTGCAGGTGAGTTATACGAGATATACACATTACTCCACGCATATATACGTGTATTTATATATACACCTAGATGATAGATACACACAATGCTAAATGTGGGCCCTGGCAAAAGGTATAAGAAACAGAACTTTGGGATGATATATTCGCAGCAATACGCGGAGCGAATTGCACCACATTTAAAGCAAAATAAGATGCTGGAGTAGTATACAATAGAAAACACATATGCATACACAAATATTATGATAGATATTCGCTGGAATAAGTGGTTGTAGCTGAAAATTTAGAAACTGAAATGTTGTCTGTTTTGGGTCACATGACAAACGAGCGGCGTGTTAATCCCAACTTTTACCATCACGGGGCTCGGCTTGTAGTCCCCGCTAAACTACACTAATTACTTCCCCTCGTTTCGTATGGCCTGCCCCAGAAGTTAGAAGCCAGAACCCAAAAGCCAAAGCCGCAAGCCCTACGAGACGATTTGGGGCTCCATCAAGGAGCGTTACAAGCGGCCACAAATCAAATGCACACCAATTACCTGGCGCCAGGGCGCACAAAGCATAATCAACTGGCATAATTAACAGCTAAAAATGCAAAAGAGTGTGTGCGAGTATGTGTGAGCGCTAGAGTGTATCAACAGAAATATGCTTTTGCACCTGGCCCTGTGCAATTTTCACATATTTTGCGGTGCAGCTAAGTCACTCCCCATTAGCCGCTCCTCCCCCTCGTAGTCCCTCCTCACTATAAACAACAATAACAGCAAACAACAAGTCGCAAACAACCCGTAGACAGTGGTAAATTATAAGTTGCAGAGTCTCGCCGTAAAGCACAGCACATTACTCATACGCCACGTGCATAAATTTCTACCTTTTACCTTGCCTGATAATTATTTTCCGTTTACAAAATGGCTGCCATATCGAAAGTATGGCCATAAAAAACAATCGGCTAAAAATAATAAAGAAAATGTGCTGTACTCATATTTTTAGGCCAATATTTAAGTATTTCAGGGGCTAATAAATAAAAGTAATTTTGTTAACAGTCTATGAAGAGTTACAATTTTACGCATTAAATAATATGGAAATATATATGTATGATTATAATAGAGATTCACTGAAATCTGGTGATATTCGTTTGTTGTTATTATTTATTTATTTTTGCCAAATTATACTTTTATTTTAAGTTTAACAATCGAAAGAACTTTGAGCAATATTATGGCGTATGTTTTACAGAAAGGACTAGTATTGTACAGTTGTTAAAAAGAATATTGATTTCTAGAACAAATCTAGAATTCATAGATTTGAAGTCTAAGGTTTGATAGAATTCTTAAGGCAATCAAGTACACAAAAGGCAGTGTTTTTAAGATAAAAGTACTAAAATAGTTAAGGTAGAATTAGTATTGTATTATAGTATAATGGAGACGAGTTCAAAATGTGCTAATGTGCATTTAAATGTTTTATACATGGATTTATATATTTTTATATATTATAAGTACATCTACGTTTATATTTACATTTTAATCGATTTACACTTACATTCGAAGATCTATGTAAAATTTAAAATTAACACTTTTTAAAATTTTTTCAATATACGAAAATTTTCTTCGAAAATGCTAGAAATTCTATTATATAAATGAGAAAAGCTTAAATCTAAAAAATTAATTTGGAAAATCTCACGAAAAGAATATTCTTTCATCTTTTTCTCCGGCAAAGCTTTGCTATTGCACACTCGTATCAATATTCTGCATCGACTTCAGGTATTGAAATGAATCGTTGGCTAATTTTATAGCTCCGCAATCCCTCTGTTTGTTTATAGCATAATAAATATATTTATATACCACTTAACCAGCCTACTCCATAACTTTTACCCTACAACTATAACTTGATCATAACTTGGATAAACTTTCCTCGATGCACAATAAATATAAGTTGATGTTTAATCAAATTTCAGTAAAGTTTCAAGCTCTTTTGTGATTTCTGGCTGCGAGTAAATTATACAAGTTTATGGTTGCTAAATTTGCTTAGCCGTAAATCCACAACTCAATCAATATACTACCTATAGCTATAGTATGGATATACAAGTTTAACTTTTCAAGTTTGGTTATTCTCCATTTTCAGCGATTAATTTTTATGGCTTTACTGCACACTTAATTAGACACAGGCTGCTTAAAGCTCATTAAAAATTTACCGGAGTCGGAGCCAAAAGTTATGACCCGCCCTTGCCTCTCTCCGCTCCGCAGTCTGATTCCTTCTGGTTATTGATTTGCGCAGAGAGCAATACAAAAAGGAACTTTTAGCTGTTTATAATTTAGTGTAAAATTATAAATACTTTTCGGGCGCTCGGTTTAAGCAAATTAGTTCAATTGCCGGGGTAAGTAAAGGAGCAGCCGCCCCTCTCTCTGCCTCTGCCGCCCCCTGTGTGCAGACTTGATTAGGCTTAGGCCAAAAAACTTTATCCTCTGCACAGTTGTAAATAAGCAAAAGTAAATTTTGGCAAGTAATTTAAGCCACACAAACAAGCTGGCAAACAAGTTTGGAGCAGGCGCCAGTTGGCCCACTGCCTGCCAGGGATTCCGATTTGCGTCTGGTCCTCCATCTCGCCCCCGCTGCCTAACTCCGGGCAGCTATCACGCCAAAGCATGTAAAGTTCTTTATCCAGTTTTAATTCAAAATCAATGTATGAACTTTGCTTACATTACGCCGAAAGTTTGCTGTGCAGCTTCAATTAAGGATATATACGGATGGTTTCTCGCACTCACCTTCATATATGGTTAAAGTTGCATCTGCGGATACGGCATCGCCCACTCCGTTCTCGGCGACGCATTCGTATGGCGCATCGTCGCGTCCCGCTCGCACCGGCTCGATGCGCAGTATGGAAACACCGCCCGGCTGCTCCAGCACCGTGTATCGGGATTGAGTGCCTGTGTTGAGTAGCGGTTGAATGCGGAATTAGTCGATTGACTGGCTCAAGTGTTGGCTAATGCCAGTTGGTTCCACTTACCTGATACTTTTTTGCCGTTCTTGCGCCACACTATCGAGGGCGGCGGATCGCCGCGTGCCGCGCAATAGAAGCTGGCCACGCCTCCAACGCGCACGCCCTGATTCTGCGGCTTCTTGATGATCTCCGGTGGATCTGTGAAAGTGCAAAAGAACGGCAGGTGCGAATGAGTATCGATTTCAATTTAGATTTAAGTAAGGGCTCATCAGATGGGACAAAGGAGTTGCTTGCTATTGCGATGCGCTGCATTTGCTTGAGCTTATCAATAAGAAGAAGATCACCTAACGGCAGTTTCAATTGATAAATAGAAATCCAATTTTTTATTTGATATAGAAAGAATAGAGTTAAGATAAATCTTAATAAATATTTTGTTCAGGTAAAGTATAACCCTTTGTAGTACTGCTCTCTCAAAGGAACAAACAAGTTAAATTTGCTCACATGTGATTCATTTCTTAAATAGGGAAAACGGCCATCGTGATAAAAATGCAATACGGCTGACAATACGGAACAGCCAGTGAAAGAAATGCATTTAAATAAAACGAAGCTTTTTGCCATATCAAGGCAGATATGCAGTAATTGTTGTCCGCGCAGCAGCAACTGTTGCTTTTTCTTTCTTTTTCTTTTTCTTTTTTTTTTTTCTATTTGTTTTGTTTTGTTTGTTTTCTGTCGTTTTTTAAAGCCCTTTGCCTTTTGCTTTAGCAGCGAATTCGATTTATTTTTCCGTTTGTGTGTTTTGCACACACACTCTTTCTTTTTTACATATTTGTCACAATATGCTGTCAATACAACGACGCATGTTGTTTGTGACAGAAAGAAGACGAGAGCGAGAGCAAAAGAGACAGATACAGAAGCAGAGATAGAGGTAGAGAGAGAAATAGCTGCGTACGTGCTGCACACACAGCAAGAGATACAACCAGGGACCAGGCACAGCTGGCCTCCGTCTCTGCCTCTGCGTGTGGCATTAAAAATCTGGCAAAAATCACGAAACGTTAAACAAGCAGCAATAATATTGTCATGTGCATCGTTTGTGCAGCTCCTCTTGCCCCATCCGCGAAGCCCCTCAATTGTCCTGTAAAGTAGTTTGCCCAACATATCAATTCGATTTATGCATTTTACTTAACTTAAACGTTAAATTCTCTTACACAAATGTATTTATGGATACGTATATTCATATGCATGATCTTAACTGCGCTTGCTGCAGCACACAAAACTTACGTGTCAGATATTGTATATAGGGAAAATCCGAAAAATTTGCATCTGGAAATTTGATGTGGAGGTTAATATTAACCATTCATTAAATCGCGACGAAAAGACACGAATTTTTGTCGTTTATGATTATGATAATATTTTTGTTATTATTAACATTATTGTAGATAGTTTATAGATTTATATGATGGATATTTGTTTTATATTATTTTATAATACTAAATAATATTATTTTTTCTTAGACTTTAAGACTTAGGCTTAGACAAAATATGCCTAAGAAGTACTTAAATACATAATTATACTTGATATACGTAGAAGTATTTTATTTAATAAAAATATAATATTTATATAACTAAGTCATAGTAATATTTTATATAACCAACAAAACATAATAGACTCAAATAATAATTAAATGAAATATAGAAACATATTTACTCCCGCAGATTCATACCAAATTTCCAAATCAAATTACATTCCTGCCTAAATTCAGCTGTACACACAAGTTCAACTAAAACAGAGCCTAAATAAACTAAAAATATTGAAAAACAAATTAAATAAATAAATAAATAGCTAATTTCAAGAAATTCATTCAAATATTGAAAGACAAAATTTAATTTATATCAGAAATTTTTATATACAAAAGACATTTGATCTCTTTCTCTGGGCTCTGAGTGGGGCATTAAAACTTTTTTGGCTTTCTGTGCAGATTTCGAAACTCTGTTATAAACTTGGCGGCCAGGCGGGAATCGGAAACAAGCAAAAGCAAATGCCGCAGGTTGGATAAGTAAATATTTATATGTATGTATATGTATATATAATAAAAGGTATATAGAAATAATATTTGCCGCCGAGATAGAGAAATAATAACAGAGTGAGAAAGAGCGAGAGAAAGAAAGAGAGTGTGAGTAAACTGCATTGTTGTCGTGGACACGAATCTGAGGACTTTGTATAATGTACAAGTATTGTAAATAATTTAAAGTTTGCCACAAGGCGTTCACAGCCAAAAACATGCAGACCATTTGGCTGGTAATGCGTTGCCATTGAGCCAGCTGCCAGCATTGTTGCTGCTATTCAAGTCGTTGTTGCTGCTGTTGCTGTTGGTGTTGTAGCTGTTGCTGTTCGTGTTGTTAGGAATACTTGGTATCATTTGGCAAGTTTTGCGTTCAACTTTTGCCTCGACAAGTTGTCGGCCAGAGTTTTGCATGTGGCAAATACTACTACATATACTAAACACACACGCCACACACACGCCAGCATACACAAGCAGAAAATTAAAAAGGAGCCGAGTCTCGCACTGTGTGTGCGGCACACCACAGTCGAGCGAAGAGAGTAGCAGCTGCTGGCCAGGCCAATTTCGCATGTCTACCTCAAATTTCATGAAACTCACAAAATTATTTCAAATTTGACACTTTGAAAGCTCGAAGTGTGGTCACCAAATTAACTCGAAAGCAAATCAGAAAGCCTACACTTGCTATCGAATTTTGGAATGCAAAGAGACTCTGCTCGTAGTGCATTCATTAAATTTCAGTTAATTAAAAGTGGAATTGGGTTTGAAAACAATTTTAACTGTATATCTTGCTTCTGCAGATCTTCAACTCTAATTGGGTTTCAAATTGAATATCTGAATGCTAAAATAAATACGATTAGAATATCTTTTAAACTTACATTTGCCACATTCATTTCATGCTTAAGCTTATTATATGATTAAGTTCTGAGGGAAACTTTATACTTTGCTTTTATGCCCTTTTTATACCCTGAGCCCATTGAAAATGGGAAATCAGGGTATAATGTTTTTGTGAAAATGTATGTAACAGGCAGAAGGAGGCGTGCCACACCCCATAAAGTATATATATTCTTGATCTGCACGACAAGACGAGTCGATATAGCCCTGTCCGTCTGTCCGTCCGTCCGTGTGAACGCTGAGATCTTTTTAAGTACGCAACATAGAGACTTCAAATTTTACATGAATGCTCGATAATACCATACGCTGCACAAGTTTATAAAATTTTTCCGATAACTCATTCCATTTCGATTTTATGAGCATTTATCGACAATTTGAATGTGTTTTTAAGGCGTGGTTTGTACATCGTTTGAGCTGGAGACTTCAAATTTGCTGTGTAGTTGCGTGTAATGAATACGGAGATAACGTTATCTTTAGATTTTGGATGCCACGCCCCATTCGCCCACAATAGCCTCCAATTTGTAAAAAGCGCAAATCAAATACTAGAGACTTGTGCTTCGGCACATACATACATATGAATGCCATTAATAAGTTGTGAAAGTTTGATGCACTTAGTCCATCGGTAAGAAAAGGTATTAAACAATTAAGTTTCCATAGTAATGCCCACATTGCAGCCCAAGCGCAGTCGCTGCGTCAACTGCGCAGTCGGCAGAGCGCGCGCTTATTCGTGCGTGCATATGTATCTGTGTATGTGTTGTTTGTATGTATGCATAAAAAAAACGTTGAATGATTTGATATTTGGCTCTTCACAGGGCTCAGGGTATCCCCTAGTCGAGCAGTCTCGACTAGAGCACTCTTACTTGTTAATATAGAATATACTATTAAATAGTTGCCACCAGCATGAGTTCTCACATTCCATTTGCAGTTCACTAGAATTGGAATTTAGATTTCATTTCATATGAAAAACATTTCCAGGAACAATTTTCAATGCAACTAAATTTCCTATTGCTCATTATAAAACGCCCAATGGAGCTTTCTCTCACTCCTCCCTCTATCTCTTTCTCTTTCTCTGTAGCTGTCTCATTCTCTTAGACCGCGAAGCGTCGTTGGATTTGCAAAGCACTTGAAAGCATTTTACGGTTACGTTAACAGTTTTTATAGCCCGAGCAGCACTAAGCATATTGGTTTGTGGCTGTAATGAGCTACAGCATCCGCTGCTAGCGCACTTCCCACTCACTCTCCGTCCGCCCTCTGGCTCAATGCTCAAGATGGTAAAGCAAATTTACAGCGATTTTTCCTGTGTTTTTTTTTATATATATAGATATATATCTTATTTTTTTGCAGCGACGCCTTCGCAGCGCGCATTTGTAAAGTTTTATGTTTGCTTAAACAATTTGATTGCGTAGAGAGCGTGGAAAAGGGAGAGAATTGAGCTGTGCAGACAGAGATGGCGATAGAGTATCTGCCGTGACGAGTCATAAAAATCGTATCATTATAGCCATAAAACTGGGATTTCGGTTTATTTGCGGTTGTTGCCAACATTTTTGCTTGTTGCTCGGCTTCGACTAAAATTTAAATAAATTTAATTATATTTGCATGGGGATGGGGCGAGCCGGCTCGGCTTTAGACCTGTTACAAAGATTAAAGGCATACATAATGAAATTTGCAGATGTCATAGAAGATAGCAGTGCGAGATCTCGCTGAATTGGATTGGTTTGTGTTCTGATTGTGGGTTTTACAGTTTAAACTACGGCCAAGTGTGCAGCACAGCCCTAACCTCCCAGCCTTCCAGTTTCGCCCCCAGGCTCCATCCCCATCCTCTATTTTGCTGAGCACCACACCACTGCTGATTTTTCATTTCGCACGTTTGACTGGCGCTGGGGATTATATGAGAAAGAGACAGAGATAGAGTGCGAGAGAGGGAGTGAAGCGAGAGGGTGTAGGCGGAGCTTCATAGAGCAAACAATTTCGTTGTTGATATGTGCAAATTGATTTCAACGTTTCAAATGTACAGTTATAGATGCACACACATACACACATCCATCGACAGCAATAGGATTACTAACACAGGCGGTCGGGCAATTTATATGGAAATTAATACTAACATTTTTACTATAACGCAAAAATAAGAAATAAAATATTTTTTTTTTTCTAAATAAAAAATCGAATTGATTTGCGAAAATGTATGCGGAAAATGTTGCAGCAGACAGTGGCGTAGTTTAATAACTGGGGTTTGAAGGGGCGAGTTAAAAACAAAACCAAAAAATGTTAGAAATGTTTCTTAAAAAAATTTGAGAAAAATTTAATAACTTTATAATCGCTTTCGACTTTTTGATATATTTGCTACTTTAACTATATTCTTGGCAATTAGGTTTGAAATAGACTATTATTCAGATTCAATAGAATTTATTTTCCTTATTTTATCGGCTATCTAAACACGTTCCACAGCTACTTTTTGATTTTTTTTGATACTATACAAAACATTTGTACAATATTTAATTTCCATAACGATTTGCTCCTAATTTCTCTGTCTATCTATGCCTTCTTATTAATATTTATTACGTCAACCTCGAAGAACGCTCAGCAGAATCAATTAACTCATCTCTTAAATATCCATTTTATTCCAAGCTGTGGGCATATCCATTTCGAGTACCTTTCCTGCACTTAACTTTCGCTCTCAATTTAACTGACTGACATTTCGAATAGACAGAGAGACCTCATTTAAGTCCCCCTGCTAAGTGAAGCCTCTGCTTTGGAAACATTGTTCAAATATGTCCATAACTTTTGGCCCTGTTTTTCAATATGCCAAAATGCTCATAAAAATTGACCCCGTGCGGCACAAGGCATTGGCTGAGGTAGGGCCAGAGGGGGTGGGGATCTGAGCATATAAAATCAGCATATGCTCAGCGCCGTAAAGTATGCAGCTGTTTTTTATGGCCCTAACCCTAGTTCGAGCAAGTTAGGCCTCCGAATGCTTGGCCTGGCAATTTATGGCCGCCTCTCGCATCCGCTCGCCAGGCCCCTTCATCAACCACTTGCTAACAAGGTTTTTCTATTTCATCTGTACGAGCTTTTAATAAGTGCAAAGTGCGGGCAGAAGTTTCTGCAAAAATTTCTACATTTAAGGGTTATTGTGAAAGGGAATACTGGCAGGGGCTGCAGTGGGGGTGGGGGTGGAGGATGTTGGGTTTTAGGTTTGCTGCTGATGTTGCCAAACTTTGTGTGTGTGTGTGTGTGTGTGTGTGTGTGTGTGTGTGTGTGTGTGTGTGTGTGTGTGTGTGTGTGTGTGTGTGTATGTGTGTGTTGAGGACAAATCATTTGCCAGGAAAAACTAACTACGAACAAGATATGAACGAAATGAAGCAGCAGAGGAATATCCTTTGCCTGCATAGAAACCCCACTGCTACCCACCCCTCGGCTTCCCTCCGCTGCTGACTGACAGCTGCAATTCACCTGTCAGCAGCAGCAGCAGCACATTTCGTTCTACTGAATTGCATTGAAATACGATGCTAAATTTAACGATTCATTGCATTTGCTGTTATCCAACACTTGCCCAGCAAATTGCAACTCTGTTGAAATGCCCCGCTCCCACGCTCGCTCTCTGCGGCCCCTTTTTGCTCAGCAGCCGCGCGTTGTGTATTTTTAATGCACCAACTTTGGCATAGAATTGCTAAATCTGCTGAGTCTAAGAAACAGAACGCCTTGGCTTCGTCTCCGTCTCTCGCTCTGGCTCTGGCTATGGCTCTGACTCTGGTTCCGTTTTCTGTAAAACTCTGCAAATAAAATATAAAGTGCAGCATAGTTTTACGCTAGGGTTTTTATAGCCAGCGTCGAGCAGCTAAATTTTAATGTTACTTCAAAGGGTAATAAAAATAAACTTTACGCAAGTTGAGAACAAGCTGCGATGCTCTCCCCGGAACAAAAGAGCCCGTGATTATATCGCATGACCGACTGCAACTATGCAATGTACAATTTTAATTAAATTGCACAACAAGACGACGATGGGATGGCGAAGACTCTGTCGAAGGTAGCGGAAAACAAAAGCAGTAAACACGGCTCAGGTCTCATTTGCAAATTATTCACAAAAAGCGAAAAAGTGTCAACGAAATCCCATTAAACAATTCATCAAATCAGCAAATCGATCGATGAATGTGCCTGGGCCGAAACTTTTAGGACAGGACAGCACGACAGGGCGACAGGGCGACAGGACGACAGGCAGTCGGGCATATAAATGATGTGGGCATTGCTCTCAGACAATCATTAATCAAAATTAAAAGTGTGACCGCAGCTGGACTGCCTCAGCCTGTTCCTCTCGACTCTCACTTTCACTTTAAGGACTAAGCTCCTCTTAAAGTACGATTCTGAACTCCATATGCGGACCCGCACAGCTGCGCTCCGATTTCGTGTTCCTATTCCTATTCCTACTCCTATGCCCAGTGACCCTTCATATTTGGCATTTGGCATTTCGGCTAAATGAACCGATAAAAAGGTAAGCCATTCAGTCGAGCTGCGTCCCGTTTTACAGATCTCTCAATCAGCTGTCAACTGTCGAGCATAACAAATGCCAATTTTAAACAGCTACAATCTGCAAGTCAATAGAACCCGAGCGGCGGCCCAAAAACGGGGCGGAGTTAGTTGGCTTTGTGCATCCGACTATAAATTGATCATTAATTATGCAACGGCTCTGCCGGAGTAGGGTTAAAAGATTTGTTGAGGTATTCCACATTAAGATTTAATTAAAACACTCGGCTGAAAATCGCAAATTTTTAAAGTGTCTTTTATGTAGCTCGTTTTCGGTGTGGGGATAGTTAAATATTTCACTAAATTTTATAATCGAATTCAACCGATTTGCTTTTAATTATTATCAAGTAATTCAACAAGTCACATGAAAATTTATTTATGTATTTATTTGATTTATCTAAATTTATTTTGGAATATAATAAACTATATTCGAATACTATTTGATGATATTACATGTGCTTTTAGCAGTCCTCTTCCCAATATATATATAATTTAATTTGCTTCAAATCGAATTTAAAGTAACTCTGACCCAGTTCGGCCTCTGCAGCCAAAAAGTAACTTTCGTGTAGCTCATCAACATAAATTTCTTGCAATTCTGTGAAACTAGTTCAAAGCTCAGTTGGCACGAAAAGTGGACTTGGCAGATTCAGCGTTAAATGGGCCCAAAATTGAGCACACACACACACACACATAGATATACACTGTATACTTAAGTGTTGTTAACCAACACACACACACACACACACACACACAGTGACAACTATTTCTGACCGTTGCCAACACACGAAAATTTTACATGACATTTTAATATAATTAGTTTTTGCTCTGGGCATAATGCAAAGTGCGGCCAAAAAATGTCAGCACTTGCCACAGAGTAGGCGGGCTAGCGGGCAGGAGCTAGCTGGTAGCTCAAGTTGCCTTAAGGACAGCAAAGTTGACTTCACTGCGGTTGCCAAGGCAGGGGAGTGCGGCGGGGCCCGGGGCGGGGGCCTAAAACTATTTGAGTTTGCGGTCGGCTGGCAGCATTTTATAAGCCGCAGCATATTTTTGCACAAATTTCAAGCTCACGCCTGTTCTATTAAATGGGGATTTACTCACACACACATACATACATATACATATACACAGCGTACCTAGCAATCTATCTATATGTATCTGAGCATCTATCTATCTGCTTGAGTTTTTTCTTATACAAAGACATCTCAGGCCAGGGCTACATTCATTATTTCTCTATGCGGGATTACTAAGTAAGCCGGGCTACGGCTTAAAATGCCGCAAACTTTATGAGACGCAGCACACGTGTCCTGTTCGCTTCGCCCTGCTGCTGGTCTTGGTCTTTTATTTTGTAATCTGACTAGGCCTCTTGTGCAATTTATGATTGCTTCTGTTGTACTTGGAGACAGCAAGATCTTGTAGACAACCTGGCAATTTCATAAACTGTGCAGACACTTGCCAAATTGGCAAGAACAAACCCCGCCCCCGCCTCCGCCTTTTTTTCTCCAGCTCCATCTGCGTACACCCCTGGATTTTGCTTTTGTCTTTCATTTCACGCACGTAAAGGCGGCAGTAAGCAGGCTTTGATATTTTATTGAGCTTATCATAATATTTATGATATATATACATATATTTATGTATATATGTGTGTATTTGATGCGTGTAGCACAGTGTAAACAGCACAGAACGCTCCAGGATTTGCCAGCCCTCTCTTTCGCTCTCCCCCTCCCGCTCTGCGAGACAATGCAAAAACTTTGGCCAACAGTTTGAAAAAACTTTTATTATTATTAGCATTAAGAGGCTCGAGCCATGTTTTTCTTTTTTTTCCTGTGCAGACTTTTATTAGTTTCAACTTTTGACAGAAATTATATCGAGTTTATACACATACCAATATTATATATATATATATATATATATATATATATATATATATATATATATATATATATATATATATATATATATATATATATATATATATATATATATGCATATATATATTGATGATGCTGATGAACAGCAAAACTTTTGGGTCGCATCAAAGTTTTACTTTTCCTGAGCTACTTCTTATTTTTTTTGCTACAGCTCGGAGCGGTGTTTTGTTTAATTTGTGTTACTTAGAAGTTCGTGGAGCAATGGATTTGCTCGCGATGCCAAATGAAAGGCAAATTAAATAAATCAAAAATGATGTTTATCAACGTTTGTTGCTATGGTATCAGCTTTATCACAAATGAATGTATAATATACAGTCGCAGTGAGAGAGAGAGAGAGAAAGAGAAAGATCTAGGCAGGAATTTATTATAAAAAAAAATTAACTTCTTTTTATCAAAGAATTCTGAATAATTGAGGTATTTTAAAATGCTAAAATATTATATATAAATATAGAATATTCTGGCATAATAATGCAAACAGAAGCATAGAAGGCAAATAATCAATAATCTAATATCAATTACTATGAGTGACAGCATACTGATCCTGCTTAGTTTGATTCAGACATTTATTGCCCTATTTATAAGAATATATTAAGAGAGACTAAAAATAGCAGTTGACTGCTTTAGTATACAGCAAGAATACAAATAATGTATACATGCTTAAAAGCTTTACACATTATGTGAAAATAATAAAATACCCTTTTTCAAAGAATTTACAAAAGGCTTGCGTAGGCACTGGGACAACACCCACACACAGACAGCCAGAGAGTTGACAATGGCAGTAGTGGCAGTGGCAGTGGCAATGGCTAAATGCGCACAAAGGTAAACAAGCAACACTTAAAGCGGCAAAAACAATGCAAGAAATAGCCAAACAGTCAACAGCTAGCAGGTAACAGCCAACAAAGGTAGCCAAGTCCCCGGGCAATTAGAAAGTGGGAGTGGCAGGTGTATTGTGTCCGTCTGGCTCCAAGTCGCCTTCAAGTGCGCTCAACAAAAACAACAACAACTACTACCAGAGGCAACAACAACTGCAAAGTTTTCCGAGAGATTTGGAAGGACTTGAAATGTGTTGGCATTTTAGAGCCACCTTTCAATTCTGCATTGTCATAGCTTAATAAATAGCTGAAATTACTTGCAGACAGTCTGGCAACGCTCTGCCAGAGGCATTCAACAAATACAGCATAGCGCACAGATGCTCAGGTACTTTGCGCTAGTGAACAAAACAGCGTTCAGAAAAAGAAAGAAAGATTAAAAAACTGTTGAAAAGAAGTCACAAAATGGTGCAGCACAAAGCAGCGGCATGGCTTAGCGTTAGCGTTGCCAGACTGTTGCGCTTTGTACTGCGAATGCTTGCGGAAAAGTTTTCAGCAGCAGAAAGAGTTAGCGTGAAGGAGAGAATTTGTTGAAGTGCTTGACAAATTGTTAAGCATTCAGATAAGATACGAATTGTGCGCTTTTCGTGTATTTTTTGCTTACACATTTAAGCTTTACTTCTGCGACAAGAATTCCAGTTTCGTTGTATAGAGAGATGCAAGAAAAGGAATTACTAAATAGGTTAGTTTCAGAAATGTAAGTCATTATACATATTATGCAGCGTGTTTTTGTTCATCAATGATTAAATGATTCTCTACATATCTATTCTTTACGTCATTCAACTTATGCAGTAGGTTTCTCTTTAAATATCACAACTATTATTTAGCTTTCTTTTCTATATAATTTCATGTCTATTGATGTAGCTCACTCACATGTAAAGCATAGACCAAAAATGCAATTAATTAAACCGTCAACCAATCGGAATTCTCGGAATTTCAATCTGAGCAAACTTTTCATGCACGCCCTTTAGGCCCTTTTGTTTGGCTAAGTTATGCGACATGCGTTTTGTGTGTCTGACACTCACGTGAAATTCCAGAACTCGAACTACAGACCCACAGACATATACTCAGAGCAAACGACAAATCAATCATGACAAGCCGCATAATAAAAACTTTCATCAAATCTGTGTAAAACTCACCTCAAGCCCGCACAACTTACACAGGCATTAATATGTAGCCTGCACCCGCCCCATTGAGCCCCTCCCCTCGACCCAACCCGCTATCTCTCTTTAAGAAACTAAAAGACAAGTGCCACACACTCTACATAATTCCAGAAGGCAAAAAATGTGTAGGCGCCCGCCGACAGGCTGAAAGGAAGCACCATAAAGTATGCAATGCCTTTTGCCTTTTGCCGTTTGGCGTTTGCTGCTGACTCCCACGAAGGCTCTGTCTGGGGGCCGACGGGGGCGGGGCCTTGGCTCTTTGTTTTATTGTTTCTCAAATCGCTGTCGCTGCTGCTGTCTGGAGCTTTGACTTTGCCTCTTTATTATTATGCAGCGTGCGTTGCGCCTCGACCAGATTATAAAGGTCGAGCCAGCAAGCGAGTATCGGACTTGGAGTCGGAGTCGGAGTCGTAGGCGGGGGCCTGACATTTGCACAACTTTGTCACGTGGTGCGGCACGCATTACTTTTAAAGACGAAAGCTGAGCGAAATATTTCGGTACTTTTACAATTTGATAAATGTGCCAAGAGCCTCGAGGCCCGTTCAGCTGCTGTATTTACATTACTTGCTGGTTGAGCTTATGGAAATGCGTTACGAGTCGACACCGCAGGCTATCCGGGAGCTCGGTGGGAATGAGTGCTTAGCATAGCCAAAAAGTTGCCAGAGACAACTGTTGCAATGGCAGCAATTATGAGAGGGGCGTGGCAGAGGCAGATCAGAGGTAGCTATCAGCAGTCATATACAGCAGTATATAAAAAAGGACAAAAAGGGAAAGCGAAAGCGAAAAGCTGTTGTTGTCACATTAAAGCAAATGCATTGAGCGAGCGAGGCAATTAAGACGATAATAACAAGTGACAAGTTTATTGCCCGCAAACACACATACACACAGACAGCAGACAAACTTACACTCACTCACTCACAAAGCGGAGCCACAAAAACTCTTGCCGGACAGAGTGACAGGCGGACACACAGCCAGACGAAAGCCTAAGCTTTTGTGGCCTAAAACCTAATGTGCCAACAGCAGCAGCAACAAAAGTGCCACAAAAAGGGGACATCGTGTTGCGGGGGTGTGGCTGGCATTGCCCACATTATTGGCATGCGGGGCACACAACATTTGCCGCCTTAAAAGCCAGTTCCACTAATGCCAACAGCTGGCCACATAAATATCAGCGGAGAGAGAGAGAGAGCGGACGAGCGGCAGAGACAGAAGCAGCTAACGGTAACGGACTGTCTATAAATGTTTTTGTTACCAAGTGGTGTAGCGCTGGCCGCGCGAGCACTAAAACCACTAAGTAAGATAAGTGAGGTCAAGCAAAAGGGGTCATGTGCGCGCATTGTTACGTATACACAACGTGCACCCAGCAGGGGAAATAAAAGGAGCTCCGGGAACGGCCAGCGGGAACTGGGAGCGGCGGGCAACTGTAAGCGGACACCAAACAACGGCAAGTGAAAGCACAGCACAGCCAAGCACAGCACAGTTCAGCTCATCTCAGCTTAGTTCAGTGTGAGAGATAGTAAAGACATTTTGCTAGCAGAGCAAGGCCAAATTATGAGAGCTGCCCCAGCTGGACGGCAGCTAAAATGAGAGTAGGGCTGGGCGCTGCTTATCATCAATGTAGATATCTCCTTCTTTTAACAGCCCTCAAGTGCTCCAGGTTAGTGGGAAGTGCCAGTGATGCAGTTTCGTATATATATATATATATATATATAAAAGAGGGAAATAGCCAAGCGTTAGGATTCATTAGGCAATTTAATACATTAAATACTTAGAATTTTTTTCGATTTTCGAATTATTTTATTTATTTTAAAATTTTATATTAATATTCATTGAGATAAAAGTAGAATAGAATCTAAGTTGATAGTCTAAGGTCGAGCTTTAATTAATTAAAAAAATTACTAAATCAGTTTAAGCAATTTCCCATGGTCTGTAGCCAGTGAAAGAACTTCATCTAGAATCTAGCTTTGGGCAGCAGTTCAGGGCGAGTTCCTTGATATCTTCTTTGCGCACACATTAGATATAAGTATTCTTAATTGTTTTTATTTTCATTTGAAGGTTTTCCATTTTCCGCACCAAATTCTGTTTTTAAGCAAACGCCTAAGCTGTTTTCATGGCATCTTGGGTTTAGTGTGGCATATTCTGTTGTTGCTCGCTATAAATTAATTAGTTAAGCTTTGTTGTCATATTGCAGATTCATTAATTAAAGCCAAGCCCCACAGAGCCAGATTTACGTCCAGGCAGAAATAATGAAAAAAAGAGAGATACCAACAAAAAGTAGGTAGTCATTGCGCTGAGACTAGGGGAAAGCCAAATCTATGGGGAGGGCCGTGCGATTGGCAGTGCTAGCGTTTTGTCAAAAAGTTAAGTTGCGACCAGCTTTCTGGCCAATAAGGAAATTATTTTTCATGATTCAGCATATCAAAAGGCAAAGCAATTATAGCCAAAGTCGCGCTATCATTGCGAGCAGCAAGAAAATGTTGTGAGAAGACAAAATGCGTGGGCGAGAAATCTCTGCGCCGTTGGCCGACAGTGAGTACGGACAGTATGTGGATTGAGCTATCTAGGTTTTTATACACAATGCAATTAGTTTGGTAGAGGTTGCTTTCATATATGTATAATCTACTTTAAAATGAATCGATTATCGTTAAAGTTATCGCTGCTCGAGAAGCAAACTCCTGCTACAGCCTCAATTTGAAATCAATCAAAGACAAAATATTCCATTCACCACAAATCTCACTACAAACTATGAAGCCTGCAGAGACCAGAGGAAGCTACGCAAATTGAAAAATTATGTTTGCCAGCTGCAGTGAAAGTGGAGTGCAGGAGCAAACATCAAGTGAAGTCAAGTCAAGTTTCTCCCTGCTAATGTTTTGCCAGGCACAAAACAAAAAAATAAGAAAATCAAAAAAAAAATTCAACTACCAAAAATACTCGTATGCAAAACGAATTTCAAGAACGGTGTAAAAGATATATGGCATGCATATGATGCGTGCCTGTATGTGTGTGTGTGTGCTCATGTGTGTGTGAGTATCGATAGATTGATGTTAAATTGATGCCATACCGAGTGGGTTATTGTCTGGCCCGCATATAAACAACCAAAACAAAAGCAAAGAGTTCAAGAAAAAGTAAAAACTTCAATAATGCTAAAGCATTTTGTATTCCGACTTTCGCAAGAGATAAACAGAGGAAGCCAGAGAGAGGGAGAAAGATGAGGGCGACAGGCAGTTAGCCAGCAGCAAAGGAAGTTGAGAGGCTACTCTTGGCAATTTATGGCATTTGTTACCAACACAGACACACACACACACACACAGACTCACAGTCGCCCTCATATGTAAATGCCAAAATAATACATGTGCGTATGGCATAAAAATTGATATGCCAACGTTTTTTCATGTGTGAGTAATTCACAAGTAAAATTTAGTTTTTAAATAAAATATAATACATACTTAAAGACATTAGAGTGGTGGGCCATATGCGACTCTTTGTATATTCTGTAATTTAAATTATTTATATACTTATATATTTTGTATTTTATATTTCCTATCATATATTTTTTATTTTCTTTGTTATATGTTATAATTTACATTTTGTATTTTATATTTTATATGTTATATTTTATATGTTATATTTTATATATTATATTTTATATTTTATATTTTATATTTTATATTTTATATTTTATATATTATATTTTATATTTTATATTTTATATTTTATATTTTAAATTTTATATTTTATATTTTACATTTTACATTTTATTTTACATTTTACAATTTACAATTTACATTTTATATTTTATATTTTTTCTTTTATATTTAAAATTATATATTTTATATTTTATATATTATATATTATATATTATATTTTATATTTTATATTTTTATATTTTATGTATTATATTTTATATTTTACATTTTACATTTTACAATTTACAATTTACATTTTATATTTTATATTTTATATTTTATATTTTATATTTTATATTTTATATTTTATATTTTATATTTTATATTTTATATTTTATATTTTATATTTTATATTTTATATTTTATATTTTATATTTTATATTTTATATTTTATATTTTATATTTTATATTTTATATTTTATATTTTATATTTTATATTTTATATTTTATATTTTATATTTTATATTTTAAATTTTATATTTTATATTTTATATTTTACATTTTACATTTTATTTTACATTTTACAATTTACAATTTACATTTTATATTTTATATTTTTTCTTTTATATTTAAAATTATATATTTTATATTTTATATATTATATTTTATATTTTATATTTTACATTTTATATTTTATATTTTACATTTTACATTTTACATTTTACAATTTACATTTTATATTATATATTTTATATTTTATATTTTATATTTTATATTTAATATTTTATATTTTTTTTATATTTTATATTTTATATTTTATATTCTATATTTTATATTTTACATTTTACATTTTACATTTTATTTTACATTTTACAATTTACAATTTACATTTTATATTTTATATTTTTATATTATATTTTATATTTTACATTTTACATTTTACATTTTACAATTTACATTTTATATTTTATATTTTATATTTTATATTTTATATTTTATATTTTATATTTTATATTTTACATTTTATATTTTACATTTTACATTTTATATTTTACATTTTACAATTTACATTTTATATTTTATATTTTATATTTTATATTTTATATTTTATATTTTATATTTTACATTTTACAATTTACATTTTACAATTTACATTTTATATTTTATATTTTATATTTTATATTTTATATTTTATATTTTATATTTTATATTTTATATTTTATATTTTATATATTATATTTTATATTTTATATTTTATATTTTATATTTTATATTTTATATTTTATATTTTATATTTTATATTTTACATTTTACAATTTACAATTTACATTTTATATTATATATTTTATAATTTATATTTAACATTTTACATTTTACAATTTACATTTTATATTTTATATTTTATATTTTATATTTTATATTTTATATTTTATATTTTATATTTTATATTTTATATTTTATATTTTATATTTTATATTTTATATTTTATATTTTATATTTTATATTTTATATTTTATATTTTATATTTTATATTTTATATTTTATATTTTATATTTTATATTTTATATTTTATATTTTATATTTTATATTTTATATTTTATATTTTATATTTTATATTTTATATTTTATATTTAATATTTAATATTTAATATTTAATATTTAATATTTTATATTTTATATTTTATATTTTATATTCTATATTTTATATTTTACATTTTACATTTTATTTTACATTTTACAATTTACAATTTACATTTTATATTTTATATTTTTTCTTTTATATTTAAAATTATATATTTTATATATTATATATTATATTTTATATTTTTATATTTTATATTTTATATTTTATATTTTATATTTTATATTTTATATTTTATATTTTATATTTTATATTTTATATTTTACATTTTCATTTTACATTTTACAATTTACAATTTACAATTTACAATTTACAATTTACATTTTATATTTTATATTTTATATATTATATTTTATCTTTTATATTTTATATTTTATATTTTATATTTTATATTTTATATTTTATATTTTATATTTTATATTTTATATTTTATATTTTATATTTTATATTTTATATTTTATATTTTATATTTTATATTTTATATTTTATATTATATATTATATATTTTATATTTTTTATTGTATATTTTATATTTTATATTTTATATATAATACACATTTTATAATAGAAATATAAATGAATAGAAAAATACGAATATTAAATTAAATGTTTAGGGACATTCCCATCTAAAAATCACTCTTACTATAAGTGATAAATCACAATATGACTAAAATTGTGAATTAAATTTCATTTTAATTTACAGGGCATCTATTTCCGAAGCAACTATGTGCTAAAATAATGCCACACAATAAATTGAACTTTTCATAAATTTTTGCAAGCTGAAATTGGCAAGGGTCGTCGCAGTGCTCGGTCTTGGTCTCGCCCTGTGCTGCTGCTGCCTGCCTTCAGCATTCCCTTTTTATAGGCCAGCCTGGTAATGTCAACGTCTTTGCCACGCCCCCCATCCCGCGGACGCCCCTATTGCTGCATCAAAGTGCTCGATAGCAGAAGCTCAGAATTTATGGTTGGCAGCTTTTAGGCTTTGTTTTGCTGCTTATTATTGTTATTGGCACCAACAGTGACATATTACGAGCGCCTACTCCGCACGCTTGTCGAAGCTCATTTGCTGGCTGAAGCCGTGACAGGCGTGGCTGTCCCTCCCCCCACTAGAGGAAGCAGCCTCCACCTTCCCAAGTAGCTCGTATATATAGAGAGATTGCGAGAGTTTTTGGCCGTTGCGTACGCCGGATTATTAATATTAGAAAAAGGAAATATATTTTCTAGTGACCGGCTGCTGTTTTCGATTATTGTCCAGGCCAACACAAGAGTGTCCTGCGCTCGCCTCCGTTTCGGTCCTTTTTGCCGTAAATTGTTATTGACAACGGAAGCAGCAGTGCGGCACAAATTGGGCGTTGAAAATGCGGCTTGGTTTTTCGTTTAGCTGCCTTAGCTTTCTATTCTTTTCCTTTCTTTTCTCTCTTTTCAATTTTTTCCTTCTTTCATTCTGGTTTTCTGTCCGTCCATTTGTTGTGGTTATTATTATGGTTGATTTAGTGGCCACAAATTGAATGAATTGTCTTACCTAAGCGCAATAAGCAATATTCGATTTACACACATACGCACACGCACACACAGATACAGATTCATATATATATATATATATATATATATATATATATATATATATATATATATATATATATATATATATATATATATATATATATATATATATATATAATCGCATTTTTATACAAGTTTAAATTCAATAATGCCTAAGTGCGTGCTCAAATCAGATTAAAAGACGACGCCGGCAAGTGCGGAAATGACAGGGTCGGAATTGAATTAATTAATGCCAGCTGAGCAGCACGCAGAGGCTACAAATCTGAAGAGTAGTCAAGAAGCAGGGAACCGCCAGTTGCCGAGCAAATAAAGTTGACAAACGCTGACAGCGGGCGACAGGGTGCACAAAATATTAAAATAAAGTTGTAATTAAACGCATCGCATAACTTGCGAAATGCGCGCACAAACCACGAATTCAGCCCGTGCCGAATTCTATCCTTAAGCGCTATATAACTCACACACAGACACACACGCACACAGGCACATACTTGAGCAACAGTTGAATAGATGAACATCAGTCACAAGATGCCACACCACGAATGGGTTTTGTTTAAGCATGTGTGAGTGAGTGTGTGCGTGTGTGTATGCGTGAGTGTGTTAGCGTGTGGAAAAAATATGTGAATACCACATACACACACAAATAGCTTTGACAATTAGAAAATTAAAATTACACTGAGAGAAACGTTGGTTCTGTTGAAATCTGCCAAAGGAAAACAATTCTGAAAAATATGTATATATATATATTTTGTTATCCGAATTGTATAATATTTACATTTGAATAAATAATGGATATAAAATATCATGTAGAAATCCTCGCAAATTTGTAAAATATTTCTAGACATGCTACAAAGTTTGGTTTAGTAAACGGTGATCATGAAGGCATATGCTAAATTTAGTATTCATGGAAAATTAATATACTAATTTAGCTTTTAATTTCTTCAACAATATAATATTACACAATAATTCTGAAATTATGTCTATATGTGTTGCTATAGAAAACTAAATTATTAAGATATTTTCATAATATGAAACTCAACTTCGGTTCTTAATATAGGTTAAAATAAGCTATGCTAACTATCAATATTATATTATTTGCGATGAATATTTAATGATTTTACTATGATAATATATGATATATTATTATATATATTATTATTATATCAAGCTATAATCAAATTCGCGATTATATTAGGTTCTTACACTGTTCTAAAAAAAGTCTGAAAAAATCTCTCTCTTTTACAACAAATACTATTACTCGCAAATAAAGTCTTATCCTCCTTACTTTGTTCTATCGTAATGCAATTTTGTCGTTCTCTATCACAGCAGCTCCATCGTTGTTCCCTGTTTCATGAAGTACTTCCTTGACTTTTCACTCGCTTCTCTCTTCTAAACTGTGCGCAGTTTTAATAAGTAATTTAAGCAATGGATATTGTGCGCTGCCACAGTTACAGTTGACTTGAGAGCTCTCAGACTACATTTATCTCTTGACTTTATGGCCAGCAAATTAGTTTACGACCAACTCAACTTTTGGCCAAAATCTCACAAACAATTGTTTGCAGTGTATAACAAAAAAATAAATAAATTTAACGCAGCAACTGCGACACAATGGCAATAATTTTGTTGCCAGATAGAAAGAGAGAGAGAGAGAGTGGGAGAGCAAAAGACAGAGAAAGAAGGAGAGATGGAGAGAGAGACAGTTGGCAATTTGCAACCACTGCCGCCATCATTACGACCACCAGCGCCACTTACTGTGGAGCCTATGTTTGGGGCGCCAGCTGCTTGGCACCGCAGACACCGAAAAACCAAAAAACCCAAAATGAGAAGTGCAGACGAAGGTGTACTGAGAGTGAGAGGGGGAGAAAAGGAGAGGAGCGCCACACGCGCAAGCATATTAAAATATTTAATTACCATGTAAACTTACGACTTTTGTTTTTGTTATTGTTTTAATTGTGACAACAACTGTCATAATAATGAATATGATGATGTTTTGCTAAGGCAGACTCAGCGTGTGTGTGTGTCAGTGAGTGTGCGTGTGTGTGGGGGCTACACCACAGGCAAACGCAATATGCGTCGCTTTTTGGCCCGGAAAAGTATGGTACATGCGGCCAAAGTTTGAAATGGATGCCAGCCAAAGCTTTATTACATTTGCTGTGTGTGTGTGTGTGTGTGTGTGTGTGTGTGTTATATACGACTGTTCCCCATATATATGTGTGTGTTTGTGAGTCTGTTTTGGCGGTTTTTCTTAGAATTGCGAAGTACTTTTGTCGCCGTGCATGTTATTTGAATTTTAATTGCAGTTCTCTTCTCATTGCACACATTGTCGTGCCTGGATTTGTTCCATTGTCCTCGTCTAACCAAACTGCTCGCCCTGCCCGCACCATCACCGCTCTCCTCCAGCCCGCTCTGCCACCATATTTAATTAAAAATGCTTGTCTTCCGCTTCTTCGACTTCCACTTCTACTGCTACTTCGTGTTCTGCTGTCTTTGGTGCATCCCAGGTGCTTGCTTCTGTTTGCTCATTGGAACTAATTAGTTTTATTTAGCTCCACTTATTGACTTGCTCGCCAAACATTTTCAATTGACATTGTCAGGACCGCACGCTTCGTTCGCTCGTCCGTCGTGCCAGTGCCCCTCCCTTGGTCAGACTGCTGTTTAGTATGCAGCACACAATACACATAAAACATTAATAAAGCTTGTTGTCCTTTTTGGCTGGCTGACTTTGAGCTCGTGCTGCTTGCGTCCTGCAGCTTAGTTGAGGTCCTTGTCATTACCAAACATCATCCCCGAAGTCTGGCCTGGCATATGCTTAGCATAATTTTAGACCTATTCTTTGGCATACAGCGTGGGCTTTGATTTCTGTGTCTGCAATTCTTGAAGCGTTTGACTTAATTAAAAAAAAAAAACAAGTAAGAACGTTGCATGAGGGCGAACCTAATGCGTGATACTAGTTTCCCATAGGAGCATCTGGTATATTCAATTTAATAATATATCTCAAATTTTGCATTTATATAGATTCATGTGAATTTTATGCAATTTAAATTTTTGTTACATTTCGGATACCGGCTTTTTTAACTAATTACCTACCCCCTCATATACTGCCAATTGAAGGTCTGTTGCAAATATAACTATGTGAATGACTTAGCATTTTTAAAAAATGTAAAAAATTCAATAGAATTATATTCTGAAAGTTTGTTAAGCAGCGACAGCAAAATACATTCACATTTATACATATGAACATATGTACATTGAAACGTGCAAGCGCGTTTGCGTTTGTCACAAATAAATTCAGCGCCATTCATTCTAGCATATTCTTCAACCAAAATTGTTATTGAGTTGTGTTTGCATTTTCAGCCGCTTCTTTAGTTTTGTATTTGTCAAATATCGCCCTTTATACGCTTACATTCAACCGACCACCGTTTTTGTATGTACACATATACATATACACGTTCATATGCGCGCATTTCAGCTTTTTCTAAGAATCACAATTGCGATTGATTTATGTTTATATTGTGTTTGCATTAACAGCAGCTTCTATAGTTTTGTATTTGTCAAAAGTCGCCCTTGTAGTGAAGTAGTTTCGGATTTGCCAACAGGCACTGCAAAACTGATGTGGCGCAGCAGGTAGATGAAAAGCGTGTAAGCAAAAGGGTCCGCGTTCGAGACGCGGCGGCGACGGCATGAAAATAGTTGCGCAGCTGTTCGTGCCTACATACATACATACCTGATGGGACCTATCGTCAATTTTTTTGTGCGTGAATAATTTTGTTCAAACTAAGTCGATTACACAAATATCGGTATTTGATATTTACATTTTTTGTCAGGGTCACACAAAAGGAAAATAACATAACTGACCTAGGCTATACGAAAAATTATAATTTTAGCAGATAAATTATTTGCAGAACTTCAACATTAAATCGAACTACATATATTTCTCAGAAGTGCCGTTTGTCGTCTTAGCAATTCTTATTAAGCTTATTTATATAGGTGGCACATGCATATGAATCTTGCAGCTGGGCGTTACAAATTTTGTTGCCAATTAACCACGCCACCAGTAGGCGTAGACATATCATATTTGGCAAGTTCCTAGAAGGAGTCTAGGGTAACGTAACTGTAAAGTTTGGATGCTTACACTCCAAAAATGTGAAAGTTACAGAGTATTTTTTTCGATATACCACGCCCCCAGAGGGGCATAGGATTTATTTTTGGGAAATCAATAGAGGAGGCCCCCAGTAGCACAAACATCCAATTTTGAAGTGTCTAGCTCTAAAACTGTAGGAGCTTTAAGCTTTTTGCGATTTGCCAAACCCCCTGAAGGTGTAGGTATGTCCGCCATATTTTTTTGATTTTGGGTTGCTTATCCGAGTGTATATATCAAATTTCAAGTCTCTAGCATCAATAGTGCTCAAAATATAGCTGAATTTGTAAAATCACTCTATATTCAGATCCGATTTGCCACGACCCCAGTGGGCGTGGACATAAAATCTTTTTATCAATCTTTATAGAATCGAAGCGTTAATATACGTGTCAAATTTCAGCATTCTAGCTTTAAAACCGTAGAAGTTACAGTTTTCCCGATTTGCCACGCCCCAAAGGGGTCTAGCTCTAAATGTGTGGGAGATATAATTTTATAACCTGTTTTCGATAAGGTTTAAAATCGATAACAAAACAACAAAAATAGATATCGTTTTTTGGTAACAAACTTGACCTGCGCGTGCTGTCCACGGACCCAACAAAAAAAATTCAAGTCTCTAGCTTGTCTAGATGCTTCAATCGACGCGTTCAAACATACGGACAGACGGACGGACAGACAGACGGACAGAACTAAATCGACTCAGCTTGTCGCCCTGATCAAGAATATATATACTTTGTGGTGTCTGACACGCCTCCTTTTGCCTGTTACATACATTTAACAAAACCATTATACCCTGATTTCCCATTTTCAATGGGCTCAGGGTATAAAAAGCAAATAAAATACCAAAGACTGTTAGGGTGTGTCAATTGTGATTGATTTATATGTATGCCTAGAGTACTGCGTCTATTTTTCCATTTTAAGATTGTTATAAATCTCTCTAATATCTTCAACTCTCAAATATTCCAATAAAAAGATAGTAATCGACATATTGATCTAAAATAAATCCAACATTTCTTAAAGAAATTCTAATTCAATATTTTTAGATGTAGATGGTATATACTTATATATACATATTTAACTATATTTATATGTATATAATTTATCATCATATTCAAGGCTCTATTAGATTAAATTAACTTTCATAAACATCTACATATTTATTTATGTATATATTATACTCCTTCCTCATATGATAAATTCTCTTTAATCTAATCGTAATACAAATAGTACTCAATAATTAGATTTTAATTTCATGTTCAGCAAAAAGTATTTTCCTCAGATAGGTCTACTTCCGACTCAAACACCCACTTCTTAGCATATCTCCATAGCTCTACAGGGTGCTCGAAAAATCGCCACGCAAGTTGAAATCATTTAAAGTGATTTTTTTCTGTTAAATTATGAAGCCAACTGGCCGTTGGCTGGACCTAGCGGACTCCCCGAACGTAACTGCTAGCGCTTGGCCCCGGGGCCACGGTTCATATCATAATTCAGTCATATAAAATTTGTCTAGCGTAAAATTAGAAATGCCGCAAAATACAACAGCGGCTAACAAGAGAGCCGGCAACAGACGACTTTGTAATTAAAATTCGAGAGCATAAAAAAAATAAAATAAAATAAAATTACAGCAAAACACACTAAACGAAGAAGCAGCAGGAAATCACAGGCATCCATTGATATGCTGATGAGCATAGCTGTTTTTGGCTCTCCTCCTCTCGCTCCGCTGAGGCTTGACATTCAAGTGACTGCGTGAGTGGCTCAGGAAATTGGGAGTGGGGTGTGTGTACGGGGCTGTGCGAGTGGGTGAGTGTAAGTGTGCGAGAGTGTGTGTGTGAGTGCGTGTGCGGGGACACGTCACCAAGTTGTTTACATAAAAATTTAAAGGCAAACACTCGCTGATTTTTATGCTTATCAACACAGCGAAAATTGAAAACGACGCTCGGGCGAAAGTTAAACATAAGCAGAGCTGCCACAAGGCGTTGCACATTGGTGCAAAAATACAAACGGAATTAGTGAAAGCTGAATGAATGAGTACTCAAAGCATTTGTATTTATTGAGAAAATAAAAGCGGCTTATAATAAAGTTTTATAAAAAGAAATGGTCAAGCAGCAGTTTGAAAAATATTTTTAGGTAAACTTAGCTTAAAATGGATCAACAATTTTTGCACACCTGAAAACATTTTTTTATATTATATAAAACTCAAGTAACATACAACAAAATTGTATGATATTTACACTGTTTTCAAATATTTCAATTACGTTTCTAATGCATTTTCCGAAACTTAGTAAAACTGTTGCAGACCTTTGGATATATCTTTCACAATTTGTATTTATTTTTCTTTATTTGTATCTCACTCCCTGTAAATCTGTCTCCATTTCTCTGTTATCACTTCACTGTAGATCTTTCTATGTTGATTTCTCTCTCTCTCTGTCTCTCTCTCTCTCTCTCTCTTTCCATTCTCTATTTTCATTGTTTAGTTTTAAGTTAGCTCCAGCTGTGTCAATATTTTTAATAATAAATAAATGAAGAGAGCTATATTTATTTATTATTAAAAATAGTGACACTACTGGAGTTAACTTAAAAGTTAACAATGAAAATAGAGAATAGAAAGAGAGACAGAGAGAGAAATCAACATAGAAAGATCTACAGTGAAGTGATAAGAGAGCAATAGAGACAGAGTTACAGGGAGTGAGATAAAAATAAAGAGAAATAAATACAAATTGTGAAAGATATATTCAAAGGCCGTCAACAGTTTTACTAAGTTTCGGATAATCCATTAGAAACGTAATTGAAATATTTGAAAACAGTGTAAATATCATACAATTTTGATATCTCTCTATGTTGATTTCCTTCTTTCTCAATCTTTATCTCTCTCTCCCTCCTCTTTGTCTCTCTCCTCAGTTCTCTTTCTGTGTGTCCGGTCTTTACATCGTTTTCCTCTCTTTCTTTCTCAATCTTTATCTTCTCATTTCTTTCTCTCTCTATTTCTTTGTTTTCTACAATAGTTACATTAACTTTTTTATATTTTTCAAGTGCATTCAAAAGTTTAAAAAAATAAACTTCAATAATATTTACACTTTCTGCCTGTGTCTCTCTATGACCGCCTTTGATTTGTCACTCACACTTTACATAAATATATATATATATATTTATTATATTGTTGTTACTTAAAAAACCACAATCAATAGTCAATAAGCCCCGGCTTACACATGCTCTGCCTATGCCGATTATTTGACTTAGAGATTCGATTAGTTTTGTTTTGCCAGGCACAAAGTTTAAATGAAAAATCAATTGGAAAACAAACAAGGCTGAGCAAAACTCAATCTGATGACAACGATTTTTGTCTATCAGCCAAATTGAAAATGCAGGCCCAGCTCCCAATTTGAAGCCCCGCCCCACACCCCACGATTTGTAACCCATGTCAAGTTGGCATTTCTCAATCAGCTACAGCCCACTGTGCGCCTTTTATTAAATTTCACAACGCCAAATAAACAAATGTGTGTGTGTGTGTGCAAACATGTATGTTGTGTGTGTGGATTAGTGTGCGTTGATTTTCAATCGATGCTGAGGCCGAATTTCGTTTTTCTTGTGGCAAGAAGAAAACTTGTTTGCCAACTTTGCGGTTTTTGAGGTTGACATGTTGGCTGCTGATGTGACCCAAACAAGTGGAGCAGCAGCTGATGCTTGATTATGATGATGGCTACTACATCCCCCGAAAAAGAGGACACAACAAGAGCGGGGTCACTGCGGGGGCGGCGGGGCGTAGCAAGCGGGCTTAACAAATTGAGCAAACCTGACGTTATAAATTTGCACCAAAAACCTGTCGAAAAGTTGTTTTTTTCTTGTTAGGCTGTCTCGTTGAGAGTGGAGTGTGCGGCTGGAGTGTGGAGCCGAGGAGTGGGAGTTAGGGTCGAGAGCCACTAGGATATGCATTTCCTGCCAGGTAATTACCCGGTGATGGGCAACAAACAAGCCGCGGACTGCGAGCCGTCATCAATTCAAGCGGCGCTCTAATTAAAGATACGAATCAAAACATGCAAACGCCGTAAACGGACAACGAACTCCGCACACACACACTGAGAGAGTAGTGGTATATATGTGTGTGTGTGGGTATTGCTGTTGAGTGCTGGCTGTAATTGATTTGCCGGCAGTTTGTCTATCATTGTTGTTGCCTGTTTGCCTAGCTATAGAGCCGCCAGCGAATTTAATAAATATGAAAAACATCAAATTATTTCAAATGCTCCACTGTTTGTCTGCTTGCCTGCCAGCCCCCTGACCCCCACTGTACGACCGTCCGCCCCGCCGCCCATCCGACTGCCTGGCTGTTTGACTGTCTGACAAACGCTCGCCGCGCACGAGAAAATATGCTAGTGAATTGCTGGAGCGGGGGCGCTGTGGTGGGTGTGGCACTGCATAATTTTGCAATTGCTCCACAACAAATCGCAGTTGATTGTTTTACGTTCCAGTACATACATAACTGTAGTCTGGGGGCGGGATTGCAGCGCGAGCGGGTTGGTTGGTTCCAAAAGAGCCTTAAAATATGCAACGAAACTTTGCTCAAAGCATAAAATCAACTCGCACAGCACAGCAATGCAATGCCACTTGCCACTGGCAAAGGAGCTCCTGCTGCTGCTGCTGTTGCCGCTGCTATTCCTGCTGCTTCAGCTAGAGCTGCAACGAGCGAGGCAAATAGGAAATCACAGCAACAACAACTGAAACGGAAATGCAAGGCATTCTTATGCATATCCTCTAAACAACTGCACACAGACACACGCAGACGGTGCCAAGCAAACAGCGAGCAGAATATAGGATAGCTAGTGATGGAGCTTTAGCTAAAAATGGGGCAGATAAGCCTATACCCTAGAGCGCGGGTAGCTATCGATATTTAGAGACTTTAAATGTCTTTTAGAATAATCAGTTATCTATTTGTAAGTTATATAAATATATAAATAAAAGACAATTTACTAAGTAAAGTCCTGGTTAAAATAAAAAAAAAAAACTATATTTATCGGTATTCTAAACTTTAAACTGATATCGTAAAGTCAGTCTGCAACAAATAACAATAAAGCTCAAAAATTGTCACTAAATTATAAATTATTATATTATAAATCGATATTTATCGATTGAGTTATTCTACAAGAACATATCTGCTATACATCTTTTTATCTTTTTATCCCTCCTATATAACAGCAATTTGAGCTTTAGCTGATGCTTATACACACTTCGTATGCCCCAAATTGCCAATTGACAATAAGTACAGGGTAAAGCAACAACAACAACAACAACATCAACAGCGGCAGCAGCACCAGCAGCAGCAAGTGGCAGTTAGAGCTTGACTCGCATTCAGAGCTCGCCTTGTTTGGGGAATTGTGTTGCCTCGGCTGCTCGCAAAGCTGGAATTTTTTCATACGCAAATTAAATCTGCATCCCGTCGCAATTGGTCTCAGCTATGTGCCACGCCCACGCCAAGCAGCAGACAGTGGCAGAGGCAGAGGCAGTCGCAGTCGCATGCCTTAACAAATATTCATTACATAATAATAAACTAAACTCAACGAAAAGTGCGGCGGCACAGCCAAAATCAAATTGCACATAAAAACAGAGAATGTTGGCAATGCGTGGCATGCCTAACAGACGGCGGCAGTGGGAGTCTAATATATTTCATTTATATGTATCCTGTGTATGTATGTACATATGTGTGGGTAATTGTGTTTGTGTTTGTAGCAAATCAATGACATGTAAAAACTCTAATTAAACGCACGTTTCTGGCGCGCTATACTTCCGCAAATAGCAAGCAGTCCATAAAAAAGGAAACATAAACATAAATACAACCCTAACACAGAAAGAGAAAGCGACAGTGTGGGAGGGTGGAAAAAAAGAGAGAGAGAGAGAGATATCATACTTGTCCCACTGTAATTGGTTTTGCCTGGCAAATAAGCGTAATTGAAGGGCTCCTGGCATATGATATATGACCAAAGACCAAATAAATTTCTCTGTGCATAGTATCAAAGCGAGACTAATATAATCGAGTCAAGGTAGTCGCACAGCCAACTTGTTTATAAGAACTAATGACTACATTTGACTTAAAGCCAACTCTAGCAATCGATAGAGCAATAGCCAAGCAAAATATTTGAGTTACTTGGGACAACACTATTGTGAGATTGATATTGATACGAAAATACCATATTCTACAAGGAATATATGTGGTAACGTACTGAAAATATTATGACTAATTTATAATAATAATATATACTAACTGAATAAAAATATAAGCTTACCGATTAAATACAAAAAATATTCTGCTAACATTTATACAGATATGGTTAAAGTTCAGTATATGAACACAAGAATTGGCTACCAAATTTTTATGTCTCCTACGCAAACATTAAGAACATATTGTACTAGATATTTCATATTTTACTTACTACCTCATTTATATATAAGAAGAATCTTATTCACTACTAAGCATATATATTTTTTTTAGATTTTCATGGCATTTTTGCTGAGATATCTTGTGCTAAATTTCACAACGAGGAGTTATAGAGGAATATATTTAAACGAAAGGTATCTATTTTGATATCAATATTTTATAGAAAATTCTGAAATATATCTTTAACGTTTATTGATAAATACTGGAATTTCATTATTATGATAAACGTACCATTTTCACACTCTTGTATTAACAATTGTTTTCTTATATATCTTCATATGACTATATATGCAAGGATGAATATTTATTGTTCTATTTGCTAATTTTTATTTATTGCAAGTTTTTAGATGATTCATGTTTTCATTTCATTTCAATTAGTAAATACTTTAATTTCTTTAGAGAGAAATTTAATTGGAAAGAAAACATTACTTGTGTTTTCAAAGAGGACTTTTAAAATACCAACAGGATATTCCAATTAAATAAAATCACTAAAATAAATTATATATATAAATTTGTATATAAATTTGTAAACCTGCTTAATATTTAATAGATTAAGTTTTTTTCTTGATTTACCGTCTGAGGAAATTTATATTTTTGACAGCTCCACATAAATACCGGCCTTCACATTTTAACCTTTTGTTCTGGCCAATTTTCGTGGATATTATTAACTCAACCCTTTAAGCTAGTTTTCATAGGGCCACAAAATGTACGCTATATTTATCATCATTAACAGCGCACTGGCCGCAGCCCAAACAAAAATTCCATTTGCATAGTTGTTCTAATATCCTAACAAAACAACAACAAATGAGGTGCACATACAACCCATTAACCACAACAACTGAGTTAGTTGTGTGTGTGTGAGTGTGTTGTTTGTCGCGTTGCCAACTTAACTGGCTGACTAACTGGCCAAAAGTTAGCCCTTTAGCTGGAACCCCTAACCCCAACACCTACTCTCTGCCTCTGTCTCTGTCGTACACCCGCGGCAGACCAAACCCATAATACAAATTATATTGCTTTCGTATTTATGGCATGTGTTTCATTTCAGTTTTTCTTTAACAGCTTTTTAACATGTAAATTCGATTTTTAGTGTGTACACCCATACACTCTCGAACACACACACACCTTAATTAAATTTCTAATTATTGTAATTAACCACATTAATATGACCTCATGCGCACCCTAATTTGCTAAAATTCCTAGCCAAACAGCCTTGCCCGTCCTTCCACCGCCTTTTTCGTCGCGGCGTAAAATTGTGTAGAAAATTGTCGGTAAACATTTTTACAGTTTATTTGCAAAGCGTGGAGACCGCGACGCAGACGACGCCCCATCAGCTCCAATACCCTGCCGCCTCGCCCTCTCCTGTCCGCCCCTGACCTGCACACCTTAGCCCCACTCGCAGCACTTCGTCCTGGCTGCCCAGTGGTTGGCGGCTTTGGCTATATGTGGTCGCTGCTTGTTGCCTTTTATTATATGGCGTCGGCATTGTTCGTGATATAATACCCTAGAAGGTAGATTGGATAGGGTATGCTAGGCATTTAGAGGTCTTGGCACATCATAGGGATATAGGTTGTATTTGATAAACTGGTTGACGTGTCTTTGTTAGATTCAAGAAGGATATGTTTCTGATTTGCATTTGACATTATTATTATCCATCTGACTGACTATATTCTGCTTACTGAATATTTTATTTAAAGGGTATTTCGATGAGCTTCTTTATCAACTCATTGGCTAGTCTCTCGCTCGTTGCTTATTTTCTGCCTGACTTTTGCAGGATATCTTCGCGTACTGCATATTTGGCTCTTCACATTCTAACTTATTTCTGATTGTTGTTCGGCTGTTGGTTGTTGGCCAGCGGTTGGCCTTAATGAGGTCATGTGTGTGTGTGTGTGTGGGTTGGTTGTGACGCTGGTGATTATGATGCCATGAAATTAACATTTAATTTGAACTGAACTGGCGCGCCATCTAGCGCCGGCGCTGGCAACTGCTTGGCTAACGTGTGCATGCTTGTATGTATTTGTGCTTTTGGCTAATTTATGCCGCAGTCTCGCTCTCTCCCTCTCTATCTCTCTTTCTCTGGCTTTCTATCGCTGCGCGGCCCATAGACGTCTGAATGTGGCATCATTAGAGGCAACTTTGTGGCCCGGACGCGCGCCATTGGACAATGGCATGTAATTTATGTTTGTCTTAGCAGCTGGCTTGTGTGAATTGCTGCTGCCTTCGCCACGCCACCGCACCGCCCAACGCCCATCTCCAAACTGCACCACCTAGATCTGGCTGGGCAACAAGTATGGCCACCAACCAGTTAAAAGTTTTGCGGCCAAAAGTTTTGCTTGTCTGCGTTTAAGCAGCGACCAGACCAAACACCAGATTCCACGGCCAAGTTGTCAAAAAAAAAAAAAAACAAATTTCTACAGTCTCTCTCTTTCTCTTTCTCTGTCTCTCTTTATCTCTGGGGATTTTTGCAGGCTGGCAAAACTTTCTTTGGCTTATCAATGCCTCGCCCCGCAGAAAAAGAAAAAAAAAACTGCGGCCAGTGAAAATTATTGAAAATAAAAAAACCAATTCGAACATTGGCAAAAATCGTGCGCTTGTCAGCAACAAAAGTCGCCGTTCAGAAATTTCTAGCGTTTCAACGACTTTCATTTTCTTTGCTTTTCGCATTCGCATTCACCGTGCCTAACATTTCATTTCGTAATATGCCCGTCATTATTTATTAATGAGGCTTAAGCAGCGTCTAACATTTCAAAGCTTTGCCAACCGCCGCCTAGGACGCCGCTCCCCACCCCCGCGCTGCCCGTCTAAGGCAGCGTGGGCGGCAACTTGGGGTTTGGGTAAAAGTACAAAATAATAAAAATGTGCCCGCATTAAATATTAATTTCCATTTGGACTGATAAGTGCGCAGCTCTATGAGCCCTAGTCTAGAAAATCGTTGGCTTGCCGCTGTCAAAGGTCAGGAAAAGTCGCGAAAATCGTGAGAGTAAAGCTGTACAATTCCTGGGATCAACCGCGTTTGATTAATGTAAAGTTAAATGAATAAGAATTATGATATGAATGCAGAGCGAACTCAATAAGCGGCTGGAAAATGGCTTTTGCTTTGATTTGCTAAAGCTGCTTAATCTTTGGGTCCTAAAAAGATTAAAGATAAAAATGTTTATTAGAAAGTGTTTGAGTGGAACAGAGACAGCTTCTGGAAAAAATCCATAAATCAGCAAAAGTTGGATATTACCTAAGCGGTGATACCAGACTCTTAAGAGGAAAATAAAAGTAAAACTTCTTCAGAATTGTAGGATGATATAAGCTCAAGATTTTATTGTTTAATAAACATTTAATTCAACCAATGCAATTAAGGCAATGAACAATTAAGAACTTAATAATCATCTTGATAATTGCAAATATTAAAAATTCCATTCTATACCATATACAACATATGTTAACTAATTTCCCAAGAAGCACAATGTGTTCAAACTTTGGTAATTGAGTTTTCACTTAAATACCTTATATTTATGGAACTGATAGAAAATCTTCTATATTTTCAAATATATCTCCATTCCCAGCAAAAGCCATAAGGATCTACTGAAATGCATCATGTATTGTATTATCTTCCCGCTAAGCAAACATTTCCGTTAACACTCTACGGTTCGGCACACTTTAAGCAGCGCCATTTGTAGAATCCCTTTTTTTCGTCATTGACCCGAAACAACAGCAAATGCTGTCAAGCACATCGCCGAAATAAAAGAACGGAGGGGAAAATGGAAAGGGTATGGAATAAGCAGTTGAAAAACGACGGACAAATTCCATGAACAAAATGAAATGTCAACAGTAAATTTACCTAACACTTTTGGCTATTGTCATTTGTTGTTGTAGTTGTTGTAGTTGTTGTTGGTGTTGGTTGTTTGGTTGTTTGGCTGTTGGTTTCTGGGCTGATTATTTTCTTTTCTAATGCACCGAAAGCTCATTTTTCTTATTTCGGGTAAAAATTCTTAATGGGATTTACAGAAAAAGAAAAATAAATAGAATGTCTACGGAGGGAGTCCGACGGCCGGAATTTGGTTCTCTGTGTAAAATGGCGCATAAATATGTTGAAAATGGACTTGAGAATTTATTTACATAAAAAAGGATTTTACAAATGGAGCAGGACGTAACAAATATAAATATACAGAGATTTGTTGCTGTTGCTGTCGCCTCTGCTGTTGTTGTTGTTGGTGTCTTTTGTCATTATTATAAGCGGCTGAAAGAACCCTTTTTCCTGCTGCTACTTGAAAGCCAAAGTTGCCTTGGTGACAGCTAGTGAGGAGATATTGATAAAGAGGGGGGACAGAGTTGTTTTTTTATTGAGAGCTCGATATCTGTTACACACATTGGGCCGGGCCAATGACCATAAATCTGTAGACAACCAACAAATGGGAGGAGAAAAATTTGGTTGCCCTCCGCACACTCACACTTATATCTATAGCTGTATACATATAAACATTTGCTGACACTCAATTGAAATGCTACTCAGTTTTACGCAAAGTTCATTTAAAATTGTTAAGGGCTGTCGCAGAGGGCGAGACGAGAAGGTATAGGAGGGGGCGTCGGTTGAGTGGTAGCGCAGAGACAAAGTCGCGCGCACTAAGCAGCAAATCCTTTCATCCGATTTAAGTAAATGCAAACAAAATAAGTAAATAGCAAGAAGCAACAAACCAGCCACCCTCTGCCCGCCCCCTTGGAGCTTAGCGCCTCGCAGGCGAGCCTTCAGGAAGCTAGCCCCGCCCTGACAGCAACTTTCGACAGACACTTGGGCCAGGAGCTTGTTAAAACTTTAAGTCCGTTTTACTTAACTTGGCTACTTTAGCTGACAGTTGTAACTGTTTCTTTGCTTTGCCCTCTCTCTTTCTCTTTCAGTCTCTTTCGTTCTCTCTTTAAGTTAAGTTAATTTTTAAATGTTTTGTTTTAAGGCCTTTAACTATTTAACACATTTAACTCTCTTTCTTTGCGCTCTTCTATATTTTTTTGTATTTCATTTCTGTCAGTGACAGCGTCTCTAATTGACTTGCTTTGTTTCCATATCCAGCTATCTGTATCTGTCTCGCTCACTCTTGTCGTCTCTTTCGTCGTTGGCTTAAGCCCTTGTAATTAGTCAACTCGCTAGGCACTTTTGCTATTGACACTTGGCCAAAATGTCCAGATTGAAGTTTGGTTTTTTAATGAACAGTTCATTTTTTAATTAACCCGATTCGGGTTATTAATGGGTGGGCGTGGGCGTGGGTGTTCTGAGAGACAAGCAACATTCACTTAAATACGGAGTTTGGATTGGACGTCTTTTTGTAAATAATTTACAGACTTGTTTTGGCAGATTTTTAATTAGTATTGTTGTAAAAAAAAAAAAATAATTGTGGAAATTAATGAGGTTTTCTGAGAAAAAACTTTTTTTTTTAAATATTGTTTTTACAGTTGTATTGGTTTTAAATATTTTTTTAGAGATGTATTGTATTGTTATTTAATTAAGTCCGCTTGCATATAGCAAAAGGTTTCGTCTATTGTTCTGTAAATCAATTGTACTGTAAAGATGCCAAATTCGAATGACATGGATTCTGAATAACATAAGAAAACGAAATAATCAAATTTAGTACATTTTCTTTAATAAATTTGCAAGAGAAAAAATATCTTACCATCATATCAGTTTTATTTATGAGAAAGATTTACATTTAAATAACTTAAATGAGGCAAGAACTAATTATTTATTATTTCATTTTAAAATAATTTGATACATTTGCAAAATAAATGACGATAGACAAACAAAAGCAAGAAGAGATTTTTCTTAGCATTTTTCTTTTTAACGAAAATTATATTTAATGTGTTCATGGAATTTTAAGAACTTAAATGAGAAATTTTTTGCAAAGCAATAGTTTGCCTAATTTCAGTATAAGATATCTAAATAAACATTAATTAGTATACAATGTATGTTTTAAGATGCATTTCATTCGCTCTGGCGACCTCCAATTGCATTTGTTATCAACTGAAATAGAGTCCGACTAATTGAAAGACAAATTGACATACACACACAAACACACACACATATGCACATACACTTAGCCGCAACAATTGCCGAACGCAAAAGTCTGTGCAAAGAGCTCTCAGAATGGCCGTATTATTAAATGCTTAAAGCTGCTTTGAAACGTAGGCAAGCTCTGCTCGGTTCAAAATCCACGCACTCTTGACAAAAAAAAAAATAAAAAACTATATATGTGAGCGAAGGAGCAGGAAATTCGCCATACTGTGCGATATTTTGCGTAGCTCGGCATAATTTCAAATTAGTGCACTCAATGGCAAATGGTTTTCAGGTGCATGGCAGCTTTTCAGGATTTCTAGTTCTCCACAGTTTTGCAGGTTTTGCTGCATTTTGGCCGGCATATATTTACATAGTCGACGCACGCTCTCGGCCAAAATGCAAAAATGCCTCAAAATGGAGGATGAGAGAGAGAGAGAGAGAGAGAGAGAGAGAGAGAGAGAGAGAGAGTGAGAGAGAGAGGGAGAGGGAGAGGCGTGGCACAACTGTTTCTCTGACTCTGGCGACTGCATGTAGAGCCGAAAACCTCACATCAATTTCTGCAAATGTAGCTCAAAACAATTCGAAATTGCTGCAATTTTTTAACTGCACTGATACGACATCAAGATGCCCTAGATCAGATATAAATTCAGTTATCAAAAACTGTAGAGTTTTACATGAAATTTAAACTATTTATAACTAATATGCAAATCAATGTCTCAAATGAACTCTTGCATTATGATTAATTTAGACCATAGACAAGACTGCCAATACTCCCCGCTCGCTTTACAGGGTATAGCGTTGTTGGTGGTGCACTTGCTGCATGCAGCTCAATGCGTGTTTTGCGGCCTAACGGCAACTGCAACGGTCAGCAGGAGAGAGTCCAGAGTAGTCTGCCTGGCTTTGAGCAACGAGCAGCGCGCTTTAAAGTGCTGCATAAGCTGAGGCGCAGCTACGCCTCACTGTATAATGGGTAAAACTGATCCAAAAAAAGATGGAAAAACAAAACAAACAAAGAATGTGAAAAGAAAAAATATATGTGAAATTGCTATGACATTTCATTGTAGTCGCAAGTTGCGGCGCCTGGCCGTCAACTTTGTTGCGCTGCCTGCCCCTGAAATAGCGAGGGCGTAAAATTGCCGTAACATGACAGCGAACAACTTTTGGCGAAGGTAACTCAAAACGCGCTGCGAACACGCAAGCTAGCCCCACACCCGCACCCGCACCCACACCAGCCGAGCCACCCGGGCACAGCCGAAAAAATTGACCCACTAAACCGCCAACGCTCCCAGCGCCGAAACCCACTCGGGCGAACTGAAAATAATTTCCAAAGTATTTGCCTAATGTACTCGCAGCCAGGTTGCTCGCTTGTTGGTGTTGACTTAGACACACACACACACACACACCCATACACTCAAGGTTAGGGTGTGTGTGTGTGTGGGCAATGCGCGCTAGTAGAAAGTTTTTCATAATGTGTGGAAAAGAACTTGCGCTAGCCAGAAAAAAAAGAAGAATGAAAAGAAAAACTGTCAACTTGACACAGGCGGTGTCCTTTTCTTTCCTGGCTACCCTGTAGCATACATATAGGGTATATGCACTATGTTAGTGAATAAATATTTTAAATTTTAATACATTTATTAAATAGAGTTAAGAACCTTATCAACTAAAGGCCATGCCCAAGCCAACAGTTAAAATTGAAATGTATAAAATTTCAGGTTACGTTTAGAATTCCCAACAGGTTTAATCTTTGAATATATCTTATTTCCAAATCAATAATAAAAGTAAGATAAAGCCTTAATTAGATGAACTATAGATTGATCTATTTAGTATCTTCTCTTGTATTTGATTGATAATCAATTCTGTTCTACTTCTGTTTCAGCTACGGTCCTCTTTTTGCGTTCTCCATTTCATTCTTTTCATTTTTCTTATATACCCTTCTCTTCCATTCTCTTCTCTTCTATCGTTTTTCTGCTCTGTGCTTTCCTTCCACTCTCTTAACTTCATCTCCTTCCTCTCATCTCTTCACATCCACAGAAAACTTCCATTATGTTTATAATTCTCAACTGCCTTTCGCCTGACAACAGCTGAAGCAGCACATGGGAGGCAACTTCGTCTGTTAGAGGGCATTAAGTATTCGTTATTGTAGACAATTTGCCAGGTCATATTTCTTGTTGTTCTCGTTCCTCTTCTTTTTTGTTGTATTTGCCTTCTACTTGCTTGCAGCTTTCTTTCGCGCTGCCTACATTATTTATGCATTTTTCTTTTGGCTGCTGCTGCTGCTTCTGCTGTTGGCTTTTAATAGTTGTGTCTGCGGCAATGTGCGAGTATGTGCAGCGGTGTGTGTATGTGTGTGTGGGTGAGTGTGAGTGTGAGAGAGCGTGTGCGCGTGTTTACCACATTGAAAAGTTTTCTTTGCAAAGTGCTTGGTACATGCGAGCGCGCAAATATGCCAAAAAATATGCTACACAAAAATCGCTCAAGTGCAAAGTTTTAACAATTGGAAAGTTTGCATCCTGGGCGCAGTCTGTCGAAGCAAAACCAGAAGCTGAGGTGGCAGCTCCCACAGCTCCAATCCACAAACAACCCCTGCCCCCAGCCAAGCGGCGCCCCATCTTCATTCAAGTACTTAGAGCGTCAAACGCAAAATGCAAACCAAGAACACGAATGCTGGGAGCAGGGAATCAGCGTGTGCTTTAAGTGCTGGTCACATGACTGCAAAGTGGAGCTGACAAAAAATAAACTTGTCCTCAATTCGAAAGTGTGTTGGTGGGTGGGTGTATGTGTGTGTGTGTATTTGTGTGTGGCAGAAGTGATGGGGTTCGTTCGACAACAAGTGACATATTAAGTTGAGCGAAATATATATATATATATATATATATATATATATATATATATATATATATATATATATATATATATATATATATATATATATATATATATAGTCTCAAATGAACAAGAGAGAAAAAGTGTTCTTTAGATAGTTTATTAGTTGAAAATAAACAGCGAAAGCTTCAGATACTTTTGAATTGAAATTTAAGAGGAGAGGGTGGAGCAAAAGATACAATATGATAAGAGTTTGGGTAGGAAAACTGTCAAGTAAGTCAATTGGCCTATACTGAATAATGAGCTATATAACATGAAATTTGATCTAAGATAATAAATTTTGTATTAAATACTTTTTAAGAGTGAATAGTATTTCACCAACTAACTTAGTTTGTTTAGTTTTTAGAGATCATAATTTAAATACAAAATATTATACTAACTTTACTTTAAGTTCCCCATTAAAAAGCTTTAAATTGTCAAGTAATTAATAGATATAAATAAACGTCATAAATTACAACACCTTTAATCTGTCAAAAATCCATAATGAAGTTGTTCACAGTTCAGAATATGCCTCATTTTGTTTTATGTTAAATCCCATTTCAATTTAAGCCACAGTTTAAATTTTCACACTAAATAAGAAACTTCTGTGCATTTATTTTGGCCAAGTAATGGAATTAAACAGAATAATCGAAACAATTTTAGGAATTGCAAAGCCTTTTCAATTAATTCCTTGATTGAGTTTATCTTCACATTTTTTCCTCACTATCTGCCTCTTTCTCTCTCTCTCTCTCTCTCTCTGTTTATCCTTCTATCTCTCTATCTTACTGTCCTTCTGTCTCTCTGTGTCTATCAAATGTTGTTTTATTGGCAGCCAAAAAAAGTTGAAATTTACTTCAAAGTGCTGGCAACGAATAAATCAAGTAAAATAAATATAAATGCATATTGGCTTTAAGCAGTTGACTCGCCAGGCGCCAGTCTCCAACTGAATGGAGCCAAAGCAAATATGCCAGCAAAGATATATGAATGCAGTTAGAAAGACAGAGCAAGGGAGGCAGGGAGCCAGGTGGCTGAGTATAAGCAAACTTTTGCCTTGCAAGTGGCAAAGTGGCGTCACCTGGCGACTCAATGAGGTGTGAAGATGAACAGTCGCAAGTATCTAAAGGCGTTATTGTTGCACACACAGATACACACACTCGCGCTTATACATACCTAAGCGAATATGAGGCAAAAAGCAAATCAAATGCGCTGCAATCTGCCTGTGTGTGTGGGTGTGTGTGTGTCGAGTGTGTTTCGAGTGTGTTTTTGTGGTCGTTTCTTCGCCTAGCAGCTTCTTTTCCCTCTCCTCTAACACCTTTTTCACCCGCTCTCTCTCTCTCTTTCCAGCTCCGTCGACTGCCTGTTGCCTGGCTGGTCTACACCTTTGTGGAAATCCAACAATGTCAACTATGCAACACAAAAGCGACAATGCTGTCGCTTTGTCTGACTGCTAAAGTGTAGAGGGGCAGCTGTGAGGGGGCGGTGGGCGGAGCAGGGTCCGGAGTGTAGCTCTTGTTGCTGCTGTTGCAGTTGTTTTTTTTTTGTTTCCTTTGGTGTTTTCTTTGCTTTTTTCTTCGGTTTTTTTTTTGTGCCATACAAAAATAGCTCACTTTGCGGACGGTATTTCTCAGTCTCCGTCTCGTTTCACGCCGTTCTCCCGACGTGGCAGCAACATCTCCGCTCCCCTCCCCTCCCCTCGTCCACGTCTTCGCTTCGTGTTGCGTTTTTATGCCCGCAATTTGCATTGCTCGCTTTGTCGACGTCTTTTGCACTTTTGCTTTTTCTTCGAGTTGAGAGAAAAATAATGAAAATAAAGCAAAGCAAAAAAAAAGCACACACAAAAATAATGACATTAAAATGCGAATTATATTAAAACCCAATGCCCGATTTGCTGCTAGCCATGCCCCTAGAGCCGGTCTGATGGGCGGGCGGGCAGCACGTGCCGTTTGAACCTTAACCCCTTGGCGTGAGCTCTCCACACGACATGCAAACGGAAACGAACAACAACCAACAACCAGCTACAACCACGACGCGTCTGTCGACTGGCAAACTACTTCAGTTTTATGAGGCTACCCGCTGCTAGGCCCTCCAGGCCTGCTAGGCCCGCCCGTCACCTACCGCCCCCCTCTCAGCCATCAATTGACAATTATGAGGCCACGCCCATTGCCGTGCTCATAAATTTTGTAATTATTCCCCTGCGTGCTCCGCAAAACAAGAACACACAGCCGCACGAAGTAGAAGAAAAAAGGAACACACACGCATCATGCAAAGGACCACAGACTGAGCGAGAAAAAGAGTGAAAGAGAGAGAGAGAGAGAGAGAGAGAGACAGAGAAAGAGAGGGAAAGAGCGGCGGGCTTTGGAAATTTTTGGAAATAAGCATATGGTTTATATGGATGATGGCATATGTGAGATATGCCATGTGGCGTGATGAAAGTAAAAACAATTTAAAGGGTTTTATTTTGGGAATAGAACTTTCTTAAGCATCGGATTTTGAAGCTACAATCAATGGAAAGAAAAAGGCATCGATTTAGCTAATAGAACAATTCCTTAAACAAGTCTTTCTCATATGATTGAAGATTTGTTTGTAGATATAAATAAACGTATGTTTTTCATTATTTGATAGAGTGAAGATTGGTATTATTTAAGACATATATTATATTTGTAATATAATAATAAATTTAAAAAAAGTTCCAAAACTTAAAAGTATAATTTATATCTAATAATGATAACTTTGTTTAGAACTGTTGATCAAGCAGATTGAACAACGAACATTGTCCAATAGCTTCCGCAGATTGCAACGACAATTATCTTATATACTCAAGATCCAGAGTTACCGTTTTCATAAGCAACAACTGAACTGACCCTGCTTCTTGTTGAGAGTCTAATCTTAACTCCTTTAACCTAAAAGCCTGTTCGAGTTCATATTTCTGATGGTTGGTCTCTTGTCCTTCACAAGCTTCAACTCGAATCTTAACAGGCAGAAATTCGAGCCTGTAAATAGCACTTAATAGCATGTTCTGCTATATATAATAAGCAAGTATATCTTTTCTAAATTTGCTTTCAAGCCAATTAAGCCACTCAATAAAACAAATCAGTATTCATTTCAAACAACTAGTTACTTAAGTCTCCTAAGCCGCTCCCCCAATGAAAAAGAACTAGAAATACCATTAGGCCTAAATACGAATTATGTACAGCTCTGTACAATTGCCCAGTCTCCCGACATAAAAAAGAAATAGAAACCACGCCCCTTTAACCTTTGCCAGCAAAGGAAATTAAATGAAGTTTATTGTCACGCACACGTCTAGAAAGACGAACGGGAAGGCGAAATTTGTGTCTGGGCTGTGCTCGTAAGGGAATGCAATTAAAATTTCATGTACTTATTGTTGCCTGCGCACCTTAATTGATTAATACAAAAATCCCTCTGACCCCGCCCTATCAAAAATATAAAAATAAAAACGAATTTTGTGGCAAAAGGGCCAAACAAATTAATTAAAAAATGCGTTGTCTGCCTTTTAGGCGGGCGTCTTGCGCGAGCGGGCCGGACCGTCTTAGCCATAACGCTGTTCTGCCCGCTAACCAGAAAATAAATAAATTGTACTTAAAGGGGCTTCCGAGTCGCCGCAGAGCAGTGCAGCCATAAACATTAATTAAAACTTTTGACCCTTGCACGGGGCAGGGGTGGGAGCAGGAGCAGGAGAAGGGGACACTAGAGATGGAGGCAGCTGCTGAGGGGCTGCTCATCAGCTGCAATATTCATGTGCAGGCCGGCAACAGGAACAACCTACAAACTAGTACAATAAAATGCACTCCAAATTTCTGCCTCAACTAAGAGAGCGAGAGAGAAAGAGAGGGAGAAGCTTCACAAGGCGAGACAGAGCTGGGAGCATGCCGTACGCTAAACGGCGGCCTGTGCGGCCTCAATGGCCTTATTTGCACGTACCGCTCGAAAAATTACGAGTTAAGCACTTTTTGCCCACGGCACAACACCAACACACACACATATTCACACACACATTCACACACTCGCTTACATATGTGAGTCATGAATCATTTAGCACTCGCACACACAGAGCAGCGGAGGCTAGTTCGTACGCGAGCCACAAACTTTTCGCTTTTCAAATGAAAAACTGTGCGAGCATTTTCCACTGTGCCCTGTAAAACTGTTAAAGGGCATGCAAAAGTCTACAAATTGATGAGCGGCACGAAACGAAATAAATGCACAATTTGCAAAGAATCCTGATTACGCCAGACAAACGAATCCATTCAGGCATATTCGGTGGGAGTGGTTCAATAGGTTCGATTTCATTTGATCATGCTCCATCATAAACATAATATTTACCATTTTATGAATCATATTTGAAAAAAGTTGAGAACGGAACGAGCGAACTGCAATAATAAACCAGTTCATATAAATTCTTTGATTTATGAACAAGTACACTATAAATTAGGTTTTTAACTCTTTTCTAATATGTTTCATATAATCTTATGCATTCATATAACATAGTGAATCACTTCGAATTTCAATAAGGTAACTTTCACAATGAACTAGTTCACATTAGTTCATTGTGAAAGTTACCTTATTGAAATTCGAAGTGATTCACTATATATATATTATAGATATAATTATCATCATTATGGAACTAATTTGAAACAGTTAATTATTAAAATTTACTTGTTGAAAATGTCTTTTGTACAATATGAGCTAGTTTTATAAATGAAGTCAAATGAACCAGTTCATTGTTAAAATCTACTCTTTCAATTTGTTTAAATAGTTATATTGTACAAGTCTGTGGTGCTCTACTTACGATGCTGAAATGCATTGTTTGCTATTTAAAAGTTATAAGAAAATTGTTTAAATAGTTCATTCTTAACAATAATAACACTAAACGTGAATGAGTCATATAAGATAATACAAATTCATAGCATACTTTTAAGCTTGCCAGCTACTGCACATATTGCTTCCTTGTATTACAGGGTATTTCTGTAGTTCACGTACTACTACAATCTCATTTTTTAGCACTTTTTTTTGGTGGCCATTGTCGAAATTTGCTCGCTACAAGCAAAATATGACACGGACATATGCCGGGCTGCCCAACACTTCGAGTGTGTTTGTGTCGATGGAAGAGTGTGTGTATATATGTGTGTGTCTGTATGCGAATGTGGCATACTTTTTGGGCGTCAGCTCGGTTAGATGGAAACAAACAAATAGACAAAAGTGGCAGAGAGAAATACTCTCACACACACTCACTCACACACACACACACTCAACTCAGTTGAGTTGCCAAGGAAACTCAATTGAAGAGAAAACCCGGCGAACCAACGAAGCATTAAATTAACATTTTTTCTAATTAAACTGGCAGCAAGTGGTAAAAAGAGGACAAAAAGACTTGAATAAAAATAAATGCAGAACAATGCGTTGCCACAATTTGTGGCACTTATAAGTGAAGCAGCAAAGATTTGCATAATATCATCTCGTCTGCTGTAGCATTCGCGTTAGATGAGTGAGAGTTAAAGCTTTTTGAGATTTGACCAGAATATTTAAGCGTTTGGGCGACAAAAAAAGCTGCCGGAACTGAAATGAACTGATTTTAAAATGAAGCTAAGACAAATGCCTAGATATTTAAGGCTTGAGTGTTATATTTATATATTGTTTTGACTTGTTTCGATTTAAGCTTATTGATAGATTATCATCGGTCAGAACTGAATTGGAGCACAGAAATTGAAACTATATGGAACTGAATCTGAAGTCATGCATATTAACATATATAGAGTTAATTGCACAAGTTGATAATTGAAACACATGGAATTTGTGATTTTTACGTGAAAATCTCTATTTAGATAACAGATCTACCATATAAAACCTATAAACAGTTGGAATAAAATGAAAATTAAACACAAACCAGACCTTAATTTTAAATAGATAATTGAATAATTGAGTATTAAAATTTCATAAATTAAACTTTATTTGTTAAATTCTCAAATAGTTTATATAATAGATAGAAAGACAGAAATTAAATGAAATTGAATTGAAGCACTTACTAGACACAAATTCAAATTTTTAATATAAACCTAAAAGCAATTAATTGTAAAAACTAGGAATAGTCCAATTTACATCAGTAGTAACAGTTGAAATGAAATGAAACATTTTGAAATAATTAAACTTTTTCGTGAAAATGCCAAAAAATTTAGATAAAAGTTCTGTCATAAGAAAACGCCAATCATACAATTCCAGAAATCTAACTCTATTTGTCAATTTGTCAAATAATGTAGATAATAAGGAAATGGAAATGGAACACATATCTGACACAAATAAAATATTTAGTACTTAAATGCAGATAAAATGATTAGAAATTGAACTTAATTCGTAAAAATGTCAAACAGTTTACATAACAAATCTGTCATAGGCGAACTACGAGCAGTTGAAATGAAATAGAACTTTTTACATTCCCATTTCTCATTAGAGCGGAATTTCAATGCCTGTGTCTATGCTGATTGCCCCCTAGCCTATCAGGCAGTCGGGCAAATGGGGCAGGCGAATGCAAATGCGTTTTATTAATGCCATCATATCATTAGATCAGCAAACATGCCCATATACGCAGTACTTGAACACGCTCTTAACTGCCCCCTGCGCCAATGCTCAGCAATAATAATGCTTTGGCATTTATCACACTTTTTTTTGTTATATTTTATTTATTTTTTTGTTGCCTCTTTGTGGCAAAGTGACCAAGCAAAGTGGCTCTAAAATTTCAGTGGCAAACAACGAGAGAGGAAAGGAAGAAAAAAAGCGAAAGCGCAGATAAATAAATGTGGCAACAGCAACAAGAACAACAGCAGCAACAATAAAGAGCAAAGCGCCATAAATCTAAATAACAAATTTTTACGAGAAACGAGACCATAAATAAGATGTTACTGTGAGACGGGCCTAGCCAGAAAATAATAGTGGAAACAGCCCGCATTCCCAGTTCCCATTTCAGCTCTGTCTCTCTCTCGCTTTTGCTCTCGCTGTCTCAGTGGCTTCAATTCCTGAGAGTTCTGTTAATTTAATATTATTACTTTTCATTACAACTGGCCCTTCTATCTCTGCGAGTCCTCTCTTCTGATGGGCTACAGCAAAAAGCTGTTAGTTTTCTTCTTTTTTTGCTGCTATTGTTGCTGATGTTGTTGTTGTTGTTCCATTTCCATTCGGGAGAGGTCCCAAATGTCAACACATTAATGTCGCAGGACCTGGGATCCGAGGCCAGGGTCATATAAATCAACATTTATCTGCAGCATCTGCAGCCATCGCCGACAATTGAAAATGACAGGCGTAGCCGAACGCAGCGACCGCATAAATAAATACTTTCATCTCTTATTTTTAGCTAATTACGCAACGCCCCATCAGAAATATATACATACATATATATATTTTTTAATATTCACATAATTACCCTAAAAGTTGGCTACATAATATAGCACTTTGCTGATGATGGTTCAAGCCATCTTCATCTTAAGTGCAAAATTAAGCGAGTTGTCAAATCAGGCCAAGAAAGGTAGAGCTAAAGGCATTTATTCGAGGCTTGGCAAAGTTTTGACAGCTCGAAGAGACAACGGAATCTTAAGGTTATGAAACCGCATATATGCAATAATTTTGACTGACATTTTATCAGTTCGGGGGATGAACAATGAAAATGATTTTGATGTAATTGCAGTAAAATTCATAAGAAATATATATGATCTGAAATGCATACTTGAAAAAGAGCATAAAATATAATGAAAATTCTATTAAATTAACTTTGATAGCATTTTCGAAATCGCAAATGGAGAAAAAAAAGTAATTTATTAAGAATAAGAAAGAAACCTACAAATATTTGTATACTTTTTGATTGATAGCTAGCTGATAGAGATAGCTCTCTGCCAACAACTGTCTATTTTGGTTTCATATCGGTTATTTATATAGCTGAAGTGATTAATAAAGGTAATTGTGTGTTGACTTGGCTTTATTCTTGTCTTTCCAATGAATCTATTCATCCAGTTGTCTCACTCATCAAATTTGTCAAGCTAGATTCCTCCCCTTGATTTCATGTGCTAGAGTGAGATAACTATTTAGTCAAATTTTCTAGCACAGGAATGATAGAACTAGGTATGACATTGTTAATAAGCAAGTGATGCTAATTAAAAAAAATAGTTTGTTAAATTGTTGTTCATTTCTTTCAAATACTGTTTGATAATTCTTAGTTGGTGGTACTAGAGCTATAAGTAAAATATATACTTGGCATAAATCGCTTGGTTAGAAGCAATTTTTTTACCAAAAATATGAATGTATATACTTATTGCACTGTGCTATAACATATACTTTTTATTTATTGTTACCTTTCAGGCAGCTAAATCTAAACATAAATTCATAAAAAACATTTATTAAATTATGGATGAAAGCAGAATATACAGATTAGAAAATGAAAGAGTTATAAAGTGTAAGCACTTCACTTTATCAAGTGAAGACATTCTATATAGGGTTTTAAGTGGGTTGTCATCTGAGCCTTTACCTAATTCTAGTACGGAGGCTAACACATATTTGGGTTGCATCAGCTGGACAGACTGGTCGGCATTTAGACCTTAGTCTCTTGTGGTATTAGATTCAATTTCAAATAAACAATAAGAAAATAAAATATATTCAGGAGAGACGTACGAGCATTTGGCTCGATTCATAAATTCATTAAATTATCTTTATTTATAGATCTGAAAAATAATGAAAATTTATAACAAAATAAAATATCTCCAAGCAACCGCTCTATTATTTAAAAGCGTGACAAAGTCAAAATATCCAGTGTTTCTAAATTTTGGCTTTGTGAAAGCCAAGAGCTAGAGCAGGCAGCATTTATATAATATATATAACTACATGTATGTATATATTGTAAGTGAATACTTATATACACTTATTTACACATGTATCTATTTTTATTCGGAATAAGAGCTGTTGGTCTTTGGCCTCACCTTTCGCACGGCTGCTTCATTGCATGAGGCTAATAAACAAGCGACAGGACCTTGCACAAAAACGAATACGAAATGGCTGCAGAAGTTGCAGCAGCAGCAGCAGCGGCAACAAAGGCAAATGTTGCACATCCTGTTGGCCAGAGGACTTTTTGTTGTACAGTTTTGTCGCACCTCCTTTTTTCACATGTGTCTCTGTATGTGTGAGTGTTGTGCTCGTATGAACCATTAAATTGAAATTTATGCGGCACTTTGCCGCGTGAAATGTTTGTACAACTCGTTGCGGGCTGCGGCTTTTCAGCAGGACATGCTCTGCTCCCTCCCGCGCAGCTCGGCTCTCTCGTATCTATATTGCAGCGGCCCTGGGCGTTGACAGAGCGACAAACCGTTAGACAACAACATTTGTCGACTGCAAACCCATTGGCAAGGGCTGGGGCGCAGGCAGCAGAGCCTTGTTTAAAAACATATGCAAAACTGTTTGCTGTTTGCCGTGTGTATTGCATGTAAATGGTTCGTCGAGAGAAATTCTCTCTCTCTCTCCTTCTCCGTGCCACGCCTCCTTTTAGGGGAACACACACGGAAACGCTTGCCGGCTAATTTGTCGTTTGTTTGAAATTATGACACAAAAGCGGCTCAGCGCCTGCCACTTGTCTGGCTTTAGCCTATTCCTCGTTCCTTCCCCTCCACTCCCTCCCAGCGCCAGTGCACAGTGGGCCACGCAGCACAAATATCAGCCACATATTTTTGGTACATTTTTTTCGCTTTGTTTTTTCTGCAACAAGTTTTAATTAATTTGCCGCAGCTCCAGCCCAATCTCGACAGCAGCCCCGCAATAATTCTGTGTCCCCCTCTCACCTCCTCGCTATTGCACTCCCTATTCCTCTGCTCCTCTCAAACTCCCTTTCTCCTACTCTGTGATGAGCGGGACGCACAAAAAGTTGATGCTACGATAATTTGAAAAGTTTTCGCTTAGACAGCGACAGCGAAGTAGGTAGAAAATATCCCCTCTGGCAAATCCAAGCACCCTTCTCCGTTCTGGCTCCGTTCCCGCTCGCTGTCTCGCTCCCTCACTCCTCCTCGATCTCGCTCTAACCCCAATGAGAAACCGAGGAACTGGCAACTGGTAAACTATATGAATACGACATGCTATATTAAGCCTCAAATAAATGCAGCGCCATAATTAACATATAGCAAAAGTTTTGCTACACTCTAAGCCATAAGCTGCCGAAAACTAGTACAAGCCACGCCTTCCCCACCCACGCTTGCCCGCCTTAACCAAATAGCATTCGCGCTGACTGATGAAATATGACTTCACAAAACTAGTTTCTCTCAGTGTGGGGGTGGGCAAAAGCAATTTCAAATTTACAACTTTCGCTTGATTGAGCCAAAAAATACGGTGAAAAGTGCGCGAGGCAATGTAAAGGTAAAGCAAGCGGATAGTTCGGCATTTCATAGGAAGATACACGTCGTTTTAATCGCCAATTATGGCGCTACGCATAAGTTTCACATAAATTGCCAATATAAACTGTGGGATTATAAGTCAAAACTTTGAAGTTAAATATTGCCATTTGATACATTGACATTGGAAAAAGAATTCGTAATACATGGGGATAAGTTTACCGATTACTAGTAATATGTAAAAAAAAGGCAGAGAGCTTGGTCTATCTCATTATACCTATTAATATATATACAATTTATTCAAATATATTCGGTACTTCTCTATATCAGTTTCCTTTTCATAAAAACAATTAATATGATTTGTAATCAAGTACTTAAATCTAATTGATTTTGGAATTGAAAGAAGTTATCGATAATAATGTATAAGTCTGCAATCAACTCTGAATTATAGAAATTAAAAATTATAAAAAAAGGAAAAATTATAAAAACTTATATTTAAAAGATAAGTTTTATTAAAAATATATATTTTGATATTGATTAAAAAATAAATATAAGATTATTATTTGATGTCGACATTTATCGATAATATTGTTGGAATTTTGGTTGAATATGCTTTAATAAATACGTATTTTTATCCATACTTAAAAAATGATCTAAAAGAGAATCAATTTATCAACTAAAATGTTCAAATAATATTTTTTTAATACATGTATCAATTTGAATTTCTTAACTTTTATATAAATTAAATATTGAATTACTCAAAAACCGTTAAAAATATACAAATACATATTTTTTGCTGTTGCATATAGTAGTAGTATTTTTAGTATTTTGTTTTCTTGTACTCACGGACTGCATCGACGGGCACTGGCGTCCAGGTAATCAACAGGATTGCAAACAAGTTGGCTGCAACAAAAATGGCTGCCACCTGCAGACCCATTATATCTGTGTGCCAAGGAGTGTGAGTGAGTGAGAGAGAGGGGAGCGTGCGTGCGTGTTGTTGGTCGTGGGGAGTTTGTGACTGTTAAACAGTTGGGCGAGAGCTTGTTTTGAATTTCAAGTTCTGATATGCGTGCTCTCTCCTTCGCTCTGGCTCGATCAGACTTACTCTCTTTGCTGATATGCTGTCTCGCTCGCTCTCGCGCGCTCTCAAACTTTTCTGTCGACGTCAAAGCGACGCTGCACGCGCTGATTGCGTGACAGAGACAGACACACACAGAGTCAAAGTATGGCGACAGTGTTGGGAAGTGTTGGAAAAAAGAGTATAACGTAACGTTGTACGTATGTGTGGAATGTTTTGTGTGTATTGGTTTTTATAGCATTTAGTTTTATGTGAACGTTGTTATTATGAATATGGTTTTCAATCGTTCGTCAAATACATTTGCCCAAGCCGAAAATCATCGGATATAACAAGATGTGTTAGCAAATGCGATGTCATCATCATTATTGGCATAATATGGCAGCATTTGTTTAATAAAATACAAAACAATATTCAAGCGTGTTCAGCCCATGTGTCACGCCCATCGAGCCATTTGTTGTTGTTGTCGTCGTTGATGTTGTTGTAGTTGTTGTCGTATACGTTGTTCACGTATCATTGTTGACGTTGTTACCAAAATAATATTTGTTGACATTATTATGCGTCGGCGTTCGGTTCATTTCACATGAGGTTTGACATCAGGATCATCGTTGCCATATGGAGGGAAGCTGTTGTTACTATACGACAAAATTTACCTGCTTACAAGTTGTACTAAATACTTAGAAATTGAACTCTTATACAATATAGAAAGATATGCAGTTTTATATTCTTCTAATTTATTTATTTATGATTTTTATTGATTTATCGATATTTTGTTTTCTTTTCATTTCTTTTCGATTTCGTTTTCTTTTTGTTTTGTTTGATGTTAGTTGTTTCTTGAATACCTGCAACAAGAGAAAGGAGATTGTGATATTTTGTAATCGCAAATCTGAGCACATCCTTGTCAAAGGATGCTGTGTGAATGCGAAAGAACAGACCTTTATGTGATTTTGTGTTTCTTGTGGCTGTTATGCAAATGCAAGCGGAAGCCTATCAGAGCAATTCAATACAAAACTAAATATTGATTTGAGCAAAAATATTCAACTGCTTTAAGATATTGGAATGTGAAAGCTGAAAATGTCTGAGGTACATTCCAGGCAGGGACTTGACTTTTGGCAATTGACTTAACAGCCTTTTAATATAGTCTGAATGTGCAGAAAAAAATGAAACATATTTCATTCAATTACTTTGTCTGTCAGTCAGCCTATATCTAACTCTGATCTTTGACTAAACTGATTTAAATTGAAAAGGTCAAGGGTTTTTCTTCTGTAGTTATAAACATTCATACATTTATTCACCATCTGTGACTATTACACATTTTGTAGACACACGAACATAAAGCCATTTTTAATACTCTGTTTAATTTAATTAATACTCTGTTAATTACATTAAACATAAAATAAAATACATAATGTTGGAATACCCCATATGCTACATGTTATACAAAAACAACATTTAACAATACTGGTTTTAAGTCTTTTAAGAACTCACACAGTATGTTTATGCTGTTAAGTATTCTGCCTCTTTCTATTTCTTTGTTGTTCGTATTAAGATTTGCAACTGACATTAATAAAATAATGAATATAAGATCATATAAAGCCTCAAACGAATTTTTGAACGTATATCATACAAACTATTCAAACTAGTGCTTCAAACTTAATTGTTATATACTAAATATCAAACTCTTATTATTGAAACGTCTTAGTTATAAAGCGTTTTAAATTAAACTGTTAAATCAACTAAATGAACTAAATGAAGAGACTTAAAATTCGCATATAATAAGAACTTTTCCTTTACAAATAAATATAGCTTTCTCTATTATCTATATTGCCATAGTTTCCCACGGCTGAAATTAAAGCATAGGATACCAGTATTTCCTAAAACATTTTGATGTTGGGGATACTCGTTCCATGTTCAAGCAGGAACTACATATATCCTATATTATATCATATGCATATGTATTATTGTATTATATTTCACAAATTACTGAAAAATAATTACTACAATTCTAGATACAGTTCGCTATCTTACGAATGTTTCCATAGAACATACAAAAACTCTATGAGATGAAATACATTTTTAGGAATTTCTAAAGTTTTTCTTTTACTATATTTTTGGAATGTCTAAATAATGTTAAGAGACCAATTTGCACTCGGCTTGCAGCTAATTAGGCACAAGTGGCAGACTTTAAGTGTGTAGGCGGGCAGCCAGACGGTGGGCCGCCTATTCAAGGCCTATTATTAGAGAGCTCTTCGAACTAGACGAACTCTATACATATAAAAACAAATAAAAACGTTGCATGAGGTCGAAGCCTAACGCGTGATACTAGTTTCCCATAGGAGCATCTGGTATATTCAATTTAATAATATATCTCAAATTTTGCATTTATATAGATTCATGTGAATTTTATGCAATTTAAATTTTTGTTACATTTTGGATACCGACTTTTTTAACTAATTACCTACCCCCTCATATACTGCCAATTGAAGGTCTGTTGCAAATATAACTATGTGAATGACTTAGCATTTTTAAAAAATGTAAAAAATTCAATAGAATTATATTCTGAAAGTTTGTTAAGCAGCGACAGCAAAATACATTTACATTTATCCATATGAACATATGTACATTGAAACGTGCAAGTGCGTTTGCTTATGCATGGTCACAAATAAATTCAGCGCCATTCATTTTAGCATATTCTTCAACCAAAATTGTTATTGAGTTGTGTTTGTATTTTCAGCCGCTTCTTTAGTTTTGTATTTGTCAAATATCGCCCTTTATACGCATGCATTCAAACCGACCACCGTTTTTGTATGTACACATATAAATACATACGTTCATATGCGCGCATTTCAGCTTTTTCTAAGAATCACAATTGCGATTGATTTATGTTTATATTGTGTTTGCATTAACAGCAGCTTCTATAATTTTGTATTTGTCAAAAGTCGCCCTTGTAGTGAAGTAGTTTCGGATTTGCCAACAGGCAATGCAAAACTGATGTGGCGCCGCAGGTAGATGAAAAGCGTATAAGCAAAAGGGTCTGCGGTTGAAACACGGCGGCGACGGCATGAAAATAGTTGCGCAGCTGTTCGTGCCTACATACATACATACCTGATGGGACCTATCGTCAATTTTTTTGTGCGTGAATAATTTTGTTCGGACTAAGTCGATATTTGTGTAATCGGTATTTGATATTTAGATTTTTTGATAGTCACACACAAAAAGAAAATAACATAACTCACCTAGGCTATACGAAAAATGATAATTTGAGCAGATAAATTATTTGCAGAACTTCAACATTAAATCGAATTACACATATTTCTCAGAAGTACCGTTTGTTATCTTAGCAATTCTTATTAAGCTTATTTATATTGGTGGCACAGGCATATGAATTTTGCAGCTGGGCGTTGCAAATTTTGTTGCCAATTTGCCACGCCCCCAGTAGGCGTAGACATATCATATTTGACAAGATCCTAGAAGGAGTCGAGGGTAATGTAACTGTAAAGTTTGGATGCTTACACTCCAAAAATGTGAAAGTTACAGGGTATTTTTTCGATATACCACGCCCCTAAAGGGGCGTAAGATTTATTTTTGGGGAATCAATAGAGGAGGCCCCCAGTAACACAAACATCCAATTTTGAAGCATCTAGCTCTAAAACTGTAGGAGCTTTAAGCTTTTTGCGATTTGCCACGCCCCCCTGAAGGCGTAGGTATGTCCGCCATATCTTTTTGAACTTGGGTGGTCAACGCAAGTATACATTCCAAATTTCAACTCTCTAGCTCTTCAACTAATATGATATCTTAACTATGGGCGCAACCATTTTCCGATTTGCCACGCCCCTAGTGGGCGTATCCGGAAAATCTTGACACTTTATAATTCGAGGATATACACGAGTATATGTTCCAAATTTCAAGTCTCTAGCTTCAATAGCGTAGAAAAATATTGCATTCATACGGACAGACGGACAGACGGCCAGACGGACAGACGGCTAGACGGACGGACAGCAAGACGGACATTGCACAAAACCAATATACTATTTTCCCTTTGGGAAACTAGTATAAAAAGCAGACCCAGGCAAACAAAAACACTAAGAAAATATAATTGCAACAACTGTTGGCAATTAAATTCAGCTTAAAATGTCTTCAAACAGCGCAAACTTCTCGAACTTGCAGACAGTCGGGTCGGACGAACGGACGGACGGCCGGACAGGTTGGCAGGCACTACCAAAAGGTAAATACAAAGTCGCTGCGCAATAGCATGAGCTTTGTTACTTTTGATTTCTGTTTCTTTCAACTGGCTTTTGCCTATGCTCTCCCCCATTTTGTTTACAAGCAGCAATAAAAAAAGATAGAGTTAAGCTGCAAGGCTGTGGCAGTTGGTGGGCGTGGCAGTGGCAGTGCTTGAGCTGTAGTCTAGGTGAAATACACACATATATACATGTATATAGGTATAGGTATATATATGTAAGCTTTATGCTCTATATGCACTTGTAAAAATCAATTAAACTTTTCAAGTGAAGTTATAATGGCTGCCGACTCGATGTTGTTGTTGTTGCTATTCTTATTGTTTTCATAGTCCTTGCATTGTTGCCTGTGCAGGAGTAGCTACCGCTACCGCTGCTGTCGTCGTCGTTGTTGTTGTTGTTGTTGCAGTTGTCAAAAGTTTTAAAATAATTGGATTTTTTTTCAGTGCCCTGGCACTTGCTGTAAGCACAGAGGCACACGAAGCCCTCGAAAAAAAACGCCATAAAAATTAAAATTTTCTTTTGTTACTGACAGCCAGGTATAGAAAAAGCGAGCGAGAGAGAGGGAGAGAGAGAGAGAGTTGAAGTGCGGCAGAGTGAGCAAGAGGCAGCAACACTTAATGCTGACTGCAGTCATCGTCATCCTCGTTGAGCGTTACCCAATTTTCACAACTGAAGTTTTCAACACCAATTGCAAAACGTCAACAACAACAATCAAACGAGGCGATAAGAAGAAGCAGAACAAACAACTGAGTGGGCGTAGCCAATCGGACGCCTACAAGGACTCGTATGTGGCAGTGGCTATAGACAGAGAGAGGGAGAGAAAGAGAGGTCGACGTAGTGCTAGTTGATTTAATGGGTTTTATGCCACATGGCCTGTCATTATCGCCAAAAGATAAAGACAAGGACCGCAAATGCACTCGCATATATAGTATATGCATATAGGTATATACTAACTAAATATACTATAAACCTTTATGGGTTACATCTAGAATAAAGCTTTCAGCACACGCCCCACCTACGCAGATCACAGATAAACCCTGAATTGGTAGCCATAAGGAACAAGTTTGCTTAGCAATTGCAGAATTGAAATTTATAATAGAGTGAATGAATTGATAGATAGTTAGCTGCAATTTACGGCGTGTCTGCTGCACAGACTTTACAGCAGATAAGTAAAATGTTTTCAATTACGTTTTCCACCTATGGTACAGGTGTACTAAGACCCAAGCGAGAGAAGCTAAGTGATTGAGGTAATTGCATAATAAATTTTATAAATCTTAAATACATTTTTATGTGATTCTAGCTAACAGGTTATATTTATATATATATATATATATATATATATATATATATATATATATATATATATATATATATATATATATATAAATATATACTTCTATATAATATTTTAAATATTATTATTATATATTTTTATACCCTGAGCCCATTGAAAATGGGAAATCAGGGTATAATGGTTTTGTTAAATGTATGTACCAGGCAGAAGGAGGCCCACAAAGTATATATATTCTTGATCAGGGCGACGAGCTGAGTCGATTTAGCCCTGTCCGTCTGTCTGTCTGTCCGTCCGTCCGTATGTTTGAACGCGTCGATTGAAACATCTAGACAAGCTAGAGACTAGAATTTTTTTTGTTGGGTCCGTGGATAGCACGCGCAGGTCAAGTTTGTTACCAAAAAACGATATCTATTTTTGTTGTTTTGTTATCGATTTTAAACCTTATCGAAAACAGGTTATAAAATTATTTCTCCCACACCTTTAGACCTAGACCCCTCAAATTTTGCATATAGATTCATGTGAATTTTATGCAATTTCTATTTTTTTTATTTTTTGGATACCGGCTCTTTTTACTAATTATATATATATTGTATATAATACAGAGAGTTAGCTCTTTATCCTGTTATCCTGTTTTATGCTTCAAACAACAAACATTTTTATTTAGTAACTAGATTAAACTAAATTAAAAACTGAAATAAAGCAATAACTTAAAATTCAAGAACCACGCAATATGAATATTATAGTAACAGAACAATGTATACTATCACAATAATTGTCTAAATAATTAAAACTTTAAAATTGAGCTGTATTGGAACCATTAAATCTTCCACATTGTGTATGTAATTATTCTTTCTTATCTTACTTCTCTCTCTTTATTTCTCGCTCAGTTGAATATAATTTCTTTTCTCTTATCATTTGTACTTATTTCTTAATAACTCCCTCCAAGCATTTTTCATAATTTACTTTTTAAGTTTCCTCCAATACTTCTTCTATCTTATCATTGTTCAGGAACCATTTATGACTTCGAATTGGCAAATAAAATCTCCTATAGGATGATATGATATTATATTGTTGAGATATTTTTCTGTTCTTAGGATATATTATAATCTTCATTTTGTCTTTTATAAAAAATAAAGAAATATTTCAACCCTATATGATTAAAATTCGAATATTTCCATTTTGAAAAAATATTTTAAGAAATATAATTATATATTTCAAATTTTATGACTCTTTGAAATAAAACCTTTGATCAAATTTTAAAGAAAAAAAAATTATGAATAAAATAATTTCAAGCGTTTCATTCAAAATTTAAACAACTATTTCTAAACTTGTTTGTATTTAATAAAATATTTTAGTGTAAGCAGCAGTTGACTCTTATGAATTATTATTCAAATATATTCATTTCATTAAGTAATAAAACAGATAATTATTACTCTTTATTAATTAAATTCTCTGCAACTCTTCACAGTTCTGTGACTGCATATGAAATTTAAGTTCTATTTGAACTTGGAAAACAAATACAAGTGTTTTTCCCTCGAGCTCTCCCGCTCGAATTGACAGGTCTAATTGATTAATAACTCATTTAACTATCTTCTATTTACACAAACTCTATGCAAATACTAAAGGCAAACGGATACTTTCTTATCTGTTCTACTATTTATTTTTCCCTCTCGTTATTTACACCCCGAAATCTTGCTGACTTCGTTATTTTTTTTCTGCTTTTCGTTTTTCAATTAGGCTAATGACATCCGATAAAGCTGAACACATACATATATATCTATATATATATATCGCTCTGTGTATATTATGTATATAATGCCATAAAACAAAGGAAACAAATGTCTGCAAATGGTTAAAGTTGACAGCAAGCAGAACTTGAGCTGTCACACATGTCGTATGCGTGTTGAGTGTCTACAAAATGAAATTCAAGCGAAAGAAAACCCAAACTGAATAGAGCGTGCATGACTGGCAGATACTCTGTAGACGATATTTTCAATATATATACGAGGCAGTTGCTTTGGCCGTCTATGCCACCCCTCTGCCAGCTGCATTTGCAGGTATTTAAATCTGCGTGCGCTGTCGCAAAACTTCATTTAAATATTGCTTTGATAGTGCGCAGGCAAGAAGAAGAAAGGAAAATAGAAATGAGCATAAGAAAAAGCAACAGCTTTTATGGAGCCAAGAAGAAGACGAGAAAACACGCAGGTGAAATAGGCGCAGTGGATGGGAGGCGTGGCAGCAGCTGTCGACAGCATTGGCTGTAATATTTTCCATATTCATTTTACCACATATTTTCCACTTTTTCCTTATTTTCATTTTGTGTTTTTTTCGAGTATTTTTTTTTTTTTTTTTTTTTGTGTATTTTCTGTTTTTATTTTTTGCTTTTTTCCCCTGCGTCGGGTCTAATAAAAACACTTGACACCGAAACGAGAAAAGTTGCTTAAACAAAGTGCTCGAAATGTGAAGAAGAATGTGTGGGAATGCGAGAGACGAAGGAATGACAGCGACGAGAGCAGGGCGAAAAGGAGCTTTAAGTGCGTCGTTGCTTTAAGGCAGCTTTAAGCAACGCCTTATCAAAAATGCGAGAGACTCGTTAACAACTGTAAAACTGTGTAAAACTGTGTGAAACTACTTCATCAGGCGCTTAACAGTTGATGTCCTGGCAGATCCTTTGCCTTTTGTAAGCCAACTAACAATGTAAAACAACATAACTGAGCTGCTTGTGCTTGGCTTAACTGCAAATTATCTCTATGGCAAACAATCGAATGCTGCAAAAGTAGCTACAAAAAATAACAGAAAACAAACAAAAAGGACAACAACTGGCCCAAAGGATGCGACGCCATAAAAACCAGCACAAAAGTATGCTACAAAGTAGTAGCAGCAGCAGCAGTTGTCAAAGGACATGAAAATGGAGCAAATGCGAGCATTTGCAGTTTTAATGCGCCAACTAAATGTTTCTTCTTCTTCTTCATCTTCTTTTTTTTGCTTTTTCTTCTGCTTCTGCTTTCCCCCAGCGAGCTGAGAGTTGATTACAAATCCAATGCTTGGCTGCGATTTGCTGCCTTTGATGCGATTCATAAGAGTTCGAATATTAGAAGAAACGAAGAAGAAGAAGCGCATTCGCCGGAGAAAGTCAGCGCGAGCTTATGCATTATTAAAGTGTGCGAAATGTGAGCGAAGGCACTGAGGAGCACTTGACCTTTGACTTTAAGTCTGCATTTTACATGCTTTAAGGATGTCACAATAATTTACAACTGATTTCTAATTTGTCAACTGATTTGGGAATGAAAGTGAAGAGAATCTTGAGAGTTTACGAGTCTGAGAGCTTAACAGATAACTCATTTATTTTCAATTTTATATTATATCGTAATTTGTTAATTTATTAACTTATTTTGTATGACTAGAAGTGCTGAGACTTGCAGTTTGTCGCTGAGAGTTTTATAGATATAAAAGAATTTTCTATGGTTGACTTCCTTTTGAGTATGCTCACAACATCTAAAGAACTCCAATCATTTTCATTTAAATATAGAGAGATAGAAGGCGAACCAAAATTAAAATTTATTATATTTAATAGCTTTTCTAAACTAATTTTGATTTTAGTTATGCGAATGCCTTGATTTTGAAAGTTTGATTGGATAACGACATCTGATATGAAGTATAAATACAATACTGTAAGCTCCAATTCAAATCATCATATATTTGATTGATTAATAAAGTATTTTACTATAAAGACACTACAATCATCACCGTTCTACAGAATGAATCATTAAATTAAATTAACAATTACGACTTATAAAAAAGTAGTTTAAATATATATGTATATCACTTTTAAAATGTTTATAATTTATCTGGAACTAAGATTTTGAAATTATGATTAAATTTTTTTTTTTTTTTTTTTATTAATTCATTATTGCAGCATTTTTGTCTAAGAATCTATAGCGATTTAAAAAACAAAGGTGAAATTGAAATAAAATTAATCGATAATTTAATAAATTTAATAAACGAAAATTTAAAAAAAAAAAATTCTAAATAAATCATTTTAATAGTAAAATAAATGTATTCATTTTACATACACATAATATAAGGTATACATATATATGTACATATAATATTATGTATACACATACATACCCACACATATATAGATAAATTTTCAATATAAACTTAATGAGTCTTCTCATCCCATTTTAGTTTAGGCTTTCATTTCACTACCCTAGTCTGATATTTTTCCATATTTCTTTAACCTCTTACAATTTTAACATTTATTTTTTGTATAAAGTTTTATACAAATTATACTATTGACATTTTCATTGTTCATGCATATACACAAACTTATTTGAATATTTTTGTTAGCTTAATTTCTTGCATTGCCAAAAAGAAAACCCACAATTGAGTGCATGTAAAGATATATGTTTTGAGCACATAATATGCAAGTCCAAGGATAACTTTATGCCTTTCTATATATATTCATATACTATAACATTTATATGTGATTCAAGCCGCAGCTGCTTGGCTTTACAAATTGCAATTGACACTCAATTTTTTTCCCCAAGCAATCTATCAAAAATGGCTTTGTGCTCCTTCACAGTTACACTTACAATTCACTTCCTGGAAATTCACTTACGTCCAACAAAAATCTATAACGAAAATGAAAAGAAAGGAGAAAAAAGCAAACCCTAACTGTGTCAATTTGTGGCGCATCCTTTTCTCGCCGGCTTCTGTTCCACAAAACTTGAGGACAATGTCCAGAGCAAACATTTCAATGCCTTTTGCACAGTCAACAACAACAGGCAGCGGCACACAGAAAAAGCCAGCAAAAAATCACAAATCTGCGCCCAAAAGCGATTTAGGCCGCCACCAAACACACACACATACACAAACAAGGAAGAAGAAGCAGAGTGGACATCAGTCGCAGTAAAGCGCTCTGCCACGCCTCCCGTTGGCCTAACTACAAAACTGCAAACCGTTTAACGCTTGCTTTAAGCTCGAGAGTGCCGCTCGTAAAAGCCAAAATGAAAATAGATAAAAAATAAAACGCACTCACACAAACACACACACACACACACACACACACACACACAGAGATACACTCACGCACACGCATACAACTTCATTTTGTAAATCAATTGAATTTTCAATTGTAAGGGAGAAAAAAGGCGAAGAAGGTAACATAAAAGTCAATGCGGGCACAAATAAAGGAAACGACACTATTACCAAGGACCAAACAGCAGCAGCAGCTACTCGGCCAGGACAATGACACAGGACAACAACAAACACAACAGATTTTGATTTTGGGTTAGTTTCCTAGTTGTCCCTTTTCCCCGCCCCTCCCCTGCCCTGCCGCACGGCCCTGACCTGACCCTTGCCCCTTCTCAATTGCTCGGGCAATCGTTTCATTTTATATAGCTGCTTTTTTTTGTCAAATATCTACGCATTGCATAAGCTGGAATGTCGTATAATCTACACACACTCACACACACCATCACACACAAGGAGCGTTCTTTGCATTCATTTAGCCAGAAATGAATAACCAAATGTTTACCAGTTTTTCGAGCGCTTCAAGCCTCAACTTTAATTAGCTCGCGCCGCGCAGCGGGAAACAAATTGTAGAAAAAAAGAAATAGTGAAATGGCAAACAAAATAAGAACCGTTAACCGTTACCGGCACACGGTAAACACGGCGCTTGGCTGGGCCCGCGAGGGGGTCGGGCTTAATGAATATTAACCGAGGCAAAGCCGAAGATGTTAACGGTTTGCGATACGCGACTTTAAACAAAACACAAACTTGTCAACAGACCAAATTTATTTGCATTAATTTGTATTGTTTTTAATTTTTAGTATTTTTTTCGTATTTTTATTAAATTTTTTTTTAATTTGTTGTACGCTGTTGTTGCTTTGCTTTTATTTGTATTCCTTTATTTTGTTCACACACCGCGCGCTCAGTTTCTTACAGGCTGGTTACATCCTGCCAAATCCCGAAATTGTACTAAATACGTACAAAACTTTTACGATTGGCCAAGGCTCAGCACCAGCCGCACCGACCAGATGGTGCGTGTGTGAGTGTGCGTGTGTGTGAGTGTGTGTCGGTGTGTGCTCGGCTGCCGAGCCGCAGCGAGCATTCGTGAGCGAATAAAAGCGTTCGGCCAGCGACTGTGGTGAGTTTGGTGCGAGCAACCGAAGTGCCAAACGAAGCGACAGAGAAAGCAACTCAAAGCCAACGCAAACCGAAGAGCGCAAATTTCAATATGAAGCCACTCAGTGCGAATTGTCACTCAAGTTTACTAAAGAGCAAAAAGACTATAAAGCCAACTAAGCAACTCAATCCAGAAGGCAATCCACAGCCGAAGTGCAAGAGAATCGTATGACTCAACAATACAATTGAGTGAGAATACAAATTTCAGTTTGTGAGCCTAAGCAACAGAATTAACTTTAAGTGCTAAATTAGCGAAAATATTTGTTAAAAAAGTAACAAAATAATAAAAAATTTGAAAATTAAATTTCTTTCAATAAAGTAAAATTTTTATAATTATTAAATGAATAAAAATATATTTTTACATTTATAAATATTTTTTTTTTTTATATATTAATAAAAAACATATAATAATTAAAAAAAGGATGACAATAAAAGTTAAAACTCATTTACAAAAAGTATTATTTAATGCTAAAAATAATCTTAAGATATTCGCTAAATTTTGTCCGTAAAAGCGCTCTCAACTTTCAACTCGACTCATTTTGAGCGCTCAATGTGAGTAGCTTAAACTACTCAAATATAAACTTTAACTAAACATAACTAAGAGCATCTCAAAGTTAATCCTGTTGACAGGGTATATTAAAACCCCTTAAAACCAAACAGACTCAACTCAATGGCAAGAGAAGTAAATTGAACACTCATTAGCTCTTTGAGCAGTTTGCATTTCAAGCTAAAAAACTCAACTCAATTGGTTTGAAATTTAAGAGCAAAGAGATTAGAGTGGAAGCAGAAATTACAACTCAACTCTATGTCATGTCCCGTGACTCTTTGAGCAACAGTTAAAACTCAACTCAATAGCCAACCCAAAGTAAATGGCGGTCTCTTTGAGCGGCACACTCACTTGAGTACGATACTAAAAATTACCTGAACACTCAGCTGAAGCAAGCACCCGCACTCTTTGAGCAGACTCCATAGTAGAGCTCAGAGCAGAAAGTAACTCAAAGCAATCTCTTTGAGCATCGCAGCTGCTGAAGTAAAACTCAACATAGCAGAAATCAGCTAAAGCTCTTTGGCTAAGCGCTCGGCTCATCGTTCGTGTCGCGAGGCTTCGTTCGTAGGTGAATTGTGAACGAAGCCGGCCAATTCGCACGGCTTGTGAAGCGCTGCCGCTTCAGTCTTCAGTGGAGCGGCGTGCAGTGTGCTAAAAGCGGCAGGTGCAGAAGTAAAGGCAGCGGCTGCTTCTGCTTTGGCTGCTGCTGTTGCTGCGAGCTAATTTGTGTTGCCTACTTTTTGGCGCGCGCGTTTAAGCCGAGTTTATGTGAAATGTGACAAACGCAGAGACAGAGTCGAAATACAAAGCAAGACAGTTGCAAAGCCAAAGCAGACGCTATTTACGGTTGTGCGTTGTAGTTCTTCTTGTTGTTGTTGTTAGTGTGTGTGTGTGTGTGTGTGTGTGTGTGTCCTGCCTCAGGAGACATTTAACATAATAAAAACGAACGTGTGCGGCATTCGTTGCTGTTTTTGCCAAGTTTTTGTAACTGTCTGTGTTGGCTTTGTTTAATGCTAATAACACACATATACACACACACACACTTAGCAGAAACAATATCGCAAATGTGTGCGGCAAAGCAGTTGGCAAAAGTGTCGTAAATCGTTTAGACGGCAAACGTGGCAAGCGCTTAGGACACGGCCACGGACACAGGACACACGCACACACACGCACAGCCAGGACGATATGTAAACGACAATTCCATCGTGGAAAAAACATTTTATATATATTTATATACACACGCAGGATGCTGCCTGCTGATAGCGACTGCTCCTTTCCTTACTTCATGTGAGTATAAATACACACACACCCACACCCACACCCACACACACACGCACAACCAACAACCGAATGAACTTCATAACGGCACTTTTGCTTTTCTTTTCTTTCTTTTTTGGCGCGCGCATTTTTATGAGGTTTTAACGTAAACTCGAATGTTTGAATTAGGCGGCGAGACCTTTGCTCCTTGCCACAGTTGGAGGCGTGATAAATTTTTATGTGTGTGCACACACCCACACACTCCCACACAGGCATCGTTAGGGCCAATTAAAGTGCGAGTGTTGCAATCGAAGCTGATTAATTTGGGCGCAGTTTTTTGCTTTTGTTTGTTTGTTTTATACCAAATGAAATTTGGCCAGCAAATGATTTTTACCTTTGATTTATCTGCTCGCATTAGCGTGGAAAAACAGTTGGTGAAAATTATTAAATAACAGAGTGAAGGTAAACGAGTGACGAATGCCCTACGCAAAAATATCATCCAAACATTTTTAATGCAATCAAATTATTTTTGTGATCTAGTTTTCACCATAAAAATAATATTATTCAGTAATTTATAAATATGTTGGGTTCACGGAAAGTGATTCAGATATTTGAAAAGCAAATTAATTGGAAATAAATTCTACAGAATTATCTTTGTATCTAGCTGACAATATTTTTTCATAGATTTTTGTGAATTACAAATTAAATAAATATTACAAAAGATTTCTGTACAATTAAATTTTGCACAGTTGAATCAAGCATTTATAATGCAAAATGTTTAAATAAATTATGTTTACAAAGTAATTATGTTTATAAAGTAATAATATTAATAATATTTTCTGCGCGTTTTTTTGCAATGAAAACTTGAAGAATCGTAAAATTATTCATTAGCATATTTCCTACATACATTTTTGTTTAACTTGCATTTTTATTATTCGTAATAAAAATAAAATAAATAAATTTTCTTTTGTGCACAGTTCAGATCGTGTAATACGAAATTTTATGTGAACAAATTTACCACTCCGGTAATCCATTAGCAGATTTAAAAAGTTTTTGTGTCTGTTGTTGTGCTTTATTACTGAGTTTTATTCAATTTGTTTAGTATATTAAGTTTAATTTTTTAATAAATTAAGATTGAAATCCATTGCATCAAAATATAATCAACATATGTAACAGCTCTGTATAATTCTTTATATTATTTTCTACTATAATATCAAATAAATCCAAATATTATTAAAACAATTTGCAAAAGGAAACTTCAACTCAGTTAGTTAGCTTTATCTCAAAATTCTGAACTTGGTATTATAGAATTTGCTAGCTTACTTAAGGCCCTATATATATTTATGCATATCAAATTTCACTATTAAGTTCATTAGCAAATAAAGTGCAGTTGAATATGCCTATTTAAAGGCATCAACAAAGCCGTTTATATCAAACAAAGTTTATCCCATTATACGATTCTCACATACTGGACTTCCTCTATAGAAACCATCCATCAATAGCTATACATGACAATCCATATATCAACAGGGTATTTAAGCCCAAATGACGCATGCAAATACAACTTTCCATTCGATTTGTATTCGATAAAACCAAATATATATATATATGTGTATATATATACGTATATATATTTTATATATATATATATATATATATATATATATATATATATATATATATATATATATATATATATATATATATATATATATATATATATATATATATATATATATATATATATATATATATATATATACGTATATATATACACATTTAAATGTATGTATGTAAATATGATTTGGCAAATTGGATGCGTTCAGGTTTTCAGGCACATTTGCCATATTTTTGGCCCGATTTAAAAGCCAAAAATGCAAATGTCAAAATATTTTCACATTCAATGCGCAAAACGAAAAGCCGAAAATGGAAAATTAACAAAAACAAAAGTTGACAGAGATGCAGCTCGGAAAATATTTGCAGAAAATTGTTGGGAAAAAAATTAGGATTATGATAATATGTTTATATAAGCATACATCTACATACATATGTATATATTGAAATTGAAAAACAAGCAAAATATTTGTAAATTGAGAAAGAAAAAAAAGATTTTTGATCAAGAGAACAAATTGATAAAAGCAAATTCTTGCCAAGCAACAACTTCAATGAAATCTGAGCAATTCTGACTTATTTTCTCTATTTTGTTTTCTTGTTTTTTTTTTTTCGTTATAGGCAAAGCAACAAAATGAGACTGAAAATCCGACAACAAACAGCAAATGGTAAGTTTTGTTCCATTTTCTTTTTATCTCACGCAAACTTGAATTAATACGCGTTTCATGTTCAATGTAAGAAAAACAACATTGCATTATGTAAGACGATTTTCTTATTATTTTAATTCAATCAAAAGAAAATATTTGTTTTTTATTTTACGGCATTTTATTAAAAGAAAATAGTTTTATTTTTAGCTTGCAGTCGATTATCCTAGTTCTCAGAAAAAATAAAAATTAATTTTTTAGAAAAAAAACTAAAAAAAAAATAAAAATATATATAAAAAATATACTAAAAAACAATGAAACCTCATACTTTCATTGTTAACATAATTGTGTTTATTTTATAATTACATTTGAATAAAAAATTTTAATAATTATTTATTTATTCATTTTGAATTATATTCATATACAACAATTATTTATTTAATTATTTATTACTCAAAACATAAACAAATTTTCTTAAGATATATAAAAAAAAACTATGCATCTTTCATACGTTCTTATGCAAAGTTCTCTTCCAATTATAATTGAAAATAATCGTTAATTCATTTCGTAGTTAAACAGCTTTGTATACTGTATATTCGTGCAAATATGTATGAAGAAAACTTTTGAAATAAGCAAAAATAAAGCAAATAATTAATAAATATATATATGTATATGCACATGTTTATATATTTACATATGTTTTAAAATAGGTTTAAATGAGTATCGCTTTGAATCTACTCGCTTTGTATATTTGCATTGCGTAATCACTTACATTTTAAAAAATTAAATTTCTTTTATATTTACATAATTTATAGATCTCAATTTTTATTTTTTTAGATTTATACATTTATATTTTTTTTATATACATATTTTTAATACCTCACATTACATAAAATTGTTAAAATTATGTATATTTAGCATTTAACCTTTTGAATTAATTTAAATATTTTATTTATTTATTTTTTATTTAGTAATCATTTCTTTCTTTTTCTCATCATGCATTACATCCAGTCATATTTAAATCTTTAATTTATTTAATTTAAAATTTAGGAAAATGTAAGATATACAATTATATATAAAATAGTTTGTATATTTTATATATTCATACATATAGATTACCCATTTAGGTATTTACCCCACTTAAATCGACATTTATGCACCTTTAAGATATATTTAAACCACATCTATGTATAATGCTTTAAAGCTCATCAAGCATCAGGCACCTTTTCGAGTGAAATAAATAACCCATTGTAGCCCAGGCCGAGAACAGGACCAAAATGGGGGGAGGTCGTAAAAGCCGTTCCCATTATGTCTGCATTTTTATGTGCTTAATCCTTTTTGACTACCCTTCCGTTCTCCCTATATTCGCACGTATAGCGGAACAATCTGTCACTTTGTGGCCATAATGAAAACTTTCGCACATGAGTACAAAAATATATAAATTTTCCGAGCTGAATCGTAAAAATTCGTAAACTGCGTAGTCAACGCCAAGCGCAACAAGCAAATGCACTCAAAAAAAAAAAAATTAGAGATGGGGAGGGGGGTGGGGGAGAGAGGGAGTGGGGCCTCTCTGTAAATGCAAACAAATCTATAAAGAAAAAAAGAAAAAAAATAAAGAGACAACAAAACGTGTCAAGTGATAAGCAGAAGCTGCCCCGAAATGTGTCCCATGCAGCGTGCAGCTGCAACTTTACGAGCTAAAAGACGGCGGGGCTGGGGCGGGGCACAAGCTGCCCCTCTTTTTTGTGCAGTGTCATAAAAGCTGGTGGCACGTCGTCTGGGCCATTTGATGTTGCATACTTTTGCGCGTCTGTTAGTATTAATTTGCTGAGGTAACGGTTACCTGCCCGCATGCTCGAAAATATGGGCGTGGCAGTGCCAGCGTGCAGGGGATGCGTGTGGGCGGTGGCGTAGTTCAAGAAGCAGCTCCTGCTGCTCATTATGCATGCTTGTCCGCACGTATCTGCTTTGAGCAACACACAGAAGACGAGTGAGGGAGAGAGAGACAGAGAGGGCGGATAAGTCTCTACAGGAAAGCAGGGGAGCTGGAGAGTAGGGGCTGGAGCAAGAACTTGGCAAGTTTTAGCAATTTCATTTTCAATTGACTGGCGACCAGGACACGCAGCCAGTGTTGGCTAACCAACAGCAATTGAGCGTATGAAATGCCGCAAAAGCAGAAGCCCACACAAAAGTTCAGCACACACACAGACACACACACACACGCACGCACACAAAGACAGTGGAATCCTTTGCTTTCAATTCGTTTCCTTTCTATTGCAGCTACTTATTTTATTTCCAATGTGTGTGTGATTGTGTGTGTGTGTGTGTGTGTGTGTGTGTGTGTGTGTGTGTGTGTGTGTGTGTGTATTTGCTTAGCTACTGGGTTATACCCAACATTTTACAACATATTAGGAGTTAGGGCTGTGCCAGCGGGTTGCACTCAAAGAAAAGAAAGAGCTAGAACTGCTCCACACTAAGCAGACAGCTGATATTCGTAGTTGTCACGCAATCAAAGTTTTGCAAAGAAATCAAATTTGTTCTTTATGCAAGAATTCAATCTTTGCATTTTTCATTTACAACATATTCTTCGAAAGAAAATTGTTAATCCATTTTTTTTTTCTTAAAATTATTTACTAATCATAATATATTTAAGATTTCAGCAAATATTTAAGATTTCAGCAAATGAAACTCAATCTAAAATGATGCAACAATTTCTTATTTAGTTTTGCTGAATCTATGCAATTCTGTTTTGAAAGTAAAAAAATTAACTAAATATCTTGCTATAAGCAAGAGTACTAATTAAACACTAAAACAATATAATGTATGTATATTTTAATATATATAACCACAATGGAACATTTACAATTACAATATTCTCCGAATGGGAAAGTAAATGTATCAGTTTAAACCATTTGTAATATTCGCAAAAAAGTTTGATACATATTTAAAAATATATTTGTAATTCAAGTAATACAAAGTTCAATATTAAGGTTGTAATTAATTTCTATGCAAGTTTTTAGAACACTTTTGAATTATATAAAGAAGCAAAGAAGACTGAAATTTAGAAAAACTCAAATAATTAAATAATTTTGATGTCAGTTATACTGAGATTTAGATAAGTAATACATAAGTTATATGTAATTCACTCTTTACCTGTTTTCGTATTTTAATCTTGAAGAATTTGAACATTTAAGAATTTAATTTTATTATTTTAGACTTTTTGTCATTTTTTTTAATCTGGAAATGCTTTGAGGCAGAACTAGTACAGTCTACACTATAATTCATAGTTATATTAGGATTTGCTCTCAGTGTAACTTAGATTTTCTCTCAGCGTCAGTGTCTACTGCAAACTTTTCTAGCAAAATTACTCAGCACAGACACGCACAATTCATTTGCAAATAGAACAGTTTAATTTGTTGCCTTTTGTGCCAGCTGATATCCTTGATATCCTCCACACATGTCCGGGCGCTGAACAAAAGTTGCAACAGAAAAGGCTAAAGGTGGCGCTCAAGGGGGACAATAGAGAAATAGATGGGGGCAAGGGGCAGCTGCTTAAAGCCCGCATTTTACACACAACCTCACACAAAAGATTACTTTATGACCAGAACACAAGACAGTGGGAGAGGGAGAGAGAGAGAGGAAGTTAACATTATGGTTGGCAAATGTAGGCGCTGCCCATAAAACAGAAGCTGTTCAATACGCTGCCCAGCAATTTCAAGTCCCTCCCCCTCCCCCTCCTCCACAATTCGACCATCGACTCCCGATGAACTGTATTTGCACTGAATTCGTGGGAAAAGAGTTTAGACTCTCGGCAAAATCCGACTCGATTTTGCATTGGCACGTAGCTCTGCTTTGCTTTGTGCCTTCCTTTTGCCTAATGGCCAAATTATACGTTCAGCTGGCAGCGATTTGATGGCCTTCAGTTATGTGGCCAAAGATCTGGCACCACTTGACAAATGAGACCACAGCCCAGCCCCAAAAAGCTCAACCAGACATGCGATATGCAAAATCTGCTGCTGCTCCTCCTGCTCCTCCTGCTCCTACTGCTGCTCACTGGCCTACAACAGCAACCGTAACTGCGTAGCGTTTTGATTTATCGCCAGAGCAGAATATGAATGGAAAGCGTTGGGAAAAAACACATTCCAGGAAATTACAATTAGTGGCGTCAGAGCAAAGCAACTGAAGATGCCGATTCCACGAATAAGTGGATTACCTTATCATATTAGACTATTAGGTTAACCTTTTGGGAATTGTAGGCATAGGTTCAGTGACATATTCCCTATGCTGGTCAGTAACATAAATTAATTTTTAAAATTCAAAAATTAAAAATTAAATTCATGATTAATTTTATATTTTATAAAAATATGTTTTTAAATAATAAAAATAAAATTTTAACGTTCAAAATTTGACTTTTTTAATTATGTAAGAGTGACCGCTTAGAGTATGGCAATTCGATTTTTTTTTTGTTGCGTTTTTGTACTTTTTCTGAGCCTGAGGGAATATAGTAAGTAACTCCACAATGCAATCTATGAAACAGAGAAGTTTTTAATATAGTCTAGTACAGTAGAGTACTCCCTTCTATATATTGGTCTTTTATTAAAAACTAGCTTCTGTCATAGAATGCTTTATGCAGTTACTTAAAATACTATATAGTTAAACGATAAGAGATGATTTGTAAATGGGCATATTAGTTTCATGGCATTCAAAAATAATCATAAGCAAGATTCAGTGAGAGAAATAACAGTAAATGATTTGACGCAGCCAACTTAATAGTAATGGCGCTGCCAGATTATTGAGAAATTTTAAAAGTATTAATATGAGACACATATAGGCACAGTAGAGACAGTATAAATCTATAACGAAATGTCAATATATATTTTTTTATAGTATTTAATATCTTTCCTTTGTGTACCTGAAATTAATTTGTTTTGTGATTCATAGAGACATCTCCCATCATACACAAACATCATCATCATCATCGCGTAAAAATAGAGAGAATGTTTCGTGTATAAATATATATTTATATATCATTTGTGATTTATTCATTTATAAAAACTGCATATCTTTGTATAAGTTTTTTTTTATCAATAAAAGAGTTCGTTAAGTATTTAGTCAAACCGTAATGGAAAAAGACACGCTACTCACGTTATTAAATATCGCCATAATCTTCGACCTTTGTTGTTCTCGTTGTTCGCATCTAAACTCTAAGGCAATTGAAGCGGTTCGATCAGCACATTTGTAGCTATAAGAGAGAGATAAAAAGATAAGGATGTTTGATTAGTCTTTAGTCTTGGCAAATAAACTCGTGGCTAACAATAAATTCTCTTTATATTCCTCAGCTTTCGACGGGGTTCACACTGGAGGACTGGGAAATCTCTTGGCGAGGCCTCTTCAGCATAATTTTATTTATTTATTTTTCGAAAATATATGAAAATGTTTTATGTGGCGCAACAATAAATATAAAAATATTGCAATAAATAAACCAATTTTCCGTCAGTCAATAAAAACAAAATTTAAGAGACTTTCTTATGGGTGGACCTATTGCAGGAGGGGGCTTTGTAGGCGTGGCAGGTGGGCCCTGGGACCTGGGACCTGCTGCAGCCGCATTTATGTGGGCACAAAATGATTGTTATTATACCTTCATATTATTATTATTATTATTGTTATCAAAGCCAATGTCAAGCCCCAGCCGAGTCGAAACAAGCAGAAAGAGCAGAAAAAGCAAACGCTGCCACAAGTCAGCAGCCAAAGAGGAAACGGCGACAGCCAAGGAACGTGCCAGGCATAAGGACAGCCGCACCACAGGACATACGCTGAATGAGGAGCGAGTGAGCGTGTGTGTTAGTGTGTGTGCGAAAATTTATGTTTGTTTGTTTATTTGTTTATATGCTGCAGTGCTTTGCGAACTGTTTTCTACACAAGCACACACAATCGCAGCGCAGTAGCTCATGCAAATTTATATACACCTGCCCGGATGCCATCATAAATATTCGCCAAAAATATCTCATTTCAGCGCCTTTTGTCTACCTGGAGCCGTTGCGCTCGCTTGTCACGTGTCGACATCATTACCGCACGTAGCGCCGTTATTTATACAAAATGTATATCGTTTATAGCGACAAAACCCACCCACACCAGGCTCTGAATGTTGCCCCTAACCCCTGACTCTAAGCACCCCCTGACACACAAATACAGGCGCAAAAAAAAATGGCTAAGCATACAATTTGATTTGTGGCGTGTCGCACATTCAATACTCTATACGCCGACAAGATTCAATGAACATGTCCCAAATTCAGAAAACATAAAGAACTTACTGAAAATAAAGAGAAAAATAAAAAAATTAACATAGAATTTTATCAAAATCCGGACTAAAATTATAGATATTCAAATTTACTGAAACTCTAGAAAAAAATAAAAAATTAACATAGAATTTTACCGAAATCTGGACTAAAATTATAGATATTTAAATTTACTGAAACTCTAGAGAAAAATAAAAAATTAACATAGAATTCCATCAAAATCTGGACTTAAATAAAATATCCACTTTACACAATCCGCCCAGGAAACGATATAAATATGAATGTATTTCTATTATCTCTTTGCGAGCTATCTTCGACACATTTTTATTCATTCCTAGTTAAAGCATTAGCTAAATCATCATAAATAACTAAAATATAGACAAAATTTAAATTTTTGCTTTTTCAAAATATTTATTTGCATCTTTTTGTTTGCTTTCCACGCAAAGAACTGTATTTGCTTTGAATAAAATAATATTTACAAAAATTTTAAATGGTTTGCAAAATGCATAAAGCGCGACACACAGTTTTAATACACATCTACATTATATGAAAATAATTTTAGATTTACTTAGCAATATTTGCACAGTTTTTACATAAACTTCTTAGCTTTCTGCTACAAGCCCAACCCCTAAAAGTCTTAAGCATTTCTTTATCAGCGACTCAATCCATCAGTTGTTATCAGCTTCATTTAGTTACACTTATCATATGATTTATTTAGACATTTTATAAAAATTATACGACCTGCAGGCGAGTGTATTAAAGTTGAGAAGAAAGAAATTTAAATCATCTGGCATTTTATTTTTTCACTGCTTTTTTTTCTCTTCATTTTTTTTGTTTTTTGTTGGGGAGGTCTGGAGCAATTTTGCTAATTGTTCAATTCATGCAGAGAGCTGCGGCAGCTGCTGCTGTCGCTTGACGCTGGCGTTGTTGCTTTGCTGGGGCTGTCGCTTTGCCGGTTTGTCGCTTTGTCGCTTTAGCAGCTCCTTTGGGGCATGCAATTTACGACACATGTGCACGGCCGAGCCGAGAACATGGCCAAAATGTAGAGGCAGCTCAGTGAAGCAGCAGCTCAGAGTGTTACAGTTAATTTGTTGACAGCTTAGTTGCCCAACACTGAACGGCATGGAGCGGGCCGCTCAACTCCAAGCTGGACTCCTTGGGGGCTACAAGATGCCCAAATACAGCAAATGTGACCAGCCAAAGGCCGAGACAGCGCGCAATTGTAATTAGAGAGTATGGTAAATAGTTTCGGATGGGGTGGACGTATGCAATGGAAGTCTAGGGGGGCGATATGCACACAAAGTTCTTGCGGAAATTAGATGGTATTTAATGAAAATGGAGATTGGCACAGGGCAGTTACATGTGCTTAAATGCATAACACATTTAAATGCAGCTTACTCGGTTTTAAATGGCAAAAGCTTACAAAGATTCCATGTGGAGAGCAAAGGCGTAAGGAGAAGTGGGAGCTTGGAAATTACAGCTATGAAGAGCCCAGAATGGATTGGAAATGGTTAAAGCGGATTTCAAGTACATCAATTTATTTCTAACAGTTCAGTGCCTTGATGTAATTCCTTAATGCTAGAATAGCTCGATAATTTTATCAGGTCGGGTTCTCTTTAAGAACTCGACAATATTATATTATATTATTGAGATATGAATTCAGAATAATATATATAGGTGTAAAAACAACTTTATGATTTTTGTATTTTATATAAATTACTAAAACTAATTTGAAAGCTTTTAAATTTGGATAAATAAGGACAAGTCAAAAAGTAACTGCGCAAATTTATCATAATTAGTACACTCTTAACAGAGCTCTCGAACTTTAGACCTACTTTTTAGATTATTTATTAGAATATCTCCAACAGCAGATAAAGCTTATTCGTTTTTTAAAGCATTTGCTGCACACTTACTTGCTCCTCTAAAATGTATTAAGTTTCATACTCCAATTCTTGTGTATTTAGCTATCTATCAGCTTTGCTCTATTCGATTTTCCAGATCCTAACAAGCACCTTTATTATTACGACAGCCGCTTTTCACTCTACTTTTCGCTTCACTCCAATCCTACACGTTGTCCTGCCAACTCATCCATGGACGCCCTCAGGCCTTCTACACACACACACACACACACGCACACATCAGTAAGGAACGAGCCAGCCACATTTTTTTTAGTCAAATTTGATTATCAACTGTCCAGCTGAGAAGAAACTTAAAACTCATCGCTAGCTAAGAGCAGGCAGTGCGAAAGCCATATATATGTATATGTACATTTATATATACACACATATATATATATATATTGATATTTCCCCCAATTCAATTCGATATAAATACAATTTGGATTTCAATTTTCAATTGCTGCTGCTTCTGCAGCAAAGATGTCAAATTTCAACGGCAACGGCAACGACAACGTCGTCAACTAATTGGGTTTCAGGGCTCGTCAAAGATAGCAAAAGTAAAAAAAAAAAATGAATGTATGGAACAATATTTTGCCAGCAGGTGGAGAAATGTGTAAAAGAAAAAGATTAAATTTCCTTGTTACCGACTTACGGCTGAGCACAAAATGAGAAAAAGCGACAAAAGTGAAAATAAATATTGAATTATTGATACACAATACATATATATATATATATATATAAGGATACGTGCACGCACACACAGGCTTACCACATATGGAGTTTGAGTTGACAAAGTTTTATTTACTTATCAAAGGGTTTTCTTTTCTTCGACGCGAACTCATTTGAAATGCAGCTGACAATTTGCGTTCGGCAGCTAAAAACATACATTTTTCATAAAAGCCGCTCAGAATGCGTTGACGTATTGGAAAAAGGCTGACAAACTGACAAACAGACGGGCGGCACCTTTATGCCTATCTATGCGCTTTACAGCATGCTGACTTCATTCCATCAAGGCTGAGAGTGTTCTAGAGATATATTTCTCATAAAAACCACAAATATGATTTTTTGGTGTTAAGTAAAATCTATATATATAAAAGAAAGTCGGGTTTGTTACAATATTTATAACCCGATATCTGCTGGACCAGTTTTCATGGTTTTGGATTTGTTGGATTTGTCTCCGCCCCGAATAGCAGAATATATCTTAAAAATACAGAAAAATTGACGAATACTTGAAAAATGCGCTATTTTCCCAAAAAGTACTTTAATTTCGGACCTGTCAAATTTTTTTTCAATAAATGCTCATTTGTTTATTACATGTCAAACATTTGTTGTCCAATCCTGTCAAATACTGTAACAACTTTTTATGTGTGCGTTCAGAAATTTATTTTGAACAACCGAATTGTAACATTTCGAATGGCCAAAGTTTAAGTAGCATCAAAAATTATCATATGGGACGAATGCACAATGGCGCACAAACAAACGATCAGCTCAATGACTCGAGGTGTTTTGGTAGTTCAATGATTTTATTATCTGGCGATTTCCGACAAATACTACCAGACCATGTAGATGACCTCAATTTTATAATTCAAAATCAAATCGTAGGCACTCTGTATTCATTCAAATCTATCAACTGTGTAACAAACGAAGAAGAAGCCACTAATTATCCAACTGAATTTTTGAACTCCTTGGATGTGCCTGGTTTACCTCTGCACAATTTACAACTGAAGGTTGGTTCGGTAGTTATCATGCTTAGAAATTTAAATCAACCAAAACTGTGCAATGGAACGCGTTTGGTGATAAGAAAACTGATGAGCAATGTGATTCACGCGTCGATACTCAAAGGAAAATTTAAAGATGAAGTTCTTATTCCAAGGATTCCTATGATCCCAACAGATATGCCCTTTGAGTTTAAACGAATTCAATTCCCGATTCGTCTTGCCTTCGCCATGACGATCAATAAATGTTTTTCTCATGGTCAATTGTACGTGGCATGCTCACGTGTCGGCAAACCTTTCGCATTATTTGTTCTTGCATCTGACCAAAAAACGAAGAATGTCGTTTACCACAAGGTGCTTGAATGAAAATCCGATTAATAAATTAATCAGAGTGTATCCCAACCTGAACAACATAGTTTTCAATGATTTTTTTCTGACATGCGTTTGGAAAACTTAATTATTTCTTTTTTTTTAATTTTGATTCTCATTCTGTATGTTTTCATCATCATTCATCATAATAAAATACTTTTATATTTCTATCTATATTAATATTGTTTTGTATTATTGTATTACGTTCATTATAGCCTAAATTAGTTCAGTTAAAAGGTAACACGACATTCTTTGACTGTTAGGCGGTACGAAGTTCGCCAGCTCACCTAGTTTGTTTAATATTAAATTTAATTACAATCAAATATTTTTATATTTAGGTATATAGCAAAATAAAATATTTTAAGATATATTTGATATAGTTAAAAAGAAATATTATAGTATTGTATATATTTAAATATTTTATCGAAAACTTATAAATTGATCTATTGGTACTCTAATACATTTACAAATCGTCTTAAAGTAATTGAATTGTTCCTAAATATATCATTTTATCCAAAACTTATAAATTGATCTATTGATACTCTAAATAGATTCCAAACTTTCTAACTATTAAGATGAATATTTATCGAAATTGAATAAAAACGAATACTTATTTATATTATATTTTAAATTAAATTTCATATATTATAAGATTAATTTAACATATTTGTATTATAATTTATTTAGTAATAAAAGTAGAATTATTTTTAAATCATATTATATTATTACAATTTGTTATCTTCAATTTCTAACATTATTATATTTTGTTTAAATAATTGCTTTTATATTAGAAATAATTGGATCTATATAAACTGCATATAATACTAACAAATACTCTTCAATAATTTTACCTCAGGCTTTTTTGCCAGTTCAACTGAAAATATACGAAACCTTGTCGAATTCGTAACGAATTTGTCTGCTGGAGTCGCCGTGTACTGTATTTAATTCTCTTATTTTCTGCGCTTCGCTCAGCTTATTGTCAGCGCAAATATTTGTTTGTTTGTCTTTTGACGTAAGACTCAGCCACCCAACCACATCACAGAGATATATAGATGCACAGATACACAGTGAGAGCAGCCCTGCCAACCGCTAGGCAGCTCAGCATGGAGGCGGCTAGGTGGTTGGGGCGTGGCTTATTTCTTTTAATGTTTGGGACCAGGCGCTGGCAACATTTTGCATGTTTGCATACAAAATATCATATTTGCTGAGATTGTTTCATTAAAAAAAAAACCTGGAAAACGGAAGGTGGTGCAGGTGGTATAGGTGGTGCTGCCTAGGGCTAAGCAGCAATTACCTTTAGGCATGCCAGTACGTGTTAAGCTTTAGCACCTACACCCTCCTCACACACAAACGCACACACCCACACTCGCTCACCACATGCGTGGACCATAAAATGGTCATATTACAAAAAAAATAAAAATAAATAAAGAAAAATAGAGAGAGAAAAATGCTGGGAAAATTGGTTTTTCCACGCACCATGCCAACAGAAATAATATAATATCTGTGAAGAAGAAGAAGAAGCAGAGGCAAAACCACTTGAGCGCCAACTGAGAGGAAACTAGTTGTGCATGCCAAACAGGTGGACCGCTGTCGTGGCCATAAAATGTACTCGCAACGCATGTATTGAAAATACATAAAGCCTAAAAGCAGCCAAAAGAGTTTTTTGCTTTTCAAATCAAATCCCTAAATCTCTAACGGCCCAAACAAAAACCATAAAAAAAACTTGCTGGCAAATTGTTGTAATACGCAAAGTTTCTTGGCTTCGCCGAATATATGAAATAAGCTACAATATGTGATAAGTTTTTGCATATTTTTTCAGATCTATATCGAATCTTTAGTAGTATTGATAATATAGTGTGTTAAACATTGCGCACTGCAAAAAAAAACATGCTATTCGAATTAATAGTGGTTGGGGCTCGTATTATACAAATATAGCAAACTTTGATACCTTTACTCTAGAGATATTATAGTCATTCTGCTTATCTCTCAACATATCATGATTTTTAATAAAAAATTTTTTTTCTCATTCTCACTTCTCACTTCTCACTTACAGCTTCCTTCATATACTCAACTTCCGTATATAATCTTACCTATAATTAAGAATAATTAATAAGTTTGGTATACATCAGTTGTAAAAATATTTCTACTCAATATAAAAAGTGAAGGAATATTTTATAATGTCTTATTTAGTATTCAAGCAAGCAGTTCCTAGACAAATTAACCCCAATGCTCGTTTATCATTGTAGATAAAAATATTTGATGCATTCGCTGTTTAGTCTTTGAAAAATTCCACTCTAAAATTAGCGCCGAGATTGCTCATCGAAATTCATTCTGCATGTACTCAGGTATTTTCACTTTTCATCTACAGATGAATGAAAGGCTTTCGCTTTTAACTTTTCACCTTTTGACACGAAACATGAAATAGCGCTAGAGCATCAAAAATAGAGATTTAAAGCATCCTCTCTGCCCTATCTCATTCTCTACCTGTTTTGCGACCCCCACTGCCCATAAAAATGGAATATACATTAACTTTCCATTTCAGTCCAGCTGTCAGCAGCCCAAATGTCCGAAAGCAACTCCCTTCTCACCCTGCTTAGCTTCATCCAGCGTTCTCCATTCACTATTCATGTGCTATGCCTGCACTTTGTTGCCTTTTCTCTCTTTCCGGCTCACAAACACCGTCTCTCTCGCACACGCACACACACACCTCCGCCACAGAGTTACTCAATTATTTCGTTGACATTAAGCACATAAAGATACAAATAGATGACACCCAGCTACAACAACAACAGCAATAACAACACAAAAAAAAAGGACCACAACGAGTTCTTATAATGGTCAGCCCCGCCCCGCCTCCCGCCCTTGCCGTGGGCCAGACAGCGATTTGTCTGCAGCTACCTTTTTTGCCTAGGCCGGACGCCCGTCTTTATCGCAGATTAAGTGCGACATCGTCATCTAACGGCCACGTCCTTCCACGGCTCCCCCTGCAGACCTGTCCCACGGCATGCGCTAGTTATAGCAAGTATTGTGCTGAAATGTGCTTACAGCACATTAATTTCTTGCACCTGGCATTAAGATAATTGTCGGCCTTTGTTTAGAGATACAAGATACAAGATAATCGACTGAGCCCAAACAAAAAAATGAATTAACTAAAAGGGAATGAAAGCGGAAATCGAAGCGTAAAAGATGTGCAAAATAGTTTTTGTTTGAGAAAATCAATTATGTATATAATGGTATACATATGTTATATAAAAGTATTTTTTTAAAGAAAACAAGTAAGAGTGCTTTAGTCGAAACTGCGCGACTATGCTTGGACTGTAATGTGGGCATTACTATTTGAACTTAGTTGTTTAATAACTTTTTCTTAGCGAGGGACTAACTTCATCAGACTTTCACAACTTATTAATAGCATTTGATTTGCGCTTTTTACAAATAGGGAGCTATTGGGGCGAGGCATCCAAAATATAAATATTACGTAATCTGCGTATTCATTACACGCAACTACACAGCAAATTTGAAGTCTCTAGCTCAAACGGTGTACAAACCACGCCTTAAAACACATTAAAAGTATCGATAAATGCTCATAAAATCGAAATGGAATGAGTTATCGGAAAAAATTTATAAACTTGTGCAGCGTATGGTATTAACGAGTATTCATGTAAAATTTCAAATCTCTACGTTGCGTTTATACAGACAGACGGACAGGGCTATATCGAAGCCAAAGCGTTGCTCCTGCACAACACTTTAAACGAGTCATTTTGCAACACTTAATCACATTTTAATTCCAGATTAAACGACTTCCAGGTAATATAAATCCAAATACAAAAATTAAACACGCCGTCAACGACTTAAATGCATTGCGTAGCAAATTAATGGTAGAGAAAAAAAACAAATTTCTGAAATGAAATCAACTTTTAATGGAATTGCGGAGGGTGGGATGGGGCTAAAGATGGGCTGGGCTGGGGCTGCGCGTTCACTTTGAACTCTGCTCGAGTCATAAAAATCAACCACACACACACGGAAGCCAAAGGCAATTGCGTGTAATTTAATAACAAAATAATAGGAAGCAATGACTAAAAAATAGGGGAGTTAGAGGCAGCAGAGGCAGGAGAAGCGGCAAAAGCGCAACAAGGTAGAAAAACAAAAAGGCAAGAGACAGGCAACTCTCAGTGTGTGTAGTCATAAAATGTAATCATAAATTATATGCTCGGCCATTTGGCATTGCTCTATGCGTAGGAGGGTGTGTGTGTGTGTGGGCGTGCGCGTGTGTGTGTGAGAAAAGTGCTTTACGGCCTGCTGCTACGGTGGGCGTGTTTGCGTTGTCAACGCTGGCTATTTCGTAATCTTTCTTCTTGTTTTCTTTCTGCACTCGGCTTGTGTTTTGAAAAATACTCGACGCCTAAAAGCCGCTTAGTAATTGCTTATGAAATATGCAAAGGTCTACGCCTTGGACCAAGTAATCCCCCCCCCCCTCCTGACCGTCTTTACATTGAGCCGACCCCTTCAGTCGCTCACTCAGCGGTTCTCTTAGCCCAAAGCACGCACCCTTTTTAGCCGGAAATCTTCATTGGCTTTTGCGGTCGGGCTGCACAGTGTGCCTAGCCTAGCATGACATTGGCACTTAGCGGCTACATTAATGCCAGCGCCAAATGGCCCTCCCCCTCGCCACCCCTCGCTCCCATCACACAGTTCACAAACTGAGCGTGTAACGACAAATAAACTAATACAAGCGAAGCATACTTTTCTGCTGCGTATGAAGATGTAACGTTATGCCAGCCCCTGTCTCCATCTCTCTTTCTGTTACATGAATATTTAATGCTGACATGTACGAAGTATACTAAATATATATATATATATATATATATATATATATATATTCAGCTGTAAAGAGAGACATGCACATGTCTGTCTACATACATATGTACATAATAGTCGCAAGTTCCGAAAACATCTGCGTTAAACAAATGACAAGAAAAATTGCATATGTTATCTGAAAGTTTCTTAGATAATTTGTTGCCTAGCAGATGAGCGGCCGTGGTGGTTGGGGGCGGCAACTGGAGAAACTGCGCAACAGTTTGTACTTATTTTCTCTCTATCACTGTCTCTGTATATATATAATTTTGCTTTACTTTATTTTCGGGCAAAACTATTGTTTTCGTCTTATAGGAATATAATTGTGTTTCAGTCCCCAGAGCACGCTGCAATATTTTTTTTGTGAAATCGAATTGCATGTGGAATCGAAATCGAAATTGAAATTGTGAATTTATAATTAAAATCAATTCACCCAAAATAAAAGACAGCATAATAAACAATAAAAGGAAAAGGAAATATATGTAAATTATTTATTTAACAACTGCATTCCGCAACAAAACGAATAGAGCAACTATCAAATGAATTCTTTATGGACTTTTATCGAAAGCGAAATGCAAATAATTTCATCAATTCGTATTTCAAATTGATTCAGCAGATATTTTAAACGAATTTACAAAAAATAACTGTGGTTTTTCCGACTACAACAAAAGAAAATTAAGACTTAAGTTTTGCTCTGGTTACTAATTGAAAAATGTTCTTTGTAAATGAAAGCAAAATTAGGAAAATAATCAATTATTGCTGCACCAGATTACATAATTCTGCTTATATTAGTTATGCAAGCTGCTAGTGGATACCGTTCAGTGGTAAATCAATACCATTTTATGGAAGAGAGTTCTTAAATAATCAACTCGATATTCGTCAGTCAATAAGCGTTCGAAGCAAAAATCCCGTAACGTTGAAATACATATCAAATGCGAGCAGACGTCAGCTGTAGTCCCTTGACACTCTATTATGAGCCGAAGAGGCGCCCCCGCCTTCAAAACTGCAAAACCTTAATGTTCGAATCATTTAAACGCGCAACCCCCAAAGAACGCCCAGCCAACGCAGCTAACTCAACGGGAAACAAGCGGCCCTCATCATCTGTATCGCTGCGAAAACAACAAAACAATTTAACGCTTTAATGATAATGATGTATGAACAACTAAAGACAACAAACAAATGTTGTTGTTGTTGTTGTTGCTGTTGTAGCTGTAGCTGTAGCTGTAGCTGTAGCTGTAGCTGTAGCTGCTGTTATTGTTGTAGAAAGGGAATGGGCACGGGGTTCGGGTTGCTTGGCAGGCCCATCAGCAATGGCCAACGCTTAACAAGCTAATGTGCTTTTAATGGTCCCCATGTCCAGCTGATTATATCATATGGCTGAAAGCACGAGGGGGCTCGCGCAGGTTTACAGATCGGGGGGACTAAGGCGGCGCCCAAGTAAAATACACAAATAATTAAAATTAATTATCTTGCAATTAGTTTACGATTTACTCATTAGGCAGAACGCGCGCGCAGGCCCGCAAAAGTATGCAATGTACACACACACACATACAAATAAACACGCATGTGACCCACAACTCAAACCTAATTACGATCAAACTAATTAACGCAATGATGAAGTTAGGAGTTGGTCGTGTATATGTCAATATAATTATGATATTATTACGTCTAGCATTTCAATTGAGTTGTTTGCTTGATTTATGTGCAATTGCACAAAGCAAATACACACACCCTCACGCACACACACACACGCACCTACATATATATCTGTGTGTGTACAGAGCACTGAAGGGGGTAATTTGTCATATATTACGCATACGCCGCGTGGACTCTGACATTTCAACAGCGTGTAGTTTTTGGAAGCGAGGGCACATTTTATTGACACTTAACACACTCAACATATTTTGAGTTAGGGCTTTCCCCTGCCACACTTGCCTCTGACTAGGCAATATCAAATTGCTAAACTGGCAAAGTTTGCAGTTGCTTAGTTTTTAAATGATCCAGTTAAAAGGGGCAAAGTATTAGATATTGAAATACCCATTTAAAGGCGTAGTTGACAATAAATAAAATAAATTGAATATTCAGCTATTTTTATGTAATTTTATTATATTAATATTTACTGAATTGTTGCTGGTTATGTAAAAATATATCTTTATTCTTATTTAAATTTGTTTCATTCCAGCTTAAACACCACAATTTCATTTAATGTCTATAGATATAGAAGCAGACTACTAGGTCTAACCCCTCTGCCTTAGCTGGGCATCAAATATTATAAAATTGTTGAAAAATTATATAAAACTGTTCCCCTAGTAACCTCTCCAGCTTCGCCGTGTGCCTTGTTCCTGTGAGAATGTTGCCAGGCAAAGTACTTAACTGTCTGCTTATTATTAAAAGCCAGCTTAAGTGGCAGAGTCAAGCTAATTGAATTAACTTTTCAACCCCGTTGCGTGGTGCGTGAAAAGGCTAAAATAACATACAACAAGAAAAAAGGCAACAAAACCAACATCAACAACAACAGCAGCAACGTTCAGCAAAATGCAAGCTGCGCTAATGTTGATAAAGTGCCGCCAACTCAAAAAGATTTCACAATATTTTTTTGAGACCCCGACTTTAAGCGTATAAAACCTTAAATAGATAAACAACAAAAAAGTTGGGGACAAGTGATGAAAAGTTTCGGCAAGCAAGAACTTCATGAATGACCTAAGTTTTGATTCTTAGGCCTTATAAACTATTCAACATTAAAAAAAAAACAATTAAATTTGTTCAACTGACATCAAATAAAAATACAGCAATTAAATCTATAATAAGAATTATATTATTCATAGATTAAGATATTTTTTTGTCTTCACGGCATAAATTATATAAGGATCGGCTGAATCGGTCCAAAAACTGTTTCTGCTCTTTGCCTAACAGTATCTAAATTCGAACTGTAAACTTGGTTTACTATCGTACCATAATAGGTTTCTTCTTATTCTTCTTTTTCCATCATTAATAAATTGTGGAACAATCCTGGAGATTGTATTCCTACATAATTTTACTATCGAAAATATTCATTCATCCTGTCTTTTCTGAAAGTTGTAAAATATAAATCTTCGCCAAATTTTCAAAATTGTCTATTTATTTCCCAATTCTTTCTTATTGTTCTTTTTTCTCTTTTTAGCTGCTTTTACTAATAATTTTATTTCCTTGGTAATTATTATTATTTAAAATGATTAAAGATTCTTAATAATTTTTAAAAATTTACCGAACACTTTCTATATTATAGTTCTAAAATATCACTGACCAATTATGACTGCGAATTGGGAATAAAATGCCTCACCGGATTGATGTTCTTATTCAGGTTATACCATAATGATTATTCAAGTTCTTTTACATTTTCTCTAGACTTGTCAATCTCATTTTTTAAATAAACAAGTAAATAATTAAAACTCGAAAATTGAGCGAGGAGCTAACTGTTTGCTTTGAAATATGCAATATCTTAGCTAATATAACTTTCTATTTAGTTTTTTCATCGCATTTCGTTCGATCTTTTGAACCCAGTGAAAAATAGCTTTTCAACTCATGCTGAAACTCATCCATAATCCAGCTAGTCGACGCTGCTCGATTGATAGTAATAAGGTTTCTCTAAAAGTTCGCCATTTTCGAGCAATTTAACTTAAGCACTGGCCAAGCGTCTAACGGTGTACGGAATGCCGAGTGTTGTGTAGCGCTTAAAATGGGTTTTCACTCGCCGCACCAAACCGCCTCCTGCCAGCCACGAGCTCTCTGCTGCTGTGTATCATATTATGCCGTCCCGGCTATCGGTCTACGCGCTATGCTTCGTTAAGTGCATTCTGAATTTTTAATGTGGCGCCTGCACAAAGCACTATGAAAGAGCTCGAGCGAGAGAGAGTCAGAGGGACGGAGGAGCCAAGGGGAGTTTTTCTTTTTTCACTGACCAGTGTTGTGAGGTGACTAGAAGCACAGCGACTTAACGGGACGCAGCCTGATTAATTCGCTTAATGAAAAAACGCACAACACATTTTAGGCATTTGACGAGCAAAGCAGCTGCTGCTGGGATGCTGTTACGCAAACAGAAATAATCAACACAAATTGTGTAAAAGTTATTCTCGGGCTCGCACCCTCTCTGACATCTGCCTCAAACCCTGTGCAATTAATTTTTAATCTTTGCTAAGCACAGCAACAAATTGTGAACTAACCAGGCAAACCAAAGCGTGCAAATCCTTTAGCATATGTTCCACACCCACATATTTATCTTAATTTTATGTTGGTTAGTTTTTTTTGCCGCTTTTTTCTCTCTTAGCCTATAAAAATGTTTAAAAAAAGGGGTAACATAAAGTTGTGCCCAGTAGACGGGAAAACACAGGCCATGATCGACTTGACATTTAGTTGAATAAAAAGACTTGCTTATAGAAAACATCGCTTTGTATAGTGGAATATGTGAACTCTAAAATATAAAATATACAATTCTTGAAATAAGAGTCTATTTTAAAAATAAAAAATAAAAAAAAGCTGACATATTTACGTTCAAAATTGTCTATGAATTTTTTAACATGTTTACATTATTCTCAAATTTTACTTCAGACATCAAAATAATAAAATGATCAAATATATAAAAGGAATAAACAAACAAAAACAACAAAAAAGTAATAGAGTTGAGTTTTAATAATGGAATACAAAAAAATATAAAAATATTTGTACATACATTTACAATGATCTATCTATGTATATTGTTTATGTTTTAAACTTTATAAAACTATATTAAAGCTTACCTAGAAATTTAAAGAGAAATAAGCATAGTTAACAAGTAACTTATTTACATTTCAAGTTTACATATTTCAAATATATTATAACATATATAAGTGGCTTAAGGGGTATTTTGTTAGTCGTTCGATTTAGACTCTCCTAGCAATGTTGGTATTATTTCTGCACTTGCGCTTGTTGGGTTTCTTTCTCATGATTTGCAAAAGTGCCAACAGCAGTGTAAAGGATCTTAGCCCAAGCCAAGGGGATTAATAAAAGGATTACGCAGCGGAAAATGCCAGCTGCGTTGTTGGCACTGCCAATGCGGATGCGGATGCGGATCCGGATGCGAGTGCGAGTGCGGTTGAGGATGTGAATGCGAATGTAGATGCCACTGCTTCAGCCATGGCTGCTGCTTCTGCTGCTGCTGGCAATTTGCAGAGCGTAGGCACGGCAGAAGCGAGGGCGGGGCCAATTGCTGCAGGGGCTAATTGCGTTTCGCCTTGGCAGCCGTCGGAGTCGGCTCTACGCCCGCAATCTGCCTGGCTGCAGTTTTCGGGACCAGCCCTGGCCAAACTCTGTATGCATGCTCATATATTAAAAATAATCCATTCGATATCTGTTTTAATACTTCAAATTTATAGCAGACGCTTACAGCAGCAGCAGTAGCATCAACAGAAAACAACAACAACAACAACTCGCTGTCATTTTGAAGGGCTTTTAGCTTGATATTTTATTGCTTAAAGGATGCGCTGGGCAACAGCAGCAAACAATGTGGGTCTACACAAAAGTTAAGCATAGCATGAGTACTGTTTGAAGGGCAGAAAACTTGAATGTTTGAAACTCAATAATATTTTCTCTATTTCACTTTAAACAGAAACGGAAAATAAAAAAATACTTAATGTTCAGTTAACTAATTGTTGACATTTTTGACACATGCTGACATTTTATAAATTATCTAGGGATAATTAACATTATTTATATTTTAAGAATATTTGTTGTCCATATAGTTTTTCTAAAATGTTTTCTATATTAACAACTCATCTACTGCATGTCATCCACACATCATATTAATATTCTTACGTCTATCTTAATTTCATTAACCTTGCTACTCTTACACAAATTGTAACGATATTTCAATTTCTTCACCCAAACAGTAATCTGCCCAAAAATCTCATTTCAAATCTATCTATAATCTATAATTATATAGTTAGACAAAAGAAAACTTTATAAAATATATAAAAATTTACCAAACGCTGAATTCGCACTTTTTAATTACCAAAAATATTTTTTATTCAACTTTTACTGTTAACTATTCTTATAAAATCAAAATTTGTTTCACATATATAATTTCTAGAAAATATTTATGATTGACACTTTTATTGTTTTATATTTTCTACGTTTTTTGTAACTTTTTATTTATTTATAAAGTATTTGAGTTCAGCAAAAATTGATTTGTTTTTGGGCGACAAAATAAAGTGTTATCGATTCATATAAAAGTAATCTGCAATAATATATTATTATTAAAAAAGATATCTGAATGAATAATTTAAGTTTGTGAATTTATATTTAAGGATGATATATGATTATTACAAAACTCTAGTTAGTTTATTTTTAACATTCATTTAATTTTTATATTAATATTTATTAATGTATTTTATAATATTATGTTTATTATAATCAATAATAAAATATTAAAACTTTTCAACACACTATTGAATTTTCTTTTTTCCTGTATAAACTTCAACAGCAGCCCTCGCATAAACGCGTTTTTGCCATTGTTTTTCTTTATTCATTTTTTGTGTATGCGCGTTTGGCCATTTTAATAATAACATTTGTCTTCGGCTGCGGTTTTTTATGGGCCTGGGCGCTGATTTGCTTACAATTGACATAACGTTGGGGATCATATGAGTTATGTTGTTATATAGCTCGTCGAGGGCTTTGCCACGCGCTGAGCCCGACATCGTTTACTTCCAGATAAGCCCCACTCAATCAGCATAAAAGTATGCTATGCGAAATTGGACCGGCCAGGAGGCGAGGGCGTACTCGTGGAGCAGTATCTGTCTAAGCCAGATCCAAAGCAGCTGCTGTTAATCAGAAACTGCAGCAGCAACATCAGCATCAGCAGCAACAGGAATGGAGAAAAGCAGCAGCAGAAAATTCTAAATTGCGACTTGCCGGCACACGCACGCATTTAATTAAAGTAAAAGCTTTGGTTTGCCTCCACCTCCCTCTCTCTACTTAGCCGCCCACACTTTTTTGCTAAATATATAAAAAACATAAAAATAAAAAAAAAACGTATAAGAGAATTGTGGCCGTCAAGGGATCCGTCTGTCCGCTGCAGTTGCAAGGATAATAACGTGCAATTTATATGCGTGCCATTTTTTAAGCAGCCAAAGCCTCGGCTTCGGCTTTCAGTGGTTGCATGTGGCGTTTGGGCCAAGACACATTCGACTCATTAGTTTGTGCTCCACGCAGCGCAGCTTGCCAAAGAGGACACAAACGAGGGGAATGAGTGAAAAGTGCAACGGGGTAGTAAGAGCTATTCCCACACAGTTAGGGGTGCTTTTCCTCTTGCAGGGGTTGCTGCAATTCGAGGGATATAAAAAGGAATTTCATCCTACTTAAGGTTCGAGTATTTGCTAAACGGTTTTATGGCAGACTGGAGAGTCGGGTATAACAGGATAATAGCTACTTTATAAGGCTAGTGTCAAGGAAATAACCTGTGCTACAATTATAAGTTGTAAGCTTATACATGTCTTATGTGCTAACGAAATTATGCTCACTAATATACTTTTATACTGTTCACTAATATACTTTTATACTAATATTTATACAGCTTTTTTTAGTTATACGGTAAAGTATTATACAAGCATTTCTGATATAACAGTGTTACTTGTATGACCTTCTGAATCCTGAAATGAACAAATATTGTACCTCACGCTTTTTCTCAATTATAACAATATAATGATATGCAGCTTAAGCTAATAAAGCCATACCATAGGATCAAGCAGAACTGAAGTATTGCAAAGATAAAGTCAATTAATTTTCATATGTTTTATCTGATTAAAAAAATTACATTCACTAAAAAAAAGGTTAAAATTGAATTCTTGAAGGCTAATATTTTATATGTGTGCAAAAGTTGTCATACAACTTACTTTGCTACAGTACAATAACTTTAGTCATGTACTTGGTATTGATAAAGGTGCTGTGGGTAATTTATGACAGATTGTTGATTATGACAATTCAATTTCTTATTTCGACACTAAACTGTAAAGCTAAAACTGAAACAGTTACACACTCAAACTCCGAATTGGAAATATAAGTCTTTATGTTATAAAAGTAATCAAAATTGAACTGTTTGTAACTTTTATACTTATACTTATATCAGCACAATTTCACATCTGTCCTAATAGATACCCTTGGTCTAAGGAAAGCCATATCAGAGTTTGTGTCATAGCTGGGGCAGTTTTCTGCTATTCACTTACAAAAATACCCTTCACAGCACCTTGTCAAGGGTGACAAAGCTGTTATACATAAAGCTTAAAGTGCGAAAATACTTTTAGACCTAACTAAGCTCACGCTGAAAAAGTCTACAAACGCTGAAAAGTATATAAAGCTTTTAAAAACATAGAATTGCTTTTATATACAAAATATAAGTAGAATTATAGCAGAACGGAAGATAAGCAATATTTAGAGTAAAACATCTTCTTATAAAGGCAAAAATGTTATTTTCTTTAAATACACATGTTTATATATATTTTATAAATAATAGTAAAAAATACATTTTTCTTAAATAAATTTAATAATATGTATTAAAATTAATAATAATATTTTTTACGGTTTTATTAAAACGACCTTTTAAGGTTTAGATATTGCATGTAAAAGATCTATATTTCTAATTCGCAATTACAAATAAATGTTGAGATTGAAATCATATTACTTATAAATATGTATATACAAATGTATAACTGAATAATATGCTCAATTCAAACAAACTTGAAAGCGCAGCAGTTTAGAAATCCCTCATTAAATAGTTCAGAAACTATTTTCATATGAGCTTTAACCACCTGAATTCTATATCCTTATCCACTTCATTATCCCGACACATTTTGTCTACAATGTGTGCTATAAATATTAAAAAACTTAATATACATTAAGTCATATTACACGCATAAATTGCAAATTGGAGCACAAGTAAAAGTCGGATTAGTGCTTGAACACTAAAAGGTCTTTAATAAATAAATAGCTTCTTTAATTCCCTTAATCTGTTTTAGTACAAGCATTAACATGTTTTCCCTACAGCGACGCAGCTGCACTTCAAGAATTGAAAGAAAAACAACTAAGAAAGAGGCGAAGAGAGAGCAAAAGAGACAGAAAATGTCAAAGCCTGCCAAAAGTTGGCCAAGGCTTATCAATACGATGTGCCTCAAGTATGCGAATGCGTATGTCGAGTGGCTTATTTAGGGGCTTAGGCGTGGGCGCTGGAAAGAGCCGAACTAAGCCAAACGATTGAGACACTTTGATAACGAAATGGACAACTCTGTTGACCAAGTTAAGAGCGCGTGGGATTTGCAAAAGGCCTTCCAAAAACATACAATAACTCATACGGAACAAGAACTACGCACTATGGCAACAAAAGAAGTCTGCGATGATGGATGGGGTAGCAAATAGATCGCTATCGAATGAGTTAATTAAAATAGAATATCGCGGTGAATCTTCATTGAATTTCAGATTGAGGTAGTTCCATTAAAGATAACCATAAAATTAAAGGTAAACATTGTGAACAAAAAAAATTAAATAACTCGAGCTGAGTTAACCTGGCGAAAACACATATGTATATAACGTTATAGATACTATCGATACAAGAAACAATCAATTAACTGGTAAGTCAATCTTAAATGTAAACTAGTTACAAATCCAAATAAAGTCTATATGAAGATGCTTCATTTGGAAAGCATCTGTTAAATATCTTGTACAAAAATATATAGCTTCCATTAATTATTCCTAGAACGATGGCATAATAAGAGACTTAAAACTAAAATAGGTCAATATACTATGCAGGGCATATTTCCCCAAAAAAAACAAGAAACACGCATATCACCCCACAGACTAACCCAAGCATTAACATTTAGTATTCATCACTTTACACATTCCCCACATTAAATGCATTTACCGCGCGGCCTTGGTCGTCAAAATAATATCACACTTTTTTTTACATTTACCCAAACCATTAACTCACTCCAGTATACAAACAGCACAAAATGTTAACTTTAAATGTATTTAAAGTTTGATTAATATATTAACAATAGAATAACTAATAAAAGAAAACAAAAATTTTATGAAAAAATAAAATTTGGACTTTTGAAAACTCAATTTAGCTCTTAATGAGCATGAATTGCTGATGATAATATAATAATATTGTAATATCAGTAGGCCAATAACTGGAGTATTATAGTTAACTATCGATAGTTAACGAAAATGCCATCGTTATTTGATATCGAATATCGAAGATAATGAACGATAGTCCGACAGGGAAGAGGAAGATTGATGTTGTAATTCAAAGGAAAGATCAGGAATAGCAGAATATTTGTGTGGATAATTTTAAATAGAGTTCAGTTTAAATCCCTTAATAATATCTACTATTTATATAACTGCGTTTCTTAACAACCGAACTGCTCAATTCATCTTCTCTTCATCTTCCATTCTTGTGGAGATTTAAACAGTTGATAATTATTCAAGGAACTCCTCTCTTTCTCTAGCGTCAGCTCATTTACTAAAATATGAATTCTTTTCATTTGGCGATGTAAAAGCCTTATTTGGTAGCGAAAACCATACTATTATTAACCCACCAATGCACAGTGGTCTGGCCTATTGGTCGAAAATACAAAAATGAAACTAAAAATTTGCGTAAGATATGTTGCAATCTTATCTCAGAATAATTCAAATTTTTTCACAGTGCTTTGAGTTTTTCTTTATGCCTGCTGTCCCCTTAAAGAATAGGTGCTAAGAGCAGAGCATGAAATTTTGTTTGTTATAAGGCGCGCAAAACTTGCAAGTGAAGGTCGCAAACTAATTTCAAAAACGTTAATTAATATTGCTGATACAATGGAAGATTTTAAAATATTAAAGAAAAGTATTAACTATTATTTTATATAATTTACAAGGTCTAAGACTGTTTTGTTTATTTTTAATTTTCTAATGTAACTTAAGCCCCATTTTAATATTAATTCGTGTGTAGACATAAACTTCATGTAGAAGTTTAGTTATGGAGTTAATCGAAGTTAACAATCAACTTTATTTTAAAATATTTCTTAGCACTTACAGATAATAAAATAACAAACTTCACTTGCGAATATTTGCGATTCTCTCCGTTATCGTAAAAAAGCAGAGCGGCCTCGCTGTTATTGGCGCCGTTTTTATGTGTGTAGCTGTTCTTTTTATGTGGTTTGTTGTGATTGTTGTCTTCGTTTCTGCGTTTGTTGTTTTTTTAAATTCAAGCTGAATTTCGATCAAAAATGGGGTTGATTGTCGACAAATCCAAATGTTGTGGTAGTGGAACGTCGAACGATGGAAATACTGCCAGAGAATTTTTTAATAATTCTGACTTGTCCTCTCAAATAACTGGCCTTGATATTTTTGACTCATTGAGACATGTGCTATTACCTTTTATATTTTTATAGAATTTTAGAAAAAATTTCACATTGATATCTGGACTAGAAGTATTTCCGGCCACGCATCCCATACAAGACAGACCACTGTGCAATGAGCTGGTGCCCTAGACATGAAAATAGTACGTAGTCCATTTTGGATCCAAATATGAGAAAACACTTCAAAAAGACTTCAAAGAAATCTGTCCTAAAAACTGCATTACTTGATTCAAAATTATTCCTCAAGTGACTCAAAAACTAATGAAATCTATGCCACAAGGATCAAAATGACCAAAAGACAAAAATTTATAATTCATTTTGAATGATTGTTAATAAAAAAAAGCAACTTTATTAATTGAAGTTGAAAAAACTGTGGAATGGGTTATTTTAATTTCATAGTTTATAGTTATTATACATAAAGAAAATAATAATAACCATAAAAAAATTTAAAATATTTTTAAAAAATATACATGAGCTGTTTTTTTATAAGTTAATATCAGACTAGAAACTTGTATTAAAATTACATTTAGTTTACAATTTATAGATGCCTAAATTTTAGTTTAGGTGCTGTTTGAAATAAGCTGTGAATCACTGTATATGTATATAAATATGCATATATATATATATGTATGTATATAACTTTTATGTGAAAAGTAAGGCAAAAGAGTATATATAAACATAAGTATAAGTACATAACTTCCAAGTAAAAAGTAAATTGTGTCTCATGAATACAATGTCTTTTTGTAGAGTTTAAGAAGAGTTTTATTGTAACCTGATATATTGCATTAAATATATTACATAATAAACATACTTCCGCCCTAGCACAACTGCCCCGATTATTGACTTTGACAGAGTAAACCGATTTATCTAGATAGAAATCAAATTGCATAGAGTACACTTTCATAGATTTTCATTTCCTTTTCATAATCAATGGGATGCCAATGGGATGGCAAAAGCCCCCTCTTCGCCCTATCATAACTCAGTTTAATTTCCCAATTGCCTTGGCATACTTATTTATAAATTAAATAACTCCCATCGCCCAGCAAGAGTTTAAATATACATGGAAGGCAACGCGTCCGCCCACGCTGCCGCAGTCAGGTCAGCTTCTGCTGCACCCCAGTCAAGAAATACTGGCTGCAGCCCCTGATCCGTGTCTCCTTGTTTCCAGCAGGACGAACAATAAAATGCATCCATATGCGAAAGCCGAATCAAACTCAATTTCAAAAATTGCCGAAAATGCGAACTAATTAAAGTGCATAGCAACCTCCTCACCACACAGCCCCTGCTCCCTTATGCCCTTCGTCCCTTCACCCCTCACAGCAAATGAAAAGTAATTTTTGGCAATGGAAGGAAATGAGCAGGAGAAATGCTCGCAGAGCTTATTGATTCCGGTTTCGATTAGAGCCGGAAAGGAGCAGAGCAAGAAGCGGCGCAAGGATTACGGTTTAGGCTCGTAACGAAGCAATTTCAATAAGGAAATTCTTAGTTTTGACAGCCGCCCGACTAATGAGACAGCTGAAGGAAAGGACAAGCAAATTTTCAAATTAAAAAAAATAATAATAACAGTAAAAATAAAATGAATGCAAAGAAAACAAACAAAGAGCGCAGGGCGAAGAAGAAGCGCTAACAAAAGCTCTTAAAACTTTGCCAGCTGATAAAAAATAGTTGAGGGCGACAGTTTGTTAAAGTTCTCCTCCAGCGGGTGGAGGCAATTAACTAGCCGCCCATTAAATGATAACAAAAAAGGGGCGGGCCTAGGGGGCGTGGAGGCGCTGTTGCTCTACGTGCAATAAAGTTTGGACAAAGGAAGAGAGCAACAAAAACAAAGTTCCAAAGGGCATCGCATTTGGGTCAAGCCAAAAGGATAATGCGGTTCGCGGCTAACAGAAGATGCACAAAACACAGGATAACGACGACTTCGTAATGCTCTGCAAGAGTTGTCGTTGAGTGACTGTCAAACTTGAAATCTCATTGCCTCTTAAACGTTGACTATTGTCAAACAAAATTATACAGTTCCCCTTTAACTTAGCTAATAATATAAAATGATCTCAAATAGAACAGTTTTGTTGAGTGACTGTCAAACTATACGATGCAGTACTTCTCAAACATTGACTATAAACAAACTATATTATGTAATTTCTTTCAAACTTTGGTTATAGTCTAAAAAGTAGATTAGTTTTGTTAAGTTACTCTCAAACTTCACGAGTTAGTGCTTCTCAAACATTGACCATACTTCCTCAAAGTTTGTTCCCCTCACAGTTCTACCCGAACATAGTCAATCTATATTATTTAATTAACCTTAAACTTTGCTTATAATCTAAAACGATCTCAAATAGAACAATTTTGTTTAGTGACTCTCAAACTATACGAGTCAGTACTCCACAAATATTGAACTCCACTAAAACTGTAAAAATTCACCTCTATTAGTTATGGACACATCTTAAGCTGAGTCTTATCATAAGTTAAATAGCCAATGGCTTATATTTAGTGAGTCAAACTATAAAATACAGTTTCTTTGAGGATTGGTGTGAAAATTTGTATGACTCTAAAACTTTAAAGTTTGAATTTAGCTCGATCAGTTATAGACCTATCCTAATAATAATCTTATCTTCAGTTAAATGTATATATATCTTACCAGTATAGGTTAACTCCAATCCCAAGTATGTTTTATGTTATCGAATTTCAGCATTAATGCCTTTTAGTGGGCATGGTCAGTGTATATTTTATCAGTTTCCAATTGGATCACTTTGCAAGACAGAAAAATAATATGCCTTTATTTCACTATTGAAACTGTATCTAACACGCACATACACACACATACACATGTATATAGACAGCAAGTACCGCTAAGTCACAAAACTTTGCTTGTTGCTGCTGCTGCTTCTTCTCTGCTGCTGCAGTTTTTGGTTATTGTGGTTAACGGTCTGTGGCGAGTGGGGTGGGGGGGATTAACAGTGCAGCATAGGACAGAGTCCAATTAGAATGCGCTGTTGCTTCAACTTTCCGACTGGCGCGCGCTGTTGTTGGTGTTGTCGATGTCGTTGTCGTTGTTATTAAAACATATAAACTGGCTGGTGTTCAGGCCCGCCTACGCAGCCGCTGAACCCGTTCGGCGACAACAGCAACAACAGCCGCAGCCGCGGCAGCAGCAGCACCAACAACAACAACAGTTAGGCAACACATGTTAGGCTGAGCTGCTGACGCTGGCGCTGGCGCTGACTGAGCATGGCAATATAATTGTTTAAATTCACAATTAGAGTCGAAAATTACGAGCAAATCGATTTTTTTCAAACAGAAACATAGGCACACACACACAAAAACACAAACACAAACACAAACACACACACTCACGCGCGTGTACGTGCGTAAAAAACAAGTGAAAAACGCCGACTGCGACGGTTCGAACAGTGCGCTATATAACTCTATTTAAACACCAGCAAGACGTTTATTTTAGCGTTTGTCGCTCGTAGTAATTGGAAACTCACTTTGCGTTTAATATTTCGCAGTTTTCACACAATTTGCGATCAGCGTGCAGCGCGTCGCGTTTTGTTTTTTTTTTTTTTCGCTTTTACGCTAATGTTGATTTAACAGTCGCTCGACTCGAAATGGCACTGTTAAAGCACTCAAAGCGGTCACGTTAGGTTCGGGAACCAGGGCTGCAGCACTAAGCAGCTGCTACAAAAATTGTTTAAATAAATTTAAACGTTTTATTATTTACTTCTTTTTTATTTATATAAAATAGCAAGTGATATGCTTATAATGAATTCATTCGCTGCAACAGTTACTTTATTCCTTAGTTGACAGTGCGGCTTTTGCTTGACTTTGCATTTGAATTTGATTTTTGCTTTTAAATTTTTTTTCTTTTTTGTTTATGTGTTGATTTTGTTTATAAACTTTCAGCAATCGAATGTTGTTTACGTTTTGTTTATTGCACTTTAAAGTTGCCTGCCTTTAGTTAAAGCTTTTTAAGCCACTTTGTTTTCATTGGCGAGAAATCGATTTTTTTTATTTTCCGCTCGCTGCACAAAAAACGCTTTTTTATTGTATCTTAAGCGCGTTCGTCAACGCATTTAATTGTCGCTGCCACGCGATTAAGTGCAGCACTTAATTTGCCTCAATTACATTTGTATTTCTGGCTGGTTTTAGTCTATTGCAAACTTTAAAGAAAATCGCAGCCGCTGCAATCGCGAGGAAGCGCACGCTGTCAACTGAACTAAATTCCTTCATAAAGGATATTGCCCAAATGGCTATGCCCCTAAAATATATATGTAAAAGCCTCCGCATACACGCACACACTCGCACTCACTCACACGCATCTGCAGATGGGGTGGCTGTGCGCCCGCCTTTCGTATTGGACATGCGCAGAGATACAGTTGGATTCAAATAAGCGCGCTCAATTGGAAACCAATTATCGGCCCGATGGGAATCCAATATAAAACGTTACATTCTACTTAGCTTCTGCTCCTTGCACGGAAACCTATGGCCAGTACGATTGGACTCCAATGTGAAATACAAATATTCTAATTGGATTATGGATGATGAAGTTAAATTGATGGGTAACACTTGAGGCGAAACACATACAATTGGATTCTAATAGGAAAGCCCCATCTGACCAACTGAATGCTGGACATGATTAATAATGGCGGGTTGCAATAACTGTTGCAGTTGATTCAGTAACAGCTCCACTCTAATACGAAAATATCTGATTGGATTCCGCCTGCTCCACAGGCAAAATACTTGCGCTGCCGTCGCTGGCGAGGATTAGCTGTTGCTGCTCGGGCTTCATGATGTGGCTGTAGATATTCTCTATGGCGGGTATGGCGGGCATGGCTATGGCGGATGCGGGAGCAGAGCTCGCTGCAGGATGGGCCGCTTCTGTCGCTTCTGCCGCTCCTGTTGCCGCCTTCTTCGGCTTCCTGCCAAAGGCGAAGCATCCGCTCTGCTTGGTGGCCACCGGCGAGAGATTGTCCTTGTTTTTGGTGCTAGAAGTAAGCAGAGGAACATATAGTACGCATCTACACAGAGATCTCGGCCAGTGCCTGGCTGTACCCACAAGGCTTTCAGTGCCTCCAGCTTGGGTATGTTCCGGTTGTAGGCTTTGCCTCCGCCCGCCGCCTCCTGGGCGGCCAGCTCCTTGGGGTGCGACTTCTTCTTGTGCGTGCGGCAGTTGGAGCCGTTGGCGAAGGTGCGCTCGCAGAAGTCGCAGGAGTAGGGCTTCAGCCCGGTGTGCAGGATGAGGTGATTCTTGAGCGCCTTCGCGCGCTTGAACTCCCGGCCGCAGTAGTCGCACTTGTGCTGCATCTGGTCCGTGTGCACCAGCCGGTGGCGGTTGAGCGTGGGCCGGGAGTTGAGCTGCATGCCGCACTCCGGGCAGATGTACTTGTGGGGATCGTGCGTCTCCTTGTGGTGCTTCAGCCGGCTCACGCTCTTGAAGCACTTCTTGCACACGTCGCACTCGTACGGGGCGTAGTCCGTGTGGCTCAGCAGGTGCTCCTTCAGCGCGTGCAGCGAGTGCACCGCCACTCCGCACTGCTCGCAGATCACCGGACGCGGCCGCTGCTCCTCCTGGTGGGCGTACTGTGCGTGCGCCTGGGCGGAAGCGTTCGTGGTGAACTTCTTGCCGCAGCTGGGGCACGGATAGCGCTTCCTCTTGGGCATGGGCAGGTGCTGCTGCATGTGCTTCTGCAGCTGGTGTCGGGAGCGAAAGTTCTTCTCGCACTGCTCGCAGCGTAGCTTCTGGCCAGGCTGATCTGCGGCCTCCGCGCCCGCTGCTCCTTCCTTGCCGTGATCCTGGCGCACGTGCCTCAGCAGCGTCTGGGGCAGAGCGTAGATGCGCGGGCATTCGCTGCACGGGAAGGACTTCCCTCGCCTCGCTTTGGCTTGTCTAGGCTGAGCAGGACAGGAGCTGGTGTCCAAGGAGTTGGAGCTGTCTGCCTCTTCGCAGAGGCTTAACAGCAGCTCATCCTTATTCGCCTGCTCCTCGTCATCTGCAGTTGATCCTGCTTCTGCCTCCAGCAACTGTTCCTCTCCCTCGTCTTCTGCCTCATCCTCCTCGTCCTCCTCTTGCCCGTCATCATATTCAACTGCTTCCGCTTCTGTTCCTGCTTCGTCAGCCTGCCTCGCCCCTCGCTGGCTGCTCGGCGTGAGCGGGTTTTCCAGCTCCAACGCCGTTTCCTCCAGCTCAGTTAGCTTGGGCTTCTCCTCCACATAGTGCACCTCAGTTAGCGTCTGGAGCGCCTGATCCCCCTCCTCCAGCAGACCAAATCGTCGCCGCAGTTCCTGTATATTGACGGCTTCCTTCGGACTGCTCTGCTGCAGTATGCAATACAGCTTCTGCACGCGAGTTATGCGCTCCGAGAAATTGACCAGCGACGTCACCAGCGACAGGCACTCGCTGCAGATCGTCTCTGGCAGCTCCTCGCCGCGAGTCATCTACAAGAATATAAATATTATGTACATGCGCACCCCGTCTGACGACAGCCACTCACGTTAACCCAGAAGTACTTGCCAATTGCAGTGGCCAGCGCCATGTCGCTGACTGCATCGTTGGCTTCACTCAGTCTTTGCTCGCTCTTCAAAAACACATTTATATTTCCTTGCAAGTCCTTCTTGGCGCACAGGCGACACCAAAGCAGCCAATCGTTCGACTCTGTGACAGACATTTGCGAAATGTAAGTAATCTGCGACTACATTAACGCTTTAAAAATCTCATCAACATTTTAATACAATTATATTCAATTTTCTAACTGAGCAAATGCCAACAAAATACGTTTTTGTGATTATTGTTTTTAACAGCTGTTGCAGCAATCTTCGATAGTCCGATGTTATCGCAAGCGGCGGCAGTCGATAGACAACTGGATGATATCACGAACATAAAATTTTAGTATTTATGCCTTATTTGTACAGATCTTTGTGACTATCTGTATACATATATCTCACTAAATGCTGTTTTATGATTATTTCTCTCATTTAATAGTGTCGTTTATCACGTTAACATACTGGAAACATAGAAAGAGGCGGCAGTCGATATACGTAATAATGTGGGAGTTATTTTAAATTTATTGTTTCATATTTTCTTTATGCATGTATTATTTTAAGGATATTTATGTATACTCAGTAGTATTATCATCCATTTCATTAGTATTTCACTATATTTTTCGGTCTGATACTTTAAAGTACTTGAAACATAGAAAGTGGCGGCAGTCGATACCTTTACACACGCTTATCGTAGTTGTTGACAAGTGGAAGATCGGGTATACCCAACTAGTAAATAGATATTTGAATACTTGTAATTTATAATGTATTGATTTTGTTTTGGTTTTTTTTTTCCAATAAAGTTGATTTTTAATTAAAAAAAAAAAAATTAAACAAGTTTTTTTATTTCACTGAAATATTCCTTAACCCTTCTGGAACGTGTTAACTTTTTTACAGGGAGTTTCATAGTCCGCATAAACATGCACTTTGAATCATTTGTATCTATTATGAGTTTATAATTTCATCAGGCAAAACTGTCAACATGCTTGAGGCACGGCTGTCCAGCACTTTAACGTTGAAAAAGATCGTAGATGCGCTGAGGGACATGTTGAACCAGAGCACGCTGGACTGCAGCGATACGGGCATCCAGGTGAGCTGAATGCACTCGAACAGGTAAACAATGACCAATCCTCCTGCAGCTGCAAGCTATGGACAACTCACACGTCTCGCTGGTGTCGCTGTGCCTGCGCAGCGACTACTTTGAGAAGTACAAGTGCAGCCGGAACATCTCACTGGGCCTGGACCTCAAGTCCCTGACGAGGGTGCTGAAATGTGCGAGCGGAGACGACGCAGTCACCATTAAGGCGGCGGATAAGGCGGACAAAATCGAGCTCTGCTTCGAGTCGGCGGGCAAGGTGCGCACAGCCGACTACGAGCTGCGGCTGCTCAATCTGGACCAGGAGCACCTGGCCATACCCGAAACGGAGTACACCTGCGTCGTCCACATGCCCACGGCGGAGTTCGCCCGCATCTGTCGGGACATGGCCCTGTTCAGCGAGTCGGTGATCATTGCCTGCTCCAAGGAGGGCATCCGGTTCTCGGCGAACGGGGAGATGGGCTCTGCGAACATCAAGCTGAGCGAGACCAGCAAGGGAGAGGTCACTTTGCAGGTGGATGAGCCCGTTACGCTCTCCTTCGCCGGCCGATACTTGACCACGTTCACACGTGCCACGCCCCTGGCGGAACGGGTGAAGATTGGCATGGCCGCAGATGTGCCGTTACTCGTGGAATACCCGATCGAGGACTACGGCTATATACGATACTATTTGGCGCCCAAAGTGGACGATCCAGACGGTTGAGTGCAATAATCTAAATAATGTGCAATATTATTAAATAAATATAAATATATGTAAGTAATAATGTGTTTGTATAGTTCTGTATTTTACATAAGCAATATTTTGATGTTTTTAATCATATTGTCGTTTGACACAAATTCAATTAAATGTTTTATTTAGTTAATTTTTGTATATAATATTGTATTTAATATTGTGTGTGTTTTTTTTTTATTTCTCAAACACGATTAATTATAATATTAAGTTAATATTTTAACGCTCGTGCATACTAGCTCACCTCTAGCATACTATCGATTGTTGGCTAATTAAGTGTGGCGGCTGTCGATTACCCCAACATCAGCTGTTTTATAAATTCGGCCCGCAAAATCGGAACAAAATTTTAATCAATACATTAGGTAATATAGCTAAATTAAATAATGCTAAAATATTTAACTCAGCCGTTGCGAGGAGCGACGCGAATTGCGACGCGTTCGTTCTGCAACAGCAAACTAAGCGGCAGCAGTGCCAAAGTAACAGCAGCCACAACAACAACAACAAAAACTGTTAGCCCTTTGATTGAGGTGCGCGAGGCGCTGGACGGATGGAGCGACAAATTGAAGGAAGCCGGCGTGAGTGACATTGATTTTAATCTGAAATGCATTGTGTCGCACGTGCTGCAGCGAAAATTTGTAAGTAGTACACTCTGTAATAAAGTTGGCCCTTATTGAAAGTCCTTTGTGTCCTTAGAACACGGTGCCGGATGACTTCGCCCAGCTGAAGTTTAACTCGGAGCAGCTAGCGGACTTTGAGCGCTTCCTCGAAGCACGTTGCGCCCGCATGCCGTTGCAGCACATTATCGGCGAATGGGACTTTATGGATATAACACTGAAGACAGCACCTACTGTATTCATTCCACGCCCAGAAACGGAGGAGTTTGTCCGATTGGTGATTGAAAACTATCGCAAGGCCAAGCATGTGGACATGCTAGAAGTGGGCTGCGGCTCCGGGGCCATGTCCCTGTCCATGCTGCACGCGCTGCCTCAAGTGGACGCCACGGCCATTGAGCGCAGCAAGGCGGCGACAAAGCTGGCCTGGGAGAACGCCAAGATGCTCGGACTCCAACAGCGCTTTAAGGTCCACAATCACACCATGGAAGCGGACATCTATTTGCCAGACGAGCTGAAGGACAAGCAATACGATCTTATCATCTCCAATCCTCCCTATGTTAAAACCGAAGAGTTTCAGTTTCTCCATCCGGAGGTGGTTGTGTAAGTATTAAAGCTAGCCTTAAATAATTAATTTAGTTATTGATAAGATGAACTGAAAGGGAAATAAGATTAGAAAGTAGTTGAAATACATTCAATACTTCATATTAGTTTATGCTAAAATTGTAGCTATAGAGAATATAAATGATTAACTTATTTTAGAAAACCTTTATATAGAATAGACTTATGTGCTTAATTGAATGATTGATTGATCGATTGAATAAGGCAGTATAAAGGTGTAAACTCATACTAAGTACTCTTAAGGTGAGAAAATAATTTAATTTAACTTTTAAAGTAGACTACTTTAAGAGTAAAATGAGAGTAATAATAGATTTATATAGAAAAATCACCATAGTTCGATCAAATAGAAATACAGTAAAACGGTAATATGTATTGCTAAGACATTTGATCAACTGTCTAATATATATTTCCTCTTATTATCTTTCACAGCTACGAGAACCTGAATGCTTTGGATGGCGGCTCGGATGGATTGCGCGTGGCGCGTTTGGTCTTCGAGCTGGCCTGTCGGCATTTGCGACCCGGTGGCCAGTTGTGGTTGGAACTGGGCAACGAGCACCCGCCTATGGTCAAGACCATCATGAACCTACAGTATCAAGGTCGCTTGAACTTTGTGCAGAGCTACGAGGATCAGTATAAGCGCGAGCGCTTCGTCCAACTGGAGAAGGTCTAAGCGTGAAGAAATGGACACAATATTTTACTAATTGAACCTGATTAATGCAATTAGAATTAGACGCAAATGCATTTATCTGTGATGTGACCTACATAGACACCCAAATACCAATTGCCTGAGAGGCTCTCACGTATACATATATATATATATTAATCTGCATATCTCTTATCTATATACGAAGATATGTATATATTACGAATTGCATTAGGTATTTCGCTTCGGGGCTTTACAAACAAAGAGGCATTCCGAAGCTAAACAACAACAAAAGGCGCTTCGAGTTAATGCACTTAATTTTATAGGTTTACATTATTCATGCATATAAGCTGCCAAATAAATCCGTAATAGACACTAAAACAACAACTGCAACTATTTAATCGAACCGCACAGTGGATTGAGAGTGCTCGAAAAATGAGTAGCGTGAGTTAAATATAGAGAAACCATAGGAAATTAAAAAAAAAAAATGTATTAGTTTGAGCAATTATTAAAAGAGATTTGCATCTCATTAATAGTTGCACAGTGGGGCAAGTGCAATTGAAAGTAGAGCTCTGTGGATTATATATATATATCACAAATGATACTATTTTAAATTATTTTATTATTTAGTATTTTCAACATTAATTGCATATAGACGCTTACAGAACAAAGACCTATTTAGAATTTAAATATAATTCTAGCCAAAAAAAAAACATTTTATAATTTTAAATACGATATATGAAAATTAATATATGACAATTTAAAAGCAAAAATTATATCAACCATTATCAAAAGGATACGTTCTTATAGAAAAATAAATATGCTAAATCAATATAATTGATCATATAATATTGTATAAACCAAAAAATATCTGTGAATATTATATATGAATATAATTAAAAATCTCTATAATTTAGACAGAATAAAAACACTAATAAAATATCAATACATAACATAGTATTTACTGTTTAATATGTGCTTTATTTATCAGTGAAAATAATATTTGAAACTTAATTAAAAATTAGAAAAATTTAAACATGAATAAAAACTTTTAAAGGATATTAATCCATAAAATAGTATTTACAGCTTAATATGTTCTCTATTTATCTCTGAAAATTATATTTTAAATATAATTAACAAGTAAGAGTGCTCTAGTCGAGACTGCTCGACTAGGGGATACCCTGAGCCCTGTAAAGAGCCAAATATAAAATCATTCTACGATTGTTTTATGCATACATACAAACAACACATACACACATACATATGCACGTACGCATAAGCGCGCGCTCTGCCAACTGCGCAGTTGCCGCAGCGACTGCGCTTGGGCTGCAATGTGGACATTACTATGGGAAATTTATTGTTTAATAACTTTTCTTGGCGATGGACTAACTGCATCAAACTTTCACAACTTATTTATGACATTCATATGTGTGTATGTGCAAAAGAACAAGTTTCTAGTATTGGATTTGCGCATTTTACAAATAGGGGGTTATTGGGGGCGAATGGGGCGTGGCATTAAAAATCTAATGATTAAGTAATCTCCGTATTTATTACACGCAGCTACACAGAAAATTTGAAGTCTCTAGCTCAAACGATGTACAAACCCCGCCTTGAAAACACTTTGAAATTATCGATAAATGCTCATAAAATCGAAATGGGATGAGTTATCGGAAAAAATATCGATTATTCATGTAAAATTTCAAGTCTCTACGTTGCGTACTTAAAAATATCTCAGCGTTCACACAGACGGACAGACGGACAGGGCTATATCGACTCGTCTTGTCGCGCTGATCAAGAATATATATACTTTATGGGGTGTGGCACGCCTCCTTCTGCCTGTTACATACATTTTCACATTTTCAATGGGCTCAGGGTATAAAAATTAGTAAAAATTTAAACATGAATAAAAATTAAGGATATTAATACATAAAAAAGTAAATACAGCTTAATATGTGCTATATTTATCTGTGAAAAAATATAGTACAAAACCAGCAAAATGAAAATATGAATATAAACGCTTTAAAGATATAAATACATAAAATAGTAAGAAACGGCTTAATATTTTCTCTCCGAAATTCTAAAGAAATAAAAACGTAATGTTAAAAAATTCGTTTAATATACTAAAATGATTCACAAATAGAAATATTATAGTAAATATTATTTATTTCCTATTGCAATTTATAACCTCGCTCAAATAAATAAAAATAATAAAAGTAATTAATACGACACATTTTCAAATTATTTTAATATATATCTTTCTGCAGCACCTTGCACCACTGTGCAGCACCTCAAAGGCAGCTTTGCCTTTGCTTGGACTCTTACGTTTTTAACGTTATCAATCGAAGCAGCTGTTGGTCAACTGAAAAATGTTAGGCACTCATTAACAAGCGTGAAGCGTGGTGGGAAAACGGTTGAGGGACAGAGCGAGAGAAAGAGAGGGAGAGCGAGAGAGGGGGTTTGGCGACGCGTAGCTCAATAATCTGCTTTTTTGCAATTAACTTTGCCATTTTTGGACGCGCGCACATGTTGAGCGCGCTGCAGCAGCAGTGGCAGCCTGGGCACACTTGTCGCTCATTAATAAAAGTTTGCCAAAGCAGCGAGCGCCATTATTTTTGCAGGTATAGAGACATTGACCAGCAGCAAGCAGCAAGCAGCAAGCAGCTAGCAGCAAGCAGCATCCCACGCGCTGCTCACGTCACTGTCGGCGTCGCTGCTCTGCTCAACTGTAAACATTCCAGTGGAGAGCGCAGCTTTCACTCAAACATTGAGCCACAGCATACACAACAGTTGAGTTGCGCTCTCGCACTCTCGCTCTCTCCGCAGGCATCCTTCTCGCTCTTCAAATCTGGCTCTCATTGCCGTGGATGCTTGGAAGGCTCGAGTATTCCTGGCGCTTTGCTCAGGTCCATGGTCGTGCGAAAAGCTGCGTTGAGCGCATTAAGTCGTTAGGGTACAACCAGACAGGACGCAATCTACTCGCAGAGCTGCCCGCGTCTGCTTCGATGTTCGTCAAGCGTCTCTCAACTGTGCCCAACAGTTTGTGCAAAAACTAAGAGGAGAGCAAAAACAAACCCACAGTAAATTTAAATTAAATTCAACGCAAAATTAAGTTTTAATTAAAATTAAATTAGAAATTGTTTAAAAAATATACACGTGTATGTATGTATTTTTGAACATATATATACATATACCAAACGCTCACAACAACAACTAGCTCAAGTGTCGCGCTTCGCTTCGACAGCTGCCCTCGCACAACAACAGCAGCAACAACAACAAACTTCTCTATTGCCTTTTTGGCGTCGCCCGCGCGCGCGTTTCAGTGTGTGCGTTTGTGTGTATGCGCCTGCCAGTGTGCGTGTGCGTGTGTGTGTCTGTGAGTGCGTGCGTGTGTGCGTGCGACAAAACTTCAACTCGAGTGTGTTCACAACAACCCAAAAAGTAAATGTTTAAATCTAAACAATTTGCAGCCAAAGCAATTGAAATGCATTCTTAACACAATTCAAAGGTAACAAATTGCAATTTACTGTTTAACTCAACCCCTGCCCCTCCCCCAGTCCAACCCTTCCCAGCCCACACTCGCTGAACCTCGTGCAACAGCTTAAAAGTATGCTATGGTTTTTCTCGCTCTCTCGGAAAATACATAATTGTTGCGCCTCGACGCTGGGACATGTGGGACTTTGGCACTGAAAAGTGAAAGAAGAATGACACTAGGCGAAATATCACTGGCGCTCACTGAATTTGCATAAATTAAGTATTGACGAAAGTGAGTTTAAATCAATTAGAGTGCAGCTGAAATTTCAAACATAATTTATTTTCCATTAAAATTATTTATGCAATGCAATTATAATGTGTAAAAAATGTAGATGAAACGTAACTAGAGCACAATTTAATCCAAATGGAGGTATCTATAAAAATCTGTGTAGAATGATTTGGACTCGATATTACCATCAATTAGATAAAAGAAAACGGAAAACTAAATAAATAATTACAGTTAGAAAATTTCGACTCGATATTATCCTCAATTAGATAAAGGAAAATGGTTTCAACTTATTAATTACAGTTATTAAAATTGTTTGGCATCAAATATATTTAAGCAAGTCAACAAATTTTGCATAAAGCAAGAGTTACTAATTTTGATGTCCTCTTTTTTAGTTATTTATTATTTATTATTTGTTTTCGCAATGCTGCAAATAAAGTTCCCTCGAGAGCTTTTGTCAATTGCTGTTTCAATGCCATAAAAAGTGATTTTTGTTGCGGTTTTAACGATTTGTGGTTTGCGTTTGTAAAGAACAAAAATAAATATTGCTTATTTTCGAGAGTGCACTTATTAAATACCCTTGAGGACATGTAAATTGGTGGTTCTGTTTGCCATATATATATATTTAAAATATATTTTCTTTCTTGTCAAACAAAAGAGTTAAAAAACTTAAATAATTGTCAGCTAAACAAAAGTGTTTGATAAAGATTTCATAAACAAATTACTTAACAAATAATGAAATAAAATCAAAATTAATGTATATATTAAAGAGGTTTGGTTTGGATTTATGTCTAGTATTTTCACAAGATTTATGAAATATGACAAATGAAGAGACATATTTATAAAATTCGACTGATGATAATACTTTAAGGAATTTCAGTTTGAACTTTGTGTGAAAACAGTCATTTTTTTCCACAATTTTTCTAAGTATATTCAGGATTTAAAAAATATAGCTGATAGAATAATCCAATGTTTCTAGTTTCTTTTTTTTAAAGTACAATAATTTTGTAAGATAAATAACTAAAAGTTAAATTCCAATGAAATTTAAATATTCTACATTTTTGTATTTATTTTTACAATATTGTATTTGAGTTAATTATTATTTTAAATATATTCAATAATTTAAAATATTCTTATATACTATTATATAATTTATTAATTGGGAAACTTTATTTATTATATATTTTGTTAAAATTAAATTTTTTCATTTTATTTCTTACAAAAAAAAATAAATAAATAAAATAAAATAATTATTTAAGATAATTAAATAAGACTTTATTTAAAATGAATTTTAAATATTCAACATTTACATTTATTTTCACAAAGTGTTAATTGTTTAAAAAGTTTAATAATTTAAAATAGTTTTATGTATTATTATTTAATTTATTAATCAGTAAAATACACTCCACAAGTTAACTTAAAAAATTTATTTTGTTTTTATTTTCTTTTCTTTATTTATAAAAGAAGAAAGGTCGAAAAATGTAATATTATGTAATTATTGTAAATTAACATATTTTTACATATTATAACATTATATAATTTATTCATCGGAAAATAATTGTTGAGGAACCATTTGTCATTTTTTTGCACATATGACGTTATTTAGCACATTTTTCATTATTTAGCATATTTTGGATCATTTTAGTATAATGTGTAGCTTTAATTGTTATCGGCGAATGAAGAGCCGTATTGAGATCGATTATCGGTTATGTCGATACAACTATGATAGTATTGAGTAAGCAAACGAACGGACAAGTTGAGCGTACAAGCAATTGGCTGTTATAGTTCAGATAAAATAAAGAAATGTTTAATTATTCATTAATAATGCTCATCAAATTTGTATTTACTTTAAAAATGTATTTTGGTTTTATTTCCTTTTTTTTAAGAAGAAGCAAATTTAAAATAATACAATATTTGAATATATAAAACTTTATATCAACTGAAATTTAAATGTTGCAAATTTTAAATATTCATCAAATAACTTAATTAAATTTGACCATTGTCTCAATTCAATTTTATTCCGCTCAAATGTATTTTTTTATTTTGATTCAGACTTTGAACCTAATTTCGATTCAATTTCCCACAAAGTGTACTCCATTTAAAGTTCAGATAGTTGGCACTTGTTGTTCCACTGCCTTTCACATGTCAGTTATTTGTCTCATAACTGTTGTGTCTGACAGTTGTTGGCACAGTGGTAACTGACTCTAGCGAACCAGCTGGCCGAGTGCCAGGCGAGTGAAAGCGAAGTGTTGGCCATTGGCTGAAGCTGTTCACGCGTCGTATGCGTATTGTTTCATGTATTACTGAATAATTGTATAATTTATAACAAAGTTTATTTAAATTTATTGATAGATAAATTCAGTTTCATTCATTCCTACGGTTTTTGCCTGGCGCTGCGTTAATTAAATTTTAATTATAAACAACTTTAAATTGCAATTTGCATTGTGTCCGGATTTTCAATGTTCTCTGCACATGAATTGCATTTTTGTGGTTTCTGTCCCCCGAGGGGGAGTGAGCAGAGGGAGGAGGGGCGGAGAGGCGAATGGCTGGTTGGAGTTTTAGTGTGTTCCACATGCAATTAACTTTTGCACTGCTATCAATCAGAGTGCGAAACTTTCTGTGCTGACCACACCCCCTCTACGCCTCCCTCGACAAGTGCCGCCTTATCATTCAATTTAGCCAAAAAAAAAAAATAAATAAATTGGCAAAGAAAACTTTTACGAAGACACGGCAGACGGCTATGTGTGTCTGTTGCGTGTGTGTGTGTGTGTGTTTGTTTCTTTGATTGGCAAGTTATGTACACATACACACACACACACACTCACTCGCAGATCTGCCATCAATCACTCAGCCTCGCCCATAGTTTTAAAGCCAAAAGTGTGCGAGAAATTGTTGCTGCTGTCATCTAATTGGATTTATCAGAAACTATTGCCCAACTGTGAGGCTGCGGCAGAAACTATTATGGAATTTAATGAAAAACACTTTTGAAGTATTATATTGAATTTCGCGCATATTTAGTTATTCATTTTATATAAAATTAAATATGTATAGTTAAATAAAAAATTAATATCTTAAAATATATCCAAATAAATTAATTTATTTATTATTCACGTATCCCAGATTTTTACTCCAAATTTTTAGACATTTTCTTTTAAACAATATCCATAAATATTTATTCGAAAACAGGGGACAAATCAAGCCGCAATTCCTGTGATTTTTCATGCACATTTAAAAGTGTTTTCCCTTGGGCCAATTACTTGATTTATATGTATATTTATCGAGCGCAAATTAAAAATGCAATAAATTGCCAGAATTCAATAAATAAATATTCTTCTCTTTTACTTCTCGATTTCAATTTGGTGCGCACGCTGAGCATAGTTTCAAGGGCTTGCATGCATATATATGCACATAAAAATTGCTTCCCTTTAACGCATTTTCTCGCAATCACAATTTCGTCGAAAAGCCTCTGAGCATTTTCCTAGCACTCTTTTTTTTTTTTTTTTTTTTTTTTTTTTTTTTTGAGGTTGGTGTACCAGAAAAAGAGGTTATTGGTGCCTTTATCGATTCAAATCTCGGATTCAAATCTGAATATTTCTACGGGATTTCAAATTCTAGTTTGCCCCTGGCAAATATAGTTGGACTTTGCATATTTCGTATGTGTGATTGAAAACTAAGAGAGTTTAATAGGACTTTTCAGTACAGTAGTTGGCCTTAAATTTTAAGAGAGACCAAATTTTTCAAAGGTATATTAAAAAAAAAAGAAAAAAATATAATAAAATTTATAATATTCGTGTTACTTTTTTAAGTATTCCTTTATTTAAAATTATAATTTATAAATATTCGAAATTTCTTTTAATAATTCAATATTATTTCTTTATAATACTATAGCTTAATATAGCTTTTTATTTTTATCTGTAACTCAGTCTAGAAACTTTTTTTACATAAGCTCTCATTTTTAGCCTTCGTCAATCTCGTTTATTTCTACTCGCTATTGATTTGTGCACCTTTAAAATCATCTTGTTTTGATTCGATGTGATTGCCTTCAATAGATTGCAGCTGTGTGCAGCTGCTTGCCATTAGAGCTCCAATTTGGTTCGTCTCTTTCATCTAAGCTAAAATCAGCTTCAGCTGCTTCCTCTTCTGCAACTACTCCTTGTCAGTGTCATCTATCAGTGTCCAGTGTTTAGTTGAGCCAGCGGCGTTTCACCTGCTGCCTAGCAAACAGCACACACACACACACACAGAGAGACACACGCTTAGAGACCTGCGTTAGCTGTCATTCAGCTTAAGCTATCTTCATTAAAATCAGTCCGCCTTGAAGGTATTACCAAACATAGCTCACTGTTGTCCTCTTTTTTATTTTGCTGATAAGCGACAGTGTAGACATCATAAAAGCATATATATATCTATATGTACATATGTATGTATAAATAAAAATTTGTGTGTTTGTGTGTGTGTGTGTGTGTGTGTGTGTGTGTGTGTGTGTGTATCCAACGCACCTAAATGCTAAAACACAAATTGAAGGCACAGAAAAAAAGAACACCAATACATATCAAGCTGTCTAAATTGCTCCACTTTATATATGTATGTATATATGTAACGTACGTGTGTGCGTGTGTGTGTGTGTGCCGCCCTCGCATTCTGTGTATACCCCAAACACTTAAACATAAACACGTTGTCTGTGCGTCTGACTCGAAGCGCGCGCGTTTCTCTGTGCTCGTTCACTTTTTTTGTTGTTTTTTTTTTTTTTTTGGTTTTTGTGTTTCTGCTTCCTCTTCCTCGTGCGTCTACGCACAATATGTTTCGTCTTTAACCCAGCCGAAAAAGCTTCAACCCCCGCACAAGCCCCCTTTTCCGACTCTCACTCAGTTTTCACGAGCTCTCGAATGGAAGTTTTAATGTGATTTCTCGTATTAATTTCGACCTCGTCATCGTATTGCTGGCTCGTCCTTTTCGTCCTGACTGTTAGCTGCTGGCTGCGGGCTGCTGGCTCCTGGCTCCAGCTCCCTTTTCGGCATTTTCTATTTTGTCTTCACGCACTTTTATTGCTCATTCGCTCTTGCGTCTGCGTTTTTGCTTTTCTATTTGATTTTGTAGCACGTCGCCGGCATCGAATTTTCTTTTATTTTCTTGCACATTTTCTTTTTCTTTTCGTATTCCTTGTTGAGCTCGGTGCTTTCTCTGGGTGGCAACCCAACTTTAACCTTTGTGCTGCTTTGTGTACTTTCTCCAGCAGCTTCCACCCCTCCCCAACTCCCACTCAAGTTTTCTGCTTACTCGTTTATGTTCATCATATGAAACGCGACTTTGTTGCACTAAACGTAAGTTGGAAGGTTTACAACTTTTGGTTAACCACAAATAGGGGAGGCGAGGCGGGGAGAGGGCGTGGACAAGAAGATAGGGCTGAGGAGGAGAACGTCTTTGATAGATTTTACATTTGATAGTCAGGTAAACAGACAGACACACACCACTCAGATATTTAGATAGTTCTTAGCTGCCCTCGCACTCAAATCTCAAGTGGTTGGTTTTTGTTGTAGGATCAAAGTTGTCTACTTTTCAATGAAAAGGTTGTTTCACGAAACTGAAGTGTAACGGCTGTGGCCCTTCAAAGCATCCACTTCTATACTCTCTACATTCTGTACACTCTCTATATTTAAAGAAAAATATATTTTCTCTTTTTAAGTTCACCAAATTTGTTAAATATTTCAAATGAGTTTTTATTAGGCTTATTTTAGTAAAGGCAACTTAAAGAGCTTCGAATGAATATTTTAAGAAAATGATTTTTTTCTATTTATAGCACATTTTTATACCCTGAGCCCAATGAAAATGGGAAATCAGTTTGTAATGGTTTTGTGAAAATGTATGTAAAAGGCAGAAGGAGGCGTGCCACACCCCATAAAGTATATATATTCTTGATCAGCGCGACAAGACGAGTTGATATAGCCCTGTCCGTCTGTCCGTCCGTCCGTCTGTCCGTCCGTCCGTCCGTGTGAACGCTGAGATATTTTTAAGTACGCAACGTAGAGACTTGAAATTTTACATGAATACTCGATAATACCATACGCTGCACAAGTTTATAAAATTTTTCCGATAACTCATTCCATTTCGATTTTATGAGCATTTATCGATAATTTTAATGTGTTTTTAAGGCGGGGTTTGTACATCGTTTGAGCTAGAGACTTCAAATTTGCTGTGTAGCCTATGTGCCCCTATGTGTAAAATGCGCAAATCAAATACTAGAGACTTGTGCTTTGGCAGACACACACATATGAATGCCATTAATAAGTTGTGAAGTTTGATGCAGTTAGTCCATCGCTAACAAAAGTTATTAAACAATTAAATTCCTTTAGTAATGCCCACATTTCTGCCCAAGCGCAGTCGCTGCGTCAACTGCGCAGTTGACAGAGCGCGCGCTTATGCTTGCGTGCATATGTGTGTGTGTTGTGTTGTTTATATGCATGCATAAAAAATTCGTAGAATGATTTGATATTTGGCTCTTCGAAGGGCTCAGGGTATATAATTAACTTTCTACTATAATATTTTGCTGTGTAAATATTACAATATTATTTTTTAAATTATCGTTTTAATTAAAAAATATGTTTGGAGTCCTTGGTTTCTATTTAAGTATATAAAAATAATTTTATTAATAATAATCATTAAATTTTTGTGTAACTTAAATATATTTGATAGTCCATAGGGAAATTGAGACTTGAAAAATTTGCTTTTATTAAAATTGAATAATATAAAATATTAAAAAATGGATATATAAAATTAATTTACAATAGTTCTTGCTCTTTAAAATGAATTTCTACTTAAGGCAGACAGCTTCTTCATGGAGTCCTCGGCTGAGTACCAAATCAAAATTTGTGGCAATCATTAGTCGTTGCAGTTGCCGCTTCAGCGGTTGCTGCAACATGTGGCAGGCAACGTGCAGCCGAACGAGCCGTGCAGCTTAGGCAGGCTAAGCTCGCATCCATCATTGTTGCCACAGCCGAGGGTCGACTCTATGCCCCTGCGACACGTACTGAGCCATGTTTATGTTGCTGGCATTGTTATTGTTCTTGCTGTTGTTGTTGTTGTTGTTGTTTTTTTTTTTTAATAGCCACGCAGTGTGGCAGGCCAGTGCGGCAGTTAGGTGGCTCGATTGAAATTGTGTTGGAAAAGTTTTTAATTGCTCATTATGTTTGATTAGGACGCAGCTACTGCTGTTGCTGTTGCTGTTGCTGTTGCATGCCGCAAAGTGTTGCACGCTTGGTTAACTGATTTTCATCATAGATCAAAAGCCCTTTCTAATCAAAAAAAAAAAAAAACAAAACAGAAATAAATAAAGAGCAACGAGCAGCAGCAGCTGCAAAGCAAACAAGTTGCAAATCTATTGTTGTTGTCGAGTGCTTATCAGAGAGATAGAGAGAGAGAGAGAGAGAGAGAGAGAGTGTGTGAGCGATGTGTGTGCGTGTGTGTGTGTTTGTGAATTGGAGCACATAACAGCGAGAGCAACAACAGCAACAACATTTGCTCATCTTTCGCTAACATGCGCCAGCCATAAAACACTTAAAGGACCATTTTTGCTGGCGTGCGCAGATTTATGACAATTGCCAGCCAAGGGTTAATTAAATAGAATTCCTAAGACTCGCCCGAAAAAACAACTACTAACCCAAACAAGTGCCAAGCCAACTGCTGCTCGAATCGCTTATACATAATTACATATATACATAAACTTTTTGTATGCGTCGCAAAAAGACTCTTCGACGACTGCAAAAAAAAGTAAGGTACACAGGACTCGCCTGGCTGCCTGCCTGGCTGGTTGGCTGCTATCCCGACTGGCGGCTGCCGTTTGCAACAATTGGCAGTCTCGGCGCTCGTTGTCCTCGTCTTCGTCCTCGTCGTTTCCAAGTGTAAACACAGCTCGGCAGCTCTCGAGCTCTCGAGCTCTGAGAGCCTGAGCCATTTTCCAACATTTTTTCACTCAAACTCAAGCTGCGAATTAAAATAAAACTCAGCCTCTCGCCAGAACACACTTGCGCTCAAATTTTCCATCAATGAACGCTGAGTTCTCTGAACTGATAACAGACACACACACATACACACACACCCACTCGCATACACACATGCATTAAGAGGCACACACAGATAGAGTTGTTTAAAAAGCTGTCCAAATCAGAGTGCGTGAAAGAAAATATACACAAGTGATAGCATGAGCGAAGTCAGAGGCAGTTGCCTGGCAGAATGGAAGTAGAGAATTAACTAAACAGAGTCTAAAGAGTCATTAGAAACAATTAGGAATAAATGGCTAAAAATAGGAATACAAATAAAATCATTAGAAACAGGAATATATGGCTAAAAATATGAATATAAATAAATATTATTCAAATTATGATTTATTTTGTATTTCTGTATTTTATATTCTTTGCTGACATTGCTTTTAATTACATTTTTGTATTAATTTGTTAATATTAAATTAAAAAGTATATAATCAAATAAATGCATTATTAATACCTGATGTTAAAAAATGCTTTAAGTTGTATGAAAGAAAGTCTTCCTTTAAATTGTTTTTTAATAACTGAATATAAAATTAAATTTATAAAACTACAATTAAGTTTATGGCATTTTCTTACACTTATTTTTAAAAGAGGAAAATTTTAACTTTAGATTATAATCAAACAAGAATTCAGAATTCATCTATATTTATATATTTATGGAAAATACAATTCTTCAAGAAGTATCAATAATTAATTTTCAGATCTTAAAAATATCGTAGGAAGAGAACAACTTAAACAAGTAAGAAAACTCTAGTCGGAGGTGCCCGACTAGGTAGTAAAAAGAGCCGGTATCCAAAAAATAAAAAAATAGAAATTGCATAAAATTCACATTAATCTATATGCAAAATTTGAGGGGTCTAGGTCTAAAGGTGTGGGAGATATAATTTTATAACCTGTTTTCGATAAGGTTTAAAATCGATAACAAAACAACCAAAATAGATATCGTTTTTTGGTAACAAACTTGACCTGCGCGTGCTATCCACGGACCCAACAAAAGAAAATTCAAGTCTCTAGCTTGTCTAGATGCTTCAATCGACGCGTTCAAACATACGGACAGACGGACGGACGGACGGACGGACGGACGGACAGACAGACAGACGGACAGGGCTAAATCGACTCAGCTCGTTGTCCTGATCAAGAATATATATACTTTGTGGTGTCTGACACGCTTCCTTCTGCCTGTTACATACATTTAACAAAACCATTATACCCTGATTTCCCATTTTCAATGGGCTCAGGGTATAAAAAGGAAACAAATTATTGTTCCAATAATTTCAAAAATATTTACCTATAAACAATATATTTTAAATACAAGTTCTAATAATTTTAATAATATTTATCTTATAAATTGCAAAAGACATAATAATGTATAATAATATAATATAATAGATATAATTTCACGAAAATTTTATATATTTAATAATTTATTAAAAATAATTGATGATTTGTATACAATTCTTTTCATAATTAACATGATTCCACCACAAATTTTCCCGTAGTCAATTGTATATAAATCCTATAGAGCTCAGTAATCCTTAAAGATTATAACTGAATTTCTTTTAAGAGAACAATTCTTCGAGTTGGTTTATATCCAAATTGTATATAAATTTTATACATTCAAGACAGAAGTTGGTGTAGATGTACTGAAAATTCTAGTAATCGAATAATTTTCATGACTATAATATATTAAAGTTATCCATATGATTTTTCTGCAAATTGAAGCCATACATACGTAATGCCTAACTAGCATGGCCTACCTGGAAAATAACGTCTTATGTGAAAGCAAGCACTACACTTAAAACTATCAACGAATACCCTCTACCCATCTCATCCTTATAGGGTATCACTGTGCGTAACAGCGCGGAAAGCGTTTGATAACGCCGCGCGCATAAAAGTATGCTAGGAAAAAGCAAAGCCAAAGGTGATGCTATCTGCTTTCGTCTTTCTCTATCTCTCTCTCTATCACTCTGTTCCTATTCCCGGTCTGAAGCATAAGCACAAGGCAAAGGCGGAAGTAAAAACGGCAGCTAGCAGACAAGACAATGAAATTGTCATAAATAACAACGCTCTTTAGCAACACCAAACACAGCAATGACCAACCAGTCGAGTGATTTCCTTTCTTTTCGCCCCTTTGTATTGTTGGCTGGCTTGCCATATATATATATATATTTTTTTTTTCAGTTTTCATCTTTTTGGACAGTGGCTCAACTCTTTTTCTTTTGACATTTTCGGGCCCCAAAGGGTATTTAGAGGGTATATTAAATTGGCGTGCTGAGGAAGTAGATAACGTTAGAGCAACGGCGCACGGTTGGCCACTTGGGCGGAATTCTGAATGTCAGAGCATTGTGCAACACTGGTGGGATTCACGTCTTTTGATTCCATTCAAAATTAATCGATAATCGAGCTGTCAAGTAACTGTTGCACACCTTTCTAAAGAAAAAGGGTTTTTAAGTTCAAACACTAAGCTCTTAAAGTTGGAATAGTTTATAGCACGGAAAAAGAAAGAAACTTGATAAATAATTGATTCTATTCAAAGGGGAACGGAAACAAGAAATAAGGAAATACTCTATTAAACTTTATAACAAATATATAAAATAAATAAGAAAGGATTATTGATTAGGTATTAGATGCGAGAAATATAAGATTTATCTTAACTGAACCTAGTGTATGGGTAAGATGTTTTCGATAACGATTAATTAAATGAATTGGTTTAATCGAAAATACATTTGATAACTATCATTCGATAAGCTCAACTACACCTTCTTTTCGTGCAGGGTATTTCGCTGGCCTTTCACTTAGCTCTATTCCATTTACCATTTTTTGTTATTATAATACTTTTCTTGTTTTTTTTTTTTTTTTTTTTTTTTTTGTGGTTCATGGCCCGCTCTCATAACGGAAATTTCAATGGCTGCTGCTTAAAGTGACTTTTGTTCAACTTTGCGCTCTGCTATCCAAACAGACGAGCACTCGTAGCACTCATAGTTATCTAATCGAGATACCAGAGGACAGGGAGCAGTCGCATTAAACTAATGTTTAGTTGCTTTCGTTACAGTTTTTGAGTGTCGACCCTCGAAACTTTGTCAGTAAATCGTGGCTCGTGATGGGCACGAGCCGGGGCGTGACAAGGCGAATTGCTTCCCATGCTGCTTTTTATTGTATTTTACTGTATTGAATTGGGTTTTATGGGCTGTGACAGTTTTGTGAGCGTTGCAATTGCGAACGTTTTCAAGATGCTTTCGCAAATATGATTGGGCATAGCTTTTGGGCCAAATACCTTAAAGCCCTTCTCTGTTTAGGTATTTAATTAGAAATAGTTGAAAGTACCCAGCCTCGCTGCGCGTACCGCAGCCGCCGACTAATAATGGCTCTTTCACAGCACGACCTACACTTCAATTTCAATTGGCCTTTGTGCTGCAGTGGCCAGGAACAATGCAACAGGGTGGTTACTGAAGATGTTTATTTGCACGGCTTTACAAAATGGTTGGCGACGGACAGTGCGCAATAATGCCACAAATTGCGTGCAGTGTTGGACAACAATAACAGCAGCAGCGGCAGCAGCAGCAGCTTAATTTGTGGTCAGCTCTTTTGTTCATCAGCAAATTGGCAGTGGAACCAATTGCCACAGCTATTATGTTGAGGAAACAAATATGATCAAATTACATCGCTGGCAGCAGCTGCAGATAAATGGGATGGCTTATCCGAAGGCGTTTAATTACGAGTTGTTACGGTTCGAAAGAAAAGAGCTTAATGGGAAGGGTTTTTTCTTTCGTATAAATCAATATGGAAGGTATTGTAAGAGGGCGAAGGTCTCATTATAAAAGTGGTCTCAGCAAGGTCACATTAACTTGAAATATTATAGAGAATCCTATGGTCAGCATATGTTGGGATAAGCTAAAAACGATCTGTTTATAACCTTCTATAGTTAAATTAATTTATTACAAAAGAGATGAAGTTATTGAGGCAACTCAAATTATGGGACTCACTGCAAGTACAGTGACTGTATTTGGTTAAGATTCACTTAAAACGTCAAACAAAATAAATAAAAATAAAAATAAATAAAACCCATAAAAGAAATATATAAACTATAAAGCTGTATGTATGACAAACTTAGGTTAATATTGCTAACGTCTGGAAATTTTATTCCTAATACTCCTTCAGGCAAACTATGATTCTGTTTGCTGATAGTCAATATTAGATCAACTCTAGAATCGTCTAAAAATGTGTAGAAGTTTTTTTTATAGCGACAGTACATTAGGTAAATTGCTTTCTAAAATTGCAACGAATTTTCTGGTCTGCGAAATTATAAATACCTTAACATTAGTAGGATAACATAAAATGGCTTTGTTAAGATAACAGCCGTTACCGAGGAAGTGTAAAAATCAAAGCATACCTTTTAGCTAATTTTGTTTTTAATATTTACTCTAATAATATTTATCTACACATATATCCATTATTATGTATTGTATATATTTATATTTATTTAACATGATAATTAGAAATACTTAAAAATCAACAATTACGTAGTTTTCTAAAATATATTTCTTTCAATTGATTCTTTAAATATCTTTTCATTTGATATGAAATCGTAAATTAATTAAAGTCAAATGTTAATCTGATATAGTTTTCTATGTAAAAGTCTACTCCTCATTAAAAATTCATTATTTCGCTCTCATTTGCATGTTTCACCATTGCTAATTTTGCCAACATTTTAGCATATGATATAAAATGGAACATAAATACTCATGCGAATTTCTCTTTTAATCTCTTCTTGTTTTCTTTTTTAATACCGCACAGCAAAAATGCAATTATGCATTTAATTTAAATAAGGTTTTTTATATAAAAAGCGAATTGTACACCACATATAAATGCGCAATGCAAATATTTAAATAAAGAAAACAAAATATATACAAAAGAAAAGAGAACCCAACAATAATAAAAGTGTTCAAAATTATATTATTAAAAGAAAATGTAGTTAAACGTAAAATAAAAATAGTCAAACATGCTAAATACAAATCGTCAGCTTAAATTGCATCTGTATCTTTGTATCTTTTCTCTGTATCTATTTGTATCTAAATAACACTCAACTAAACTCAACTCAACTAAACTCAACTCAACTAAAACCAAATATGCAAACGCAATTCCAACCCAGATCAAAAATATCAAAAATACCAATTCAAATTAGATTCAGTCAATCAGCCAGCCAACCAGCCAATCAAGCGCCCAATCATCAATTGCAACTGCCATTCAATCATTCAGCAACAACAACAACAGCAACTACAACATCTGCAACAACTACTACTACAACAACAACAACAAGAGCACACACAATAAATGCAACAACAAATGGTAATAATAAATAAATCCTAAACGCACGTCATTAAATTCACCAATTAAAACGAGTTTAAATCAAATATAAAAAAGCCAACAAAACAAAAAGAGCTAAAAACAAAAACAAAAACAAAACAAAAAATAGCCATAAATTATTTTTGAAATTATTTCTCAATTAATTATGGAACATTCATCAACATATTTGTTGTGTTTGTTCTATTGCCAAAACGAAAAGGCCATCGCCCGCTTCCAGCTACAGCCAACAAAGCAACAACAACGACAACCACTGAGGCCAGTTAATAGCGAGCCAACACAGGCAACAACTGCAGCCAGCTGCAACCAACAACAACAGCAACAGCAACAACAACAGCAACAACGTCGCCAACTCAACGCACGTCACTCAACGCTTTCGCTGCGTAAGTACAAAAAAACCAAAAAAAAAAATCTCTTCCAAACAGAAAGAAGAAGAGCGCGCATTCCCAAAAAATTAGACTCTGCGAAATCAACAAAATGCACAAATTCAATTTGCACACAATTTTCCGTACAGCTTTCAAATAAAAACCATTAAAACATATTATGACAGACATATTATGAAAGTCACGAGGCGTCGATAGGAGCATACTCCAAGGACCCTCTGCAGCAAGAAACATGCCAAAATAGTATTAGCATTAGACACTTCTGTGAATATGATTAATTTTGGGATATAATAGTGGAGAAGGCACTATCCGATACATACGATAACATGTATTATAGTATATTTATATAATATAAATATACTATATAATATATATATATATATAATAATAATATATATATACTATATAATATATACGTATATATATATATATATATATATATATGCCAGCGCAAAAGTCTACTTGCTTGGTCTACGTCTTATTGGTCCCCAGAACCAGGAGGGAAGAAAAATGATAAATCAACTCGGTCAAAGGACCGAGAATATTAATATTCTACTAAAGTACACAATTGAACAGATCGTTTTATTAAAACAATGTAGATATTTACTCAGTACCATCTCTAAGCACATTTTTAAATTAAATACGAATATAACACTTTACAATAAAACATACATTTTGTCACATAAAAAAAACAAGAACAACAATATTGATGCAACCAAAACCCAACATACCTTTATTTTTTACTTTGTCCTGCCTTGCTGTCCGTCCGCGTATCCGTTTTTCCGTACGCTATTGAAGCTAGAGACTTGAAATTTGGATATATACATCATATACATCATATATATAATTATATATGAATTTAAATTTTGTAATTATTATTATTATTATATATTATTATTATTAAATCAATCTCGAATAACTTTTTTTTTCTAAAATTCATGTTTTTATTTGTAATATGTAATATGTATTTGTAGCAATAAGCAAATTTATTTATAATTAATTATTCAAGTAGTTAATCAATCGATCACCTATTCAATCAATTAATCAGTAAGTCTATTCAGTCAGTCAGTCAGCCGTTCTATGCATCAGTCACGCAGTCCACCATTTGTTTAAATAACCATTTAATCAAACAGTAAAAGAAGCCTTTGATTAGTAGTTCAAACACTCTCAGAAAACAATTTCAAATTCTGAACTCGAATTTTGTTGTGGGCTTACGAATAATACAACTTTTTTAAAATCTTAGTCATAACATTTTCAAAATTGAATTTTTATATTCCTTTGTAATTTTGTTTACTTTTCCTTACAATTTTATTTATAATTTTTTGTCCTGTTGGCCTTTAGGCAACTTAATGTAAGCTAAAATAAATAAAATATATTCTTTTTAAGGCGATGGAGAAAAAACAACGAACACATACACAGGTTAACGGAAGACAAAATAGTCATAAGGTGGAATTATCACACATACAGTAATGTAGATATTTTATTTATTTTAAGTCAAGACACGGTTCACTAGATCTTAAGATTATTGTCGTCGCTCGCACTTAAAAATGAATTTTTGAGTAACCAGTGGTAGGCGACACTTTTATTTTCAAAATATCTTGATGACACAAGGATAGAGAATATATGCAAAATATTGTGAATCAGGTTAGCTTTCATAAAATACTTGAATTCATACGAGAGTTTTTAAGAAAAGTATTGTACAGTTCATTAGTTCTCAGTCAATCAGTGCCGACTGGGGCACTCTTAATTGCTTGTCAATTAGCCTGCGTATATGTGATGATTAATGTCGTATGCTCCATTGGCATGAATAGTGCATGGAAAACAGCTTGTCGGGCCGCGCGTCGACCACCAATCAAAAACGCGCTGAAAATACATTTTAAATGGCGTTAAAGCAACTACCTACTGTGTCGCAATCGCAGTCGCCGTCGCCGTCGCAGTCGCTCATTGCAGTAGGCAGCTGGCAGCTGCAATTGCAGTTGCTATTTTTTGGCTGTTATGAATTTTGTATTAGGTCCATGCGAAAATCCAATAAAAATCACCGAAAGCAATTTTCGTTAGATGGACAAAAAACAGGAATAAAAAATATAAAGAAAAAAAAATATATATATATAAATAAACGAAGAATTGGAAGAAAAACAGGAGATTGGTTTGATGGCTGAAGCACGATTTTTTTGCAGTTCCGACGAATGTTCCGCATTCAAGGCGTTCTTCAAATGCTGCAAGAGTTGTTTTTTTATACACACCACACACTACACCCACACACACACACACACACACACACACACACACACACACACACACTCACATCAGCTGGGCAAGAATTTGTTGCAATTTATCGTAATGGATTCGCAGGGGAAATGTGTAATTTTTTGTCGCTGTAATTTTTTTGTCGTCCTGCGAATTTTGCTTAATTTGCTTTTTATTCAGTAGAAGCACAAAAAAGTGCGAGTCATTTGTAGCGAATGCCATTTTCCCCATTCCTGCTCCGTTGGTAGTGAACGATTTTGCTTCATTGCGAAAAATAATTGTTTTTCATTGAATGCTCAACTCCAATTGTTAGCTGAAAATTTTAATTTGTTGAGGGAGATTTTAAATCAGTTCCTTACTCATTTTCTCTTATTATTCTACTGGCTGTTTTTTGGTTTCCCCATTTCCACGGAATAAAAGGAAATATTATAGAAAATTTTAAAGCCAGGTGCTCTTGAAGGTCCGCTGAAAATTTGATTTTTATAGAACGCAACCAAAACAAAACTTGTTTTGATCCCAGTAAATCAATATTCAATAATTTACTGGCCAAGTCAGGCGGAAAAACTCCTTTGAGGGACTTTGACAAAAAAATAAATTTATGGATTTCTATTGTCATTTAAGCCCTATACAAATTTAGTAAAAAAATTTCTTGCGCAATATAAATTGAATTGAAAAGCTGATCGATTGATTCTAATTCAATCATTCAATTATTGATGCTATTTTGGAATTGAAAAAGCAATCAAAATTTATTTTTAAGCAAATTCCTTGGAAGCTCCAACTGCCTTGGAGGCTATAAAAGAATACATATGTATGTATCTGACAAATGGAAGTTTGAGAGAAGATAATATAACGTGAAGATGATGTAACACAAATCCAGGAATATTTTTAGCATTAAAAATAAATTTATTAAAAATTAATTAAGAATTTAAAGGAGTTTTGACAGTACAACTAATTATTGGTTTTATTTCCACATATTTTATTTTATCTCACTGCGATTTGCATTTGATCTATTCGTGATGCTTATTAATTAACACTTTTGCGAGAGGAAACCCACTTTATTTACGTTGAGACACGCATTCCTCTAATGCTTGTTTTTCCGCTTGAAAAAGGGGCATCATCTAATTTAAATGGCGAACGGCGTGCTTTGCACTGGTCAGCTGCTCGGGCAGTCCGTCTGTCAGGCTGTCGGACGTTTGTCATTTTGGCTGAAAAGTTCATTTCCCCAGTTGTCAACAGTTTATAATAGTTTTTGCCTTTGTGCGCCTGGGCCAACCAAGCGAACCGAAACCGAACCACTCCAAACTAAACCCAGTTGCAGCAAGAGTTAGTGGGGATTGCCATTTGTTTGATGTTTCAAGCACTAAGCGAGTGTGTGTGTGTGTGTGTGTTTAGCTAGCCATTTCTCCATGTCTGGGACTGTCTCGGGGTCTATCTTTCAATTCCAGCTGGTTTATTTCATTGCTGCACAGGCAACTATCCCATGCAAATCTGCTTTGCTGATTAAACCTAAATAATGTTGAGCGCTTCCTTTGGTGTGGCTGGCTTCCAGCTCCAGTCTCGGCCTCCCCCGCCCGCTCACAGCGCCTTTTATTTGTCTGGCGCTTTAAGAGATCCAGCATCTGGTGTTTTATAGCCCAATGCCACAGTGTATAATGGCTATGTGATTAGGCCTGCCCGCTCGCACCAGCTCGCTGGGGAAATCACGGTGGGCCAAGGCAAAGTTAATGCTTTACCCATCGCGCATAAAGCATTTGCTTATCGAAACCAAATTGTATTAAAAATGCAGTTCAAAGTTACTATAAGGGGTCTGCTTTAAATTTAAAGATTAACCAGCAACATGAATATATTAATTTCCTGCTTTAACTGGGCAGATTAATTCGGTTATAAAGCAATATACATTGCCTGCCTTAAGCATAATTTTATGAAATGTTTGAAAATATTTCAATGTTCATGGGTTCATGCCAAATGCAGATTATGCCTATGAGGTGTGAAAACTTAGAAAACCATGAGTTGGAAAAAGAAACATATTTCGTAATAATAAAATTCCAGATTTAACTATTGATGAGACATAATATTGTTGAGTAAGTATGTACGGTCTAAGGCGGTTTACTTTCAAAAGAATTGGAATTTTGAATTGATAAATGAAAAAATAATAACAATAAAAAATGATATATATATTAGAATCGTCTGTTATATCCCCTATATCAATCATAATCTTTAAATAAAACATATATTATCTCTAGCACATCACATCTCAATCTATTCAAAAGTATATGAAATGCTAAAAAGTATGATCAACATGCTCATAGAAAAGCTTTAAATTGAAAGAAAGATATATAAGAATATACTAATGATAATAGCAATAGTAATGATAATACTAATAATAATAATAATAATAATAATAACAGTAATAATAATAATAATTACAATAATAATAATAATAACAATAATAATAATACTAATAATAATAATAATAATAATAACAATAATAATAATAATAATAATAATAATAATAATTACAATAATAATAATAATAACAATAATAATAATACTAATAATAATAATAATAATAATAACAATAATAATAATAATAATAATAATAACAGTAATAATAATAATAATTACAATAATAATAATAATAACAATAATAATAATAATAATAATAATAATAATAATAATAATAATAACAATAATAATAATAATAATATGACTTTAGATAATAGAAAGTGTTAGATCATTGCCTGTTAGTGATGCAAGAGTTATTGGAAAATGACTTCCCAGAAGATATAAATATTTTCCCAGCTTAGACCACTGCCCATAATTAACTAAAGAAACCTTTATCCATTACCGCGAGCTGTCGGGAATGGCTGTTAAGAAGTTGTTTCTAGCAAGATGCATATTCTGTCGCAATCATCAGCAGTATCCAGAGGCAACTCAATCCATTTGCCTAAGCTCCAGTTAAACTCTTGTACAGCTTCGCTTGGCGCGGCGAGGGCATTAAAAAGTTGTCATGCAGCTGCAGCTGGTTTTTTGTTCAATCTCGCTTTTACCTTTGCTAAATCTGAGACAATTTTCAACTTATAAGAGGCCTGCCTGCAGTTGAGCTGCCGGTTGCAACCGGCTGCTTCCGTTGCCGTTGCCGCTGCCGTTGCCTGTTGTCCTCGTGTCGCCGTATGTCCTGCCAGCCTGCCTGGCCACTTGTTGTTGCACAGCTCTGCTGTGTGCTTTTTTATAGCCATGGCTTGTGCTTTATTTCCTTTTAGCCTGCACGGCGGAGGCTGTTGCACGTAGCACAATTTCAATTTTAATTCTGTCTGGGCCCTTCGGCTGCGTCCTGCCCGCTTCTCGGCCATTGTCTTTGGCTTTGTTTGCAGTGCCATTTCCTTTGCGCCAACATGAAATTAACTTGTGTATTTGTATTCGCATATGATACTCAGCTGCAACAGCAAGAGAAGCAGCAGCAGCGGCAGCTGCCCAAATAGATTATAGCTGCAGTCATTTATATATAAATTGATATGTGATATTTTACATGTTTATATTAAATATGTTAATTTTTTTGCTTTTTCGGGTGACAGTTTAATTAAAGTGCGTCAGTAGTGTAAATTCAAACCAGCATTGCCTGAATCAATTCAAGAGGCGTAAAGGTGGGCGTGAATGCTAAATGGAATAACTAAAGCCGCACAGTGGTGCAGGTGTATTGATTGTTGATCTTCATGATGTGATGATTGAAAACTTTCACACAGATTATTTGTCTTAATTGAATGGAGATTAGATTATTTAAATATAATTTATATTATTTATTCGGTAATATTGTAGATTTTTTATGTTTAGTATGATATGTGTTATCGTTAGCGGATGTTTAGGAATAAACCTGGAATTCATCTTAACCATAAACACGATCGAGTATAGGGTCATTTAAAAATACTTGTGAATTATATAAAGTGGTAGACCACGAGCAATAGAGATAAGTCCCTTTTAAGAAATGAAATGTGGTTTATATGCATCACGTTATTTTCATCTTCGAATAATATAATTTTAATAACGTTGTATATATAATATTAATTTATAATATTTTAAATTAGGACCATCGCTTTTCGGATTGACAATTACCTTATGATCAAAAAATATTATCAGCAAGTAAGAGTGCTCTAGTCGAGACTGCTCGACTAGGATATACCCTGAGCCCTGTGAAGAGGCAAAAATCGAATCATTCTACACTCTTTTAAAGCATGCATAAAAACATCATATACACAGACACACATATGTACGCAAGCATAGGCGCGCGCTCTGCAAACTGCGCAGTTGACGCAGTGACTTAATTGTTTAATAATTTTTCTTAGCGATGGACTAACTTCTTAAAACCTTCACAATATATTAATGGCATTCATATGTGTGTATTTGCCAAAGCACAAGTCTCTAAAATATGATTTGCGATTTTTACAAATAGAGGGCTATTGGGGGCGAATGGGGCGTGGCATCCAAAATCTAAAGATTATATAATCTCCGTATTCATTAGACGCAACTACACAGCAAATTTGAAGTCTCTAGCTCAAACAATGTACAAACTACGCCTTAAAGACTTATTTTCGATAAGCATTAAAATCGATAACATTACAACAACACAAGTAAGAAAACTCTAGTCGGAGGTTCCCGACTAGGAGATACCCTGAGCCCCGTCCGATTTGCATTGTTTAATACGCTATATAGCTTGCATATAACATTAAATTTTCCAAAATTAAATTATAATTTTGAAATTTTATCCAACTAGAATGTATGTAAATCAAAAATAAATAAATAATTAAATAAATAAACAAATTATCAAAAAAAAAAAAAGAAGATAAACAAACATCACCGCACCTGGACTCGAACCTGCATCTATTTACTACATACATATGCAACGTTAAAGCGCGTCATCTCAGCTAGCACGACCACCTCATGCTTATAGATTTAAAAAAAAATTTAAAAAGTTACACGCTGTCGTCACCGATTTTCGAACTCGCGACGTTTCGTTTACGCGCTTTGCGTCTACCCACTACGCCACACCAGTATTGCGTTGCTTGTTGGCAAAACGCAAAGTACTACTACAAGGGCGGTATGTGACAAATACAAAACTAAAGAAGCAGATCAATCGCAATTGTGATTCTTAGAATATGCTGAAATGCGCACATATGAATGTATGTGTATGTGTACATACAAAAACGGTGGTCTGTTTCAATGTATTCGTGTAAAGGGCGATATATGACAAATACAAAACTACAGAAGCGGCTGAAAATGCTCAGAAGCGGCTGTGCACATATGCATAAGCAGACGCGCTTGTACGCTTCAATCTATGTATATGTGTAAATGTTTTTTGCTGCGCGTCGCTGCTTGCCACGTGCGTGTGATAATTGGCTAAACGTTTTGTTTAATAAATCGGGACTGACTTAACGGAATTTGATGAAACTTTCAGCATACGATTCTATTGAATTTTTTACATTTTATAAAAATGCTAATTAATTCACATGGTTATATTTGCATCAGACTCTCAATGGGTGTTTGATGGCAAGAGGGGGGGGGGGGGGGGGGTTAATTAGTAAAAAGAGCCGGTATCCAAAAAATAAAAAAATAGAAATTGCATAAAATTCACATGAATCTATATGCAAAATTTGAGGTGCCTAGCTCTAAAGGTGTGGGAGATATAACTTTATAACCTGTTTTCGATAAGGTTTAAAATCGATAACAAAACAACCAAAATAGATATCGTTTTTTGGAAACAAACTTGACCTGCGCGTGCTATCCACGGACCCAACAAAAAAAATTCAAGTCTCTAGCTTGTCTAGATGCTTCAATCGACGCGTTCAAACATACGGACGGACGGACAGACGGACGGACAGACAGACGGACAGGGCTAAATCGACTCAGCTCGTCGCCTTGATCAAGAATATATATACTTTGTGGGGTCTGACACGCCTCCTTCTGCCTTTACATACATTTAACAAAACCATTATACCCTGATTTCCCATTTTCAATGGGCTTAGGGTATAATTAGTTATCGTACATTTGAAGCAAACTTGACCTGCGCGTGCTATACACAGACCTGTCTAGCTCGTCTAGTTTATGAAATCGACGCGTTCAAACATGTGGACAGACGGACGGATTTTAGCATATGCGCGCATTTTAGCATATTCTAAGAATTACAATTGCGATTGATCTGCTTCTTTAGTTTTGTATTTGTCACATATCGCCCTTGTAGTACTACCTTGCGTTTTGCCAACAAGCAACGCAATACTGGTGTGGTGTAGTGGGTAGACGCGAAGCGCGTGAACGAGAGGTCCCGAGTTCGAAACTCGGTGACGACAGCGTGTAACTTTTTAAATTTTTTTTTTAAATCTATAAACATGAGGTGGTTGTGCTAGTTGAGATGACGCGCTTTAACGTTACATATGTAGTAAATAGATGCAGGTTCGAGTCCAGGTGTTTATTTATTTAATTATTTATTTATTTTTTATTTACATAAATTCTAGTTGAATAAAATTTCAAAATTATAATTTAATTTTGGAAAATTTAATATTATATGCAAGCTATATAGCGTATTAAACAATGCAAATCGGACGGGGCTCAGGGTATCTCCTAGTCGGGCACCTCCGACTAGAGTTTTCTTACTTGTTTTTTGTTAATTTGTTTATTTATTTAATTATTAATTTATTTTTGATTTACATACATTCTAGTTGAATAAAATTTCAAAATTATAATTAAATTTTGCAAGATTTAATGTTATATGCAAGCTATGGAGCGTATTAAACAATGTAAATCGGACAGGGCTCAGGGGATCTCCTAGTCGGGCACCTCCGAATAGAGTTTTCTTACTTGTTTTTTTTTTTTAAATAATTATTCATTGCAGCTTCTTGTCTGAGACTCTATAGCGCAGTTATCATTAAACCTTAATCTACATTGTGGGCTAGAAGCCGGTATTTACATTATTTACAGTTAGTTTTAATAATTAGTAGTTATTATTATTAGTCAGTTATTAGTTAATTATTAGTTTATTATTAGCTATAATTATTTATGAAGATCTGTGGTCCAACGGGTGAAGCCTTTTAAGCCTTCGCTTATTGTTGTTATGTGCCAGGTCAGTAGCCAGTCGATTTGGGTGCGCCAAGAGCTTGTCCGCGCACCTTGAGGAAGCTGCTTGTTGTTGCATTGGTGACTGTTGTAATTACGAAGTACTTGTTGTTCGGGCGCTTAAGGCCAACAAAAGCTATAGCCCTACAGCTTGAGCATACTATGAGCATGCCCTCAGCCCGGCACCCTTGCTGACTGCAGAGTGTGTTAAGAGCGCGGCAATAACCGCACTTGAATCGCGCGCACAAAAGTATGCAGCGTTATTTGGCCAAATGACTTTTGACGCTCGACGCTCGACGCATGGCAATATTTGCATGTGGTTTTCGTGTGTGAGTGAGTGTGTTTGTGTAGGAGTGCAAGTGCGAGTGCGAGTGCGAGTGCGACAGCGAGTGTTTATCGGCATGTTAGTGCCGTCGAGTGCTGGCCCCTTGCTGGCAAAGGCCAGCTTCGAGTGACTTTCAAACAAATAAAGCAAAAAGTGGGCGGAAAAACAAAACGCAAAATGAAAGCCAACAGGAAAACAAAATTTTACCATCGAAAATTTGCACGGAAATGTTTCAGAGTTCATTTCACTCGCATTCAGCCCGCATTGATGTGCAAATGTGGAAAATTTTTGTTGATTAGCTACGCGAGTGTCTGTGGGAGTGTGTTGGTATTTGTCTGTCTGAGCATGTGTGTGAGTGCATTTGGTAAACAGCTCAGCAATGGATTATTTGCTGGCATTTATTTGGAATATCTGCTTTAGTAAAGGGAGAAAAAGTTAACAATCAGCAGAGTTATTCGAGCAACGAGGCAGTTCGAGAGAGCTGTAATAAATGGTATATTCAATTTGTTTTTCAATGAGTTTCCCAAAGTTGATTTGTCATAAAATCATATAAATTAGTTTTAATCTTCTATAATTAAACATTCAATGACAACTTTCAAATAGTTCATAAACACATCTAATGATTTCTGATTATCGAAATAATTTCAGATAAAACAACTGGAACAAGTAAGAAAAATCTAGTCGGAGGTGCCCGACTAGGAAATCCCCTGAGCCCCGTCCGATTTGCATTGTTTAATACGCTATATAGCTTGCATATAACATGAAATTTTGCAAAATTAAATTATAATTTTGAAATTTTATTCAACTAGAATGTATGTAAATCAAAAATAAATTAATAATTAAATAAATAAACAAATCAACAAAAAAAGAAGAAGAAAAACAAACATCACCGCACCTGGACTCGAACCTGCATCTATTTACTACATATGTATCGTTAAAACACATCATCTCAACTAGCACAATAACATCATGTTTATAAATTTAAAAAACAAATTAAAAAAGTTACGCTGTTGTCACTGAGTCTCAAACTCGGGTCCTTTCGTTTACGTGCTTTGCGTCTACCTACTACGCCACACCAGTATTGCGTTGCTCGTTGGCAAAACCCAAAGTACAAGGGTAATATGTGACAAATACAAAACTAATGAAGCAGATCAATCGCAATTGTGATTCGTAGAATATGCTGAAATGCGCGCGTATGAACGTTTAAGTATGTGGACATACAAAAACGATTGTCTGTTTGAATGTATGCGTGTAAAGGGCGATATATGTATGTATGACAAATACAAAAATACAGAAGCGGCTGAAAATGCAAACACAATTCAAACACAGATTTGGTTGAAGAATATGCTAGAATGAATGGCCTTGAATGTATTGGTGCACATGTATAGCAGAGGTACTTGCACGTTTCAATGTATGTGTATGTGTATATGTTTTTTGCTGCGCGTCGCTGCTTGCCACGTGCGTGTGATTATTGGGCAAACGTTTTGTTTAATAAATCGGGACTGACTCAACGGAATTTGATGAAACTTTCAGCATATGATTCTATGGAATTTTTACATTTTATAAAAATGCTAATTTATTCACATGGTTATATTTGCAACAGACTCTCAATGGGTGTTTGATGGCAAAGGGGGAGGGGGGGGGTTATTAGTAAAAAGAGCCGGTATCCAAAAAATAAAAAAATAGAAATTGCATAAAATTCACATGAATCTATATGCAAAATTTGAAAAAATCTATCTCTAAAGGTGTGGGAGATATAATTCTATAACCTGTTTTCGATAAGGTTTAAAATCGATAACAAGACTACAAAAATAGATATCGTTTTTTGGTGACGAACTTGACCTGCGCGTGCTATCCACGGACCCAACAAAAAACTTATTTTGTCATATATTTTTATACCCTGAGCCCATTGAAAATGGGAAATCAGGGTATAATGGTTTTGTTAAATGTGTGTAACAGGCAGAAGGAGGCGTGTCAGACCCCACAAAGTATATATATTCTTGATCAGGGCGACGAGTTGAGTCGATTTAGCCCTGTCCGTCTGTCTGTCCGTCCGTCTGTCCGTCCGTCCGTCCGTCTGTCCGTCCGTATGTTTGAACGCGTCGATTGAAGCATCTAGACAAGCTAGAGACTTGAATTTTTTTGTTGGGTCCGTGGATAGCACGCGCAGGTCAAGTTTATTTCGTATGAACGATAACTATTTTTGTTGTAATGTTATCGATTTTAATGCTTATCGAAAATATGTTTTTAAGGCGTTGTTTGTGTATCGTTAGAGCTAGAGACTTCAAATTTGCTGTGTAATTGCGATGAATGAATACGGAGATTACGTAATCATTAGATTTTTAATGCCTCGCCCCATTCGCCCCCAATAGCCCCCTATTTGTAAAAAGCGCAAATCAACTACTAGAGACTTGTGCTTTGGCAAATACACATATATGAATGCCATTAATAAGTTGTGAAAGTTTGATGAAGTTAGTCCATCGCTAAGAAAAGTTATTAAGCAATTAAGTTCCCATAGTAATGCCCACATTGCAGTCCAAGCGCAGTCGCTGCGTCAACTGCGAAGTTGGCAGAGCGCGCGCTTATGCTTGCGTGCATATATGTGTGTGAGTATGTGTTGTTTATATGCATGCATAAAAAACGCGTAGAATAATTTGATATTTGGCTCTTCACAGGGCTCAGGGTATCCCCTAGTCGAGCAGTCTCGACTAGAGTCCTCTTACTTGTTTTACATCATTTGTATTATATTGAGCCTATAAATATTGTAGAGGGTAGATTTGCAGTGGATTTAATATTTAGATTTTATAATTGATTTTTTAAATTTCTAGAAGTGGATATACATTTTTTCTTGTAATTGATCTAAGAGTCGACTTTTAAATCTTCTTGTTCTAAGCTGTGTTATTTTGTGTATAAATGTATGTACGTTTGGTTTAGGAACAGTCTCGTTCTTCATATTGTATTTTCTAAGAGTGCTGTGTTTTATCTGTGCATGTTATGCTAGGTGTGGTATATTATTATTATTATGGTATATTTAATTTCAAAGCTTTGGAAGCTTAGAAAACATAAAAATTGACAGACAGCCCAGATCTACAGTATATTATATATATACAGTATATATAACTCTATGTGCTAACCGGCTATGCTTTCTTTGCAAAAAAATATAGAAGTATAATTATAGAAGTATAATTCTTTGATATAACTGAAAAACTTCTACTTTATTTCACAGCTCGCATGCCAATTTCCCATCTACTTTCGTGTTTGCCAACTAAAAGTATCGATTCTCTGCTAATCATTATATAGTCTAATATTAACACCGCAAAATAATGTGGTACTGTCCCAAGCAAACATTTTGATCATAAGATTTTTGTATGCCCTGCACGAAGTGCAAGCAGTATGAATTACAAGCGCCAAAAAATCGCTTTAGTTGGCGATTTTTACGCTTCCTAACTCAAATAAATTTGCTCAACATCGTGCGTGTTTGCCAAAGGGTTCAATTATGAGCAGACCTCTTCTCAGGTGCAAAAACGCCAAAAGCGTATCCCCAGCTGGGGCAACGAGCTATGCAAACAAGCAAAACTGTTTGGCAACTCTGCCAATTCAGCGGGCTGGCAACGCTGCCGCCGTAATGTGTGAAAAATGTGTAGCACCTCGCCAGGTGTAAAGTCTGTCCGCAGGGAGCTCAAAAAGCACCTTCAACTTTGAGTCGACAGGGACACCTTTTGCGCTCTTTGTTTTTGTTTTTGTTGTCGCATCTAAGCGACTGCAACTTTTATTGCCAAAAAAATAAAAATGGGTTGCGGTCAGGTGGGAAAGAGAGAGAGAGAGAGGAAAAGGCAGAGGCGACGAGAGAAGGGCAATGAGTCGGGCAGTAGAAGTGCGAGTGGTTTTTCAATTTCAAGGCTCATTGTGTATGACTCAGGCATTGGTGAAGCATTAAATTAACTTTAAGAACTTTGCGAGCGCAGCACAAAAAGAAAACAAAGGCGAAAACTAAACTTGAAATTAATTAACCGCGACAAGGCCAAAGCAATTTAATAAAAAACAATGAAAAATACAAATGCTCCCCAACCGCACTTCCAAACAGGCAAAAATCAGGTCCTACAGCCAGTGCGAGCGAGCCTCTGCTATTTAAACTTTTGCAGCATTTCATTTCATTTCCTGAAACATAACTCATAAAGCCCCTAATTACGCGAACAGCTGACGCGGACCAGAGACAAAATAAAACCAAACATGGTGGCTGAACTGCGGAGCCAAGGGGCAGGCGAGCGAAAGAGAAGGAGAACGACGGCTGCAGAGAACAGCCCCTCAGCAGTGCCCAAAACAAAGACAAGTTCGCGATTTGTTATAATAAAATGTATAATATTCTGTAAGAGACCGCGAATTAAATAACTTTTGCAGCTTAAAATTTAATATTTGGAGACTAACTGAAGAACAAAATACACTTTAAGGGAAATGAAGAAGATTAGAAAATATTTACATTTGGGAGTTTGAAGATTTATAATCATCCATAGTATATATTATATGTTTATTGATAATATTTTGAATTTTGAAGGAAATGCAGAAAAGCTTAGTTATAAATAATATTATCAGATAGTAAATATATATATTTTCAATGATATAAAACCCAAAATTTGAATTGAATTTAAAATTCAATATTAAAAAGAGAATTTTTGTATATATGGGATATTGTTTAATATATATAATACTACAACACTCATCGAGAGCAAAATTATCGTATATTATTTAGTATATTATTAAGAGCAGTGTCTTAATCAATTGATTTAAACCAATTTTTTTTTAATGCCCCAAAATTTCTAATTGTCTTATGATTATATGAAACAATTGAGATGGATTGAAAGAAGACTACTTCTTAGATCTATATTTCGAAGATACGTCAATTCGTAGGTAACTGACAAAGCGACTGCCTTGTCTGTAATATCCTGTAAATTTATTTGAAAAATAAAAAATCAAAGTGTGTTCACAAGTGCCAAGCACGTGTAAATTTTTTTGGTTTGGGCTCACAAGCTCGAGGGGAACGCCTGAAAGCGTGCTGTAGTATTTTTGTTGTTGTCGCTTCTTCTTCTTCTTCATCTTCAACGGAACAAGCGGAACGAAACACGCAGCCTCTCCGCATGTATTTCAATTACTGCATTTCTCAGTCAGCCCCATTTTCCTGGCCTTCTGCCTGCTCCTGCAACTCCCCCTAAGGGCTCGCCGTTCGAGCATCAGTAACGCGTTTGTGCGCCCCGCCCATTGGGCAGCCGCCCTCGCAAGCATTTTTTATGGATTTTTAATTTGCGCCAGGCGCGCATATTTTACTCCTCTTTTTATGTTTTTATCGTTTTTTTTTTTAAATGTATTTTTTTGTTTGTTTTTGGCTTGTTTTTGCGCGTTTTTAACGCAAATTCATTGTTTTAATATACTCAAGTTTGTTGACCGAAAACAAAAACTAATCAATGTGGGCGGGTCTGAGAGGTGCTACAAAGGAGGTGGACAAGCAAGGTGACAAAACAGTCGACAGTCGACTGGTCAGTTAATGAGGTCAAAGCCCAAAATAGGGTTAAACAGTGTACACAATTTTTAATTAAACATTAAGTCTAGCCAACTTTTTGTTGTGGTTTCTATTCGACATGGTCACAAAAAACTGCTGCCCACGCACATATATATATATATATATATATATATATATATATATATATATATATATATATAAATCTCTATATATACCTAACCGCAGAGCACGAACTTTCAAAGGCGGAATTTGTGAAAAAAGAAAGCAAAAGTTTAAAGGTGTAAAATGGCAAAAGGGGAATCGGCTAATGAGATAGAGTTAAAAGAAAAGTTTATCTTTTTGGCATTTTTTACAGCTGCAACTCAGGTGGAACTTGAAATAAATTTATAGTTCTTTGTAGAACACGTAAAAAGAAGGGATTAAATTTAAGGGGATTAAAGTCTAAGTGGCTTACGGTTTTTAGTTTAAAGAAAACCATGATTCAAAATACATCATAAAAGTGATATCAACATCAAATAATAGCAGGTAAATTACAATTTGAATACAGAATAAACTAGAAGAAAATGCGAGTAAGAAAAATCAACCAAGAAGTATAATAATATAATATCATGTGAGATGAGAAACTTTTGAGCTGAATTGTACCGAAGTTTAAAGATGATCAAAGAGTGAAAACTGGAATTGACTTAATTCTAAGTAAAATCTAAGTTATAGAAATTTGTCTAGTCCTATCAAAGCTTTTATTCAAGTATATACTTGTGTTTGTTCTTTTCACCTGCGAGTAGCTGGGCAATGCATCTATATCTCTATAATTACAATCGCCTGTCTAAAAATCTCGTACTTTCACTTATCATATACATTGATTGTGGTTGTTATTTAAAAAAAATATGATTATAATATAATTATCTATCTGCCTAATGCCAGTATGATTTTAAGCTAACAGCAGATTCACTTTAAGTTAACTGCAAATTCGCTAACAACTTATCTTTTCTCTCTCTTCTTTTCAGGCAACATTTCTCAACTGAACGAAACAACGATATTTAACTGAAGAGGCTATACTACAATTTTAAATTTAACAATACTAACTGCGACCAAAGGTTTCTCAAGCTCTTTCTAAAACACAAAAAAAAGAGATTCACAAAAAGCTGAAGTAGTATTCAAATGACGTAAAATAAAATAAACACTGAAACTCTGGCTGAAAAAACCCCGCTGAAACTGCGTTACCAGAAAACAGGAAATTAAATTTGGAACAGCCATAACCTCACAAAAAATAAAGCAAAAACCAAAAATAAAAAAATAAAAAAAAAAAAACAAATGAAAGTAGTGCAAACAAACCACAGTAGCAAGAAAATAAAAATAAAATAAATAACATTAAAAAAAGAGCGCGAGATAGAGAGAACCTAAAAAGGGAATTAAGAAATTTCGCTGGCAAATATTTGCAGAGATTAATGAAAGTGGATTAGAGACGAATTTCTAAAATCAAAAACAAGATAAAAGCGGCACAAATATCTTACAGATAACAAGAGGGAACGAGAACGAGAACGACAACAAGAGAGAGATTGAGAGAGAGAGAGAGAGTGTGTGATAGAGACAGCGAGTGCAGCAGAGCTTGGCTGAACTTTGACCCACTCGACGCGTTTGTCTTTTGGCTCTTAGTGTTAATCACGGCAAACGTGCCAGGACGAACAGGTCGACCAGGCGGTGGCGTGGCGCGGGACAAGCCGGGTGCTGGCTACTTAAAACCCGGGGCGACAGGCCAACACATTGTTGCAGCCACTTTCGCTCTCGCAGCAGCAACGCCAACAACAACAGCAACAACAGCAACAATTTGCAATTCAGACTAAAAGCAACGCAAGGCAACAACAAAAAAAAAACCAAGGACATGGACTCGTCGTCGTCGTCGTCGTGCTTGTCGCTGTTTGTCGCGTTGATCTTCCTTGTGATAATTAAAGGTGAGAGCAACCTTTTCAAATTCAGAAACTCACACTCTCACACACAAACACACACTCACACAAATTCATTACATTTATTTGAAATGAAATTATTGTTAACATTAATTAATTAATGGATTCGGAGTGTTAACGCTATGAAAACAGTTTTTCACCTTCAGCTGAGATATTTAGATGAAAGAATTTAAGTTTAAAATTTAATTAACAGACTATGATTAAAAGAATATAAATATGCGATGGCTTAAATAGCTCAAATATTATACTAGTATTGAATATTGTGTCTAATAATAAATATCTAATTTGATTTTAATTTTGAAACCCAATTTTTGTAAATTTAATATTTAGATTAAAATATTTATAATCTAATTCTAATTGGGAAAATAATGTTTTGATTTGATAATTCAGTGAAGTAAACTATATAGAAGAATATACTAATATATTTATATTGTAGTTTATAACTTATTGTTAGGCCCTTTAGTTATTGGGTTTTGGGTCTTTTCACTATGATGAAATAAATGTATACTACTATAATATATAAAATATATAACAAATATTTTCCTAGTAATATTCATCTACGTAACTGCTCAGGCTTTAGCTTTTTATTGATCAACAAGAATTCAATTAAAGAATTATGAATTATTTATTTATTATTTGAATAAATGCTTCTTTAAAGTAATTATAATTAATAAACATTCAGTCAGTCAATCAGATAACGATCGTAAAAGTACAAACATCTGTATTAAATGTATGTAAATACTTTTTAAATTGACGTTTTTCTTCCTAAACATTCAACTTAAATAAACAAGTAATCGACCAAAATATACATCGAATTTCATTGTCATTCAATTATCATAACTAGAATGCAATGAAAATGAGAATATACTCATGTAATAGACAGAAAGAAATGTGCCAGATCCCAAATAGTACGAATGTACACGTTCTTCTCAAAACCTTTGTGTAGTAGGTCATCTTAAAGCAGAATAAATTGATTTTTTAAGAAATAAATCGATAACTTCTTAAGTTATATATCTAAAATCTTTAGAGCTAGATTCTTAAATCGTTTGCAATTTAAATTTATTTGAAATTAAAATATTATTAAAATAATATATTTAGTATAAAAATTCATTTGCAAATATAGCAAATGTTTGAAAGCTTATGATATGCATAGATGTAAGCTAAGCAGAGTATCCCCTAGTAAGGTATTCCCGACTAAACGATTGCTATATTAAATTTATCAAGCTGTCTGGCAAACATTCAAAGCAATCCGTTTTAATTATAAGTAAGTAATTTCCAAGATTAGAATTTGTTATTAAACCATCAGTCAGACAGTCAATCAATCAGTCCATGAAAACAAACATAGCAAGAGAAAGTTTTGAATACATTTTCATCCAGTTTATTTACCTGCGAAGTTCCTTTGCTGTTTGCAAACTATTCTTAGACATATATCCTTATTTGACTCAATTTTCATCAATATTTATGAACAACTTTGCGCATGTTCTCTGTTTTGCTTAGCTCGTTCCACATAAAAGTTGAGAGGTCCTTCTCTGAGCAAATCCTTGTGCGCCACTATCAATTTGAAGGTGCACAACTTTTAGGGCTCTGCATAAATCTTCTTGTCACATTACTAACATGCCACAAAGCGCGACGCTGACTGTTGCACTCGCATCGCCCACGTTCAACGCCCTGCGCCCAGCGCCCAGCGCCCAACGCCCACTTATGGCCGCCCCCTACGCTTACTACCTAGTTACGTGCCAGCACATTATTCAATTCCACATCGGATTTTTCAATTTTCTTTGCCAACATTTTCACGGTGCTTTAAGCAGACCAAACAAACGAAGCCCCCGAACGACAAATGTAAAAGCCACACAAGCTAAAAGTGAGACTGTGTGAGTATGTGTGTGCGTGGCTATGTAGAGCTGGGGTATATATAACTATATAAACATATATATATCTTCATTCATATGTATAGCCATAGTACATATGGCAGCTGGATGGGTGTATTCCCTAGTAGCCCGCTATAAATTCACAGATCGCCCCGAGCCAGAAACTTGGCCATATTTTTTAGTTTGCTCGTGCAGCAGCTCGGCAATCGCCAAAAAAAAAAGTCGCGCGGCAATGAGACAAATATTTCGGAAATGAAAAAAGACAAAGAGAAATGAAATAAAATACTCGCACAATTGTCAGAGTGAGCCCCAGGAGAGCCTACTTCAAATCTACAGATGCTCCCCAACGTGTCACACACACACACATAGACGTACTCGCGCACACACACACACACACTCACAGCTTTTCAAGTTTTCTCTTTTTTTGTGTTTTCTTTTTTTTTTTGCATTCAGTCGAGAAGTTGTTTTTTCTAGCTCGTTGAGTTGCGCTGCGAGTGGGAGTCGAATCTCATGTGTTTGTCAAAAAAAAAGAAAGATAGAATAAAAAAAAAAAATAACAAGCAACTGCAACGCACGATTTTCAATTGCTCGCAATGCTCCACTTGCATTGTTTCCGCCAAACAGCAACAAAGTGCATTAGCATTAAGTGGCAGGCCCTTGTGGGTAGCAAGTGCCACACAAGCAAATGCCACAAAAATTGTAAGAAAACAATTTTCATTGATTTTCATTCCATGTACTAAATAGTAAATTCCAGTTGATCAACAATTACTTAAGTTACTGCAGAGCAGTAAAAAGCTTTACTCACTTTTAAAATATTCTCTCATTATTAGTTCCGTGCCACTAGTTTTAAAACTAAAATAAAAGATAATTATGAATCTGATGGCCAAAAACTTGTGTTGCATGTGTATAATGCATATGCAGGTTTAAGGATATCAAATTTGCGGCTGAAACTGAGGGTCCTTACTCAGTGTCAGCTGTAATTTGATATCCTTAAACCTGCATATGTATTATACATATGCAACACAAAGTTTTTGGGCAGCAGACTCATAATTATCTTTTGTTTAAGCTTTGAAAATAGTGGTTCTTTTTAGGTATCTACATTACATGTTTAACAAGTAACAAATAACTGACTAGGATATACTTGTAAAGCCGATCGAATTGTGTTTGTTCTTCCAAGTTTATTTCTATTCATCGATATGTTTACAGTTATGCCCTCAAACATATATGTATATGTATGTGCATATATATACATAAATATGAATTTGTAAAATAAAGAAGTAAAAACAATTCGCCAGCAACTGAAGTCACATTTCAAAACGAATAGTCTCTACGACCGCCACTTGACTGCTCGAATACTAAGTAGCATATCTAAGTTCCAGTATCACCTGACAATTCAAATACAATTCAATGTCAATCGAAATTTGTAGAATTAATAAGAATGCACGCGTTGTCTGTATCATTAGTCATCAGCTTTTGAATAGATAGATTATTGATGAAGTTTTCAGCGTTTGATCTACATAGGCACCACGGAACATAAATTTCAACAATTTAGTAAAATTTAAATGGTATAAAATAGAATCAATAATAAAATTTTGAAAATCATACATAAAACAAACTGAAAAATTTTGATATATAAAATTGTATCAAATGTAAATGAAACTAAATAATTATAAATTAAATTTAAATGCAAAATTTAGAGACTCTAGTTTTAAAGAGTTAACATAAGTCTTGAAGACTCTAGACTATTAAAATATCTATCACTACATACATTTTATTAAGCCTTTTCTAACCTTTTCTATTACCAATCGATTCAGGGCATTAAATGAAATTGCCTTGATAAAACTGATTCAGTTATTTACCATTAATAATTCATTAACATTGGATTTTCCTGCAGTGCAGTGTAAAAGGCATTTAATTTTTATTTTTTGCCAATTTTTATTTGTTCTTCCTCAATTATATCTGCGAATGCTTATCTCCCATCTTATGCGACATTTTACTGCAGTGCAGTCGAAACACTTTAAAAGGCCTCACAAATTGCTGCCGTAATCCTCATTGCCTCATTGTTAATTATGGCTTCCCTTGCATATCTCTGACTAAATCCATTGCAATTACGAGCGTTTCTCTACTCCAGTGGCAACAAGAGTTAAAACTGCTTCGTTCTCTTCAAAACTCTTATTGTTTATTAAGGCTTTCTGATTTTTGCTGTGCAACTAGACCGCAGTTAAAGCTCGCTGTGGCGAATTGTTGTTTCTAGTGATTCCTGTACGCTTCCTCAATCTCATTCTGCCTCTCTCTCTCTCTATCACTTATTGTCTGCTGCTCTCTGGCTGTCTCTGTCGCAAAGACAAAGACTAATGAAGATGGCATTCCCACTCGCATTCGCAATCGCATTCGCATTCGCATTCGCATTCGTATTCGCATTCAACTTCGTGGCAGGACAAATATTTTCAATAAGCTTCGTTGTAACAAACTGCGCACTGATTGGAAAATCAGCAGTTGAAAATTGCCCAAAAGGGAAGACGGCAAAGCCAGGCAGCTGGTGGAGGAGGGGACGGCGTGGCTGCGGGCTGAAGGGAAAATACAATATTTCAGAGCTTCAGCCAAATGTTGTCAACTTGTTGTTGTTGTTGTTGCTGTTGCCAGCCAGTTGGTAAGCGCATAAATTTCATGGCAATTCGAGCGGCTCTGCGCACCTTGAAACTGTCCTTTCAACTCTCTCCGTCTCCCTCTCTCTCTGTCTCTGTCTCTCTCTCTCTACATATATATTGCTAGTCATATATTTTGTTCTTAAGGTATTTTATGCATTGCGAAAAATTTAAATGACATAAATTTCTATTGGATTTTCGTGGGTCCAAGAGCCAAAAGCCAAAATGTACATTCAAAATGTCGCCAACATATTTTTGGGCTCTCATTTACATACCGAAAATGCTTTTAACTACGGCTTACGTTTGCCCAGAGGCGTTTGCAGAGGGGCGTGGTCTTGGAATAAGCGACTGCTGTTTGCTGTGCAATTAAATGCAAAAGTTGCGAAATTCAAAAATAATTTAAGAATATGTGTGGGGGAATGATCTTAAATAAAACTGCCGTACATTAACGTTTGGCAGCCACGGTGCTGCAACTGGCGGATTACTTGGCGCTCACAAAAGTTTTAGACCCCCTCTGGGGGATGCCTCTGACGCCTGCAGGTAATGCGGATAATCCAAGCCGAGGGGAGTCGACTTCCACTTCCGCTCCAACTGCACGCACAGCACAACTTTCAAGGCCGTCAGTGGGAAAGCAGCCAGCCCCCTTCCACACAGACACCCTCTCTCTGCCACTCTCTCTGTCGTAAAGCAGGCTGCACTGTAAGAAAAACAAGTTTTAGTTACGCGCTCTGCATTTCCGTGGCGCCGAAGCCAACTTCTTCTTTTCATTTTCGAGTCCCCAGTCGTAACCTTTCCCCAATTCCGTCTCTGGGCGGTGGGCGCTGGGTGGTGGGCGGGGCACCTGTAGGGCGTCGCATGAGTCAGCGCTGCCGCCACTAAACTTTGCAAATAAGCATTTTTTATGCGGGCAATCCCTATCAGAGCTCCCCAACACCCAGTTACTGTCCCAGCCCATCGCTAGATCGTAAAAGAAAAACTTAGTGCCTGCGCCTAAATAACCGTAAACGGCAATCGTGGGTCTCCGACACAACAACGGCAACGACAACGACAACGACAGCAACAACGACAACAAACTTGATAGGCATAAATTTGCTGTAATTTAACGCATTCAATTACAAAAACAAAAAGAACTCGAGAGCGCCTTGCGACTTACTTAAAAGTGTCATAAAATGGGAACAAGTAAGAGCCTCATAAAGGACAATACTCGACAATGGGATCCTGCCAGACCTTATCAAATTGCCAGCAACAGAAAAATAAAAAAAATAAAAAAAAACATGACGAGCGGCGTATCCGACACAGCTACAATCAGCTTTAATTATAGCTATAAAAATGTGATAAGTAAAGAATAAAATAAAATAATTAAAATAAAAATAAATAAGTCAAAGCCCATAATGATGTACAATGAAAATAACTAAGTTTAAAAATAAAAAAATAAAATAAAAATAATATATGGTAAATTAAAAATAGTAATAGTAGTATATTATTTATAATATTTGTATTTGTCGGCGAGTATAAAAAGTAGACTTAAGAAGCATACCAATCCCAGTTCCCCTGGCAATATATACTGATAACTCTACTTTTATTGTAGTGTTGGGTTGCTCATGAGTGAGTGAACAAAAAAGAGTTGTTCACTAAACTGAGCAACTGAACATGTTCCTCTCGAATTGTTCTTTATTACTCACTTGCTCTTTTTTGATCACTTTTTCTTTATTGCTCATTTGCTCTTTTTTGCTCACTTGTTCTTTATTGCTCACTTGTTCTTTTGCTCAGCTGTTTTTTGAGCTTTGAGCTGTTCATGAACAGTGAGCAACTGAGCAATGTGAGTGAGCAACGTGAATGAGCAACTGAGCAGAGTGAGCGAGTCGACTCACTTCGAAAAAAATGAACAAGTGAACATGTTCACCAAATTGAACAACGTTTACCCAACACTATTTTATTGCTTTGACACTGACACCATTTTCGGCTTCAGAATAATAGAATTTCCATCTACATACCATAGAAGATTCTATGGCGGCTTAAGCGAAATAGTATAATAGAAAATATATTACCTTCGACATATCATGTAATACAACACTAAAATGTAAAAGAAAGCAATAACCTCAAAAACGTTGTAGAGCTTGATTGATATATTATTGGTATGCAACATTTGCTAAGTTTCATTTAGAAGGGAGACAGAGACACATACATAGATCGAGAAGCCAATGTAGCATTGGGTACTTAACCGGACTGCATTCAATGTGTTATATTATTATATTATATTCTTGACATACATTCAGTACCGAGCAAAAGTGAGTGGGTGTTCACAAATTTGACTTTTGTCGCTCATAAGAAACAAGAAAGCAAATCAGTATATTTTTTTTATTTTTATTAATTATATTATTCTTAATAAATGGACCTATTATATGACGTAGCAGATAGAGGTACAATAGATCCCTCGGTTGTTAATGGTGATTCTCTGAGCTGACGACTCCTTCTTCTAGCTTGATAATTTTCTAATGGTTATTCTTTAAATGCATTATTTATGTATTTAATACATGTCTATTATATAATATTTTTAAGCTTCTGTATGTATTTAACAGTTTCATTTTCTTTAGACATTTAACAAATTTTAAAATACAATTTCTGCTATAAAGAATCTGTGTCTTAATTACTAGCATCGTACAACTGATTTTCTGATTATGCCTGATTTAATTAGATTACGACAAAAGCTGATCATACATAAATTCAGTTTAATATTTATCTGAATTCTGTTACTGGCGTAATGTTAGCGACCTACTAAGAACAGCGCTTTAACATTCTGGCAGCTCGTACATATATATATATATATATATATATATATATATATATATATATATATATATATGTATATGTTTATACATATATTTATACTTAAGTGAGTATATATGTTGAAAATTAAAATCCAGACGATTCTCAGCTGTTTGCCAGCCACTCGATGGCAGTGCTAAAAGCGTTTAAAATGAAGAGTTGCCATTGAGGTAAAAAATAAAAAGATTCGTGAGCGAGGGGGAGGGAACAACTGTGCAGGTGCGCAAAAAAAAGATGGAAATAATTGCGCCCAAGGCGACTACAAAGCGAATTACAAACAGAGCTCAGTGCCGCGCGCGCTCTTCTTTCACTAAAGCATCTCCGCACCCACGCTTACTCTCTCTCTCTCTCTCTCTCTCTCTCTCTCTCTCTCTCTTTCTCTGTCTGTCTGTCTCGCTCTCTCTGTCGGCGGCCCCGCGGCGCCGCGGCGCCCTAATGTATGCAATGCCCGCGTCAGCTTAAATGAATGTGAATGTGATTGTATATATGTATATATGTATGAGTGTGCGTTTTAGGTGTGTGCCTGTGGATGTGTGTGTGTAGACAACCCAATTGACTTACGAGCGACGTTTTCTACCTGCCCAAAAAAATCAACACACACAGAGTCACTCACACACACACACACAAACACAAAAACATGCAAATTTCAAGGCACAGCGCGAGTTGTTGCCTTTGTGTCGCTTTTGTTATTGTGCGGCGATTTGCATAGGCGAAGCAACGGCGGGGGGATGACGGGGGGTGGGGGTGAGCAGGGGCTGCGCTGGGTGCCCAGGCAATGGCTACAGCTTCTGTCTCCATGGTGACATTAACAAAGTGGCAGGCGCAGGGAGAGATCTGGTCTGTTGTGCAGCTTTTAGTCGGTCAGGTGAGCGTCAAGGAGCCGAGGAGCCGAGCCGGCTCGACCCAATGACTGACTGTGCCACATCGTGTGGCATTGAGTTATTTCGTGCCACAATGAATAACACACACAAAAATAAAGAAGAAGAAGAAGCAGAAGGAGATGGAGAAGACGAAGCTGGAATGAACAACAGCGGTCCAGACGCATCCAGGCGGCACTGGGCACAAGGATTTTCAAGGATATGCGGGGATGCGCATGTTTATTCCCGTTTTTCTGCCACATTTTTACGCTCAATTCCAGTGAGTCCTTCACAGACATAAACTGACACACACACACACACACAAATACAGAAATATCGTGAGAGCAGCAGACGCTGGCGTCTCTTTCACTCAAAGCTGCGTAGGTTCATTCAATAGATTTGTATATATACATATATATGTACATAAATATATATTTGTATATAAATGCTTAATATATATAAATACTTTTTCGCATGTATACAGTCATGCTCAAATATTTAAATATGTTCAGCTACTTTATTAGAGATTAATATATTTTATTTATTTAATTTACATTAATATGTATTATTTCTTTTTACACTTATTTATCCTTATTTGTATATATATATTTGTTTATTATATATATTTACTTCACAATATGTTAATATTTATGTTTTATTACAGAATGATGAATATTTTATTTCTAGCTGTATTTGAATTTATATTTACCTTGTTTAGTTATCCTTATTTATAAAAAAATATACAATTTTATTTAATTTTCAAAATTTTTTTCCATATTGCTCTTAAATTTTTCATTTCGTAACCTTTATACTAATATTATATTTTATATTATTATATACAATATTAGGATTATTAAGAATATAATTGAGTACACCATATACCATAAATTATACATATTCATGACCTAAGCACGTGGATCATAGGAATCGTATTTAAAATAGTAAAGACTTCGAAAACACTTCATACAACTTCATCAAGAAATTAAAAGAAATTAATTTGAAAATTGTAGAGCTTAGAGAATTAGAAAATCCTGCACTAACCACTTACTTTTGTTTACTTAGACTCAGATATTTTTAGAAATGATCCTCAATTTATTAAAAAATTGTCGTGTATTTTATTTTACTTATTTACTTAAATCAATCAAATTTATGTAGTTTACGTACATACTTAAAAGAAAGTGTCCCTATTTATATGCCCTGCTCTGTATTGATCGATGTGTGTACGGGCAGCATCACGTGTGTATTGTGCTGCTGTGTGCTGAGCTTATAATTGACAGACAGCTGAATTTTTTATGTGCTTTTCGTCTGCGTGGGCAGCAGCAGCAGTCGAAAAGGCAGGGACGGCGTTGGCGGCGGCGGCAGCGGCAGGGGCAGCAACTCTGAATTATGGCCATTAGAGTCTGTCAACGGGCATGGCTGTGCAGCAGTTGGCAGTTGGCAACTGCGACTGCAAAGTGCGTTGCCATGTCGTTTAATTGAACCAAAACGGGCAGCGTTTTAATTAAGAAATATGCACAGAGAGAAACAGTGGAGCTGTGGAACTGTAGAGCTGCACAAGCGCAGGCAGCCACAGTGCGGCAGACAAGCCCATCATCAGCTGGTTAACAGGCTACAGCCCCACAGTATCCAAAAGCCAAATCCTAGCATAGGCACAATTGTCACGGCGTTCCGCAAGCATGTCAAGGATGTTGTCGGCAGCTAGTGCAGGGGCAAAGGGCAACGAGCATGCACCTGGCCGACGTGTGTGTGTGTGTTTGCCCCACTCTAGGCTAAAAGCCAAATGGCGTTTTGTCATATCAGCTGCTCGTTAGCCGTGTCAAGAGTAGGGGGGCAAACACTGCGGCCAGTGCAGGTGTCTCTTCATCTAATCGACATAACTGCGGCTGAGGCGGCGACGCCAACGCCAACGCTGGCGCCGTGTCCGTCCCCATCCCCATTTCAGTCCCTATCGTCGGTCTGTCTAAGTGCCAAACAATGATGAGCATAAAATGCTTTAAGTTGCTTCCGCTCAAGAGTGCAGTTCTGCGTAATCTGTGTGAGAGCAGCCCCGGACGGCATCCGAAAGCCTGCCTGGAAATTATGTTAAACAAAAAATGTTTATAATTGGCTTAATAAAAAGAACTTATCGAAAGGGCAGATACGAGAATCCGGAAGAGAACCTAGAAATGAAAATAGAAATAGAAAAGATGAAAGTGAAAAGTTAAAATACCTGAGTTAAAGATAAAACGAGAAGCGAAACAAAACGTTCAGATCAAAAAGCAATGCATATTACAACTGAGATATATTAGAGAGAAATGCTAGAAGTAGAAGAGAATAGATTTGAATTAGGCAGAAGGAATATCAAGCAATGGAATGGGTTAAGGAAAAGGTATTCAAATGAAGAGAAGCAAAATATATCAGTATGAGTAAGAAACTTATAGAGAAGTAGAAGCAGTAGAAGCAAGATGGTAGGAATCTCAACCAATAAAATCAGTTAAGAAAAGCAAAATAAAAGAAAAGATATATATATATCATAGCTAAAAAAGGTAGAGAAGCTTAAAGGCAGAAAAAATATATCAGAATTCAACAACAAAAGTAAAAGTAGCAGCTAGATGAGACAGGAGCAAGACAATAGAGAAGCAACGAAGGGGGAATTTCAACCTATGAAATCTATTAAGAAAAGCTAAATGAAGAGAAGAATCTACAATTCGGACATAATATGTCAGAATGCAACAAGAAGCTTACGGAAAAGTAAAATTAGTTGATAGATAAGGAGTTTTGTATGCAATCACCAGACAAAATACAATAATACGAAAAATGTCTTACGCCTTCTAAGTAAGAAGTGTAATCAGAGAGTGTACGGAGGAAGAGATGCAAGAAGCAAAGCAAGAAGTCCAGATAAAAAGTTAAAAAAAAAACATTATACAGAATTGTAGAGGAGTTTTGTATTCTACACGTTTATTAATCTGAAGTTTTTAACACTTTTCTTTTCAAATTATTGTATCGTATAATAATATAATAAATATAACTTTAATAACAGAAACTGGACATAACATTATAATAAACAATAATCATAAATATACAGAATAAAAATATCTGATTAAATTTGAATGTTAAATCTGCTGAAATATTCCAAAAGGAAATGTGTATGGTTATAAAAGCAACTGTTATACAGTTATACAGTCGCTACAAATAAAATGAAAATGTGTAAATGACATGTTCGCATGCATATGCAGCTGAATTCAAACATACTTGTTTATATTTAATGCAATTTATTGAAAAAAATGGAAAAATGCCAATGAAATAAATTTTATAAATATGCTTGAAAATCTCGTTAGTAACGCAACATTTATCAAATGTAACGGAAAATGTATAATGCGTTTATTGTAGGTTTATTTGATATATTTATTTATGCCTTTATAGCATCTATCAGGCTTTGCAGCATTATTTATGATGTCAAAATGCTTCTCTCTCTCTCTCTCTCTGTCTCAATCTATGTCTCTGACTAACCGAAACTCCAATGTCCATTAACCAAATAGACACACACACACGCGCCGCGCGTGTGCGTTGCTCTGTGGCACACCTTGGCCCCTTAATGTATGCAATAAAGCTCAAGTGTAGCGCCGAGCTTGTGGCAGCCTCTGCTACTGCCACTGCTCTGCCGAAGCAGCTGCCTGGCTATAACAACGCTTTTTGGTAGCTAACCTTCACTTTCACCACCTGACACATGCACACATGCACACCTGCACACCTGCACATATACGAGTATACACTCGCGCAACATTGTTGCATTTGCAGCTAGCACGACAATTGCATTGTTGTCCCCGCCCCTCGGCCCCTCTCTCCCTCCACTCACCTGTCCTTGTTGTAATTACATTTTGTTTTACTCGTGTGTTGAGGTTTTTTGTTCAGCGACCTTTTTTCGAGAAGCGTGCCACCTGCCGCATGCCTCCCCGCCCCTCATCTAGTTGTTTATGCAAGTGGCACTGAGGGGCATGTTGCGCTGTCTGTGTGTCCGTTGTGAACACATGAAATTCATGCGTGATTTTTATTGTCCTGTTGGGTGTGTACGCACATAAAATAATGTTTATGTATGTATGCTGGGTGTGTGTGTGTGTGTGTGAGTGTGTGTGTGTGGCAGCTGCAACAAGTTATAACAAGTTACAATACAAGTAAAATGTCATTGAGATGCTAAACCCACGCTCAACGCCCAACTCCCAACGCCCCCGGGCCCCGTACAAATTGTAAACTTTATTGAATTCCTAGCGCTTTATTGTGTGGATAATTTATCGTTTCAATTATGCAGCAACAACTGAGTTATAAATATATATATATTTATATATATATATATATATATATATATATATATATATATATATATATATATATATATATATATATGTACATATTCGTTTTTCATCAGGCACGCGATTCTTAACTCGAATTGTCTGCCTCGTATTGCTGTATATTTTATGGAGCGCCCACACGCACTCTCGCACACACGCACAGCCGATGCAGACCTTGACTCAAGACCGAGCTCTCGAGCTGAGCTGCCCAAGATCCGTGCTAACTGCATTGACTTTGACATTTATGGGGCAGGGAAAGCACTCCCCACTCAACCACCCCCAGCACACACACACATACATACAGAAACAGAGAGGGAGAGTGTATGTGTGCCCCTGGCATACTCAATGCGTACTCGCATGTCCCCAGGGCCGACGCTGCGTATACGCAATTTGCGTGCATCAACTGGCAAACAGGTGAAATTGGTTTGACCAGAGTTTCCAAAGTAATGGCTACGCAATGCCTATATGCATATGAGATAAGGACAGTAGCAAAAGGGCTCGTTCATAAACTATATAATCCGCTTAAAGTCAGGTAAATTAATTGAAAGACGCAAAAAATACAATAAAATTAAAAACGTATTTGTGGGGTTTGAATATATAAATATAATTAAATGTATATTAGTATAAACTATTTGATAAAGGTTTAAAATAATGGATACTGCACAAGTGTGAGAGAATACAAAAACTAAATTTGTATTTACTAAGAAATGTATTTTCAATTTAAAGCAACTTTTCATTTGGGTATCGATAACCAAAGTATCGATAAAAACCTTTTTCATATTCTTCTTAATATCGTGTATTTAAATAGACATATTGCATATTATCCATAGGGCTGTAGCACAATGTTGATTTCAGGAATACCTCTAGTGTTTTACATTTAGCTTGTTTAATTTTAAGTTGATTATTACTAAAAGGAAATATATTGAATGATTTGATTACACTTATTTACTACAATTTAGATAATCAATATTCAAATATTAAGAACGTGTTGAGATGTAGATTTAATGCTTATCTCTTGAATTTAACAGATTTATTTGACATATTTCTGATTACATTTTGTGATTACATTTTTGATATTCTCAAGTTTTCAGTTTCTTCGCAATGGCTCTAACCTATAAACATTTTGCCATTCAATATCCCTGCTATTAATTAACTGGATAATTGAATTTACAATCCTTGGGCTTCGCATTAATTGAAATTCAACGATTTGCTATGCCAATAGAGAAGCCCTCTCACAATTGTTTCAACAATGCAGAGTGCAGAGCGCAGAGTGTTGAGTGCGAAAAAATGGGTCAAGGTTAAATTAGGTCAACTAACGTGCAGCTTGTCGAGTTGAATGCTTTTCCGCGTCTCCTCTTCAGCGCTGTCAGCCGACCCCGCCCGCTGTAACTCCCCTCGCTCTGTCTCACTCAGTTTGTGGCCTTCATTCATTGTTGCCAGCTAATAAGTAAATTAATTCTTAAAATAATAATGAAAAAAAAAAACAGCTATAATATGCCAGAGTGCAAAGAGTAAATAAAAGTTGATTACTGTTTAATGAAGAGTCAAACCTGGAAAATGATCTGAAATTAAATGCGTTTTAAAGCAGTTAAAGTATATGCATATTATAATTAATTATGGTTATAATCAATTAACTAACTCATCAACTAATATTTTAAACTAATAATATTTAAACTAGCTAAAACCCTTCGCATATTTCTCTAAGTGTAATTGCGAAATGATACAGTACATTTATTCATAAATTCTCTTAATTACGCGCTTCGTTAATTTGCATATTTCTTTTATATATAATTTTAAAGTATCTGGTAACCATTTGCCAGCTCTTCCAATATTCGTTTTAAAATAAACAGCCAATGCCCTGAGTCTGTCCTTTAAAATGCTTTCAATTAAAACAGATCTGCATGGCTCATTGACATCCAGTCGCCGGCTCAATGCCCCTGGGGCGCACATGCAATATACACCATAATAAAGGTAGTAGTATATGAACAAGTCCCTTACTGCGAGCAATCACACTGCCATACACAATCTCGTCCATACCCCAGCTTTTTTTCTGCTGCGCGAAAGGACAATACAATTTTGATTGAAGCAAGCAATAAGCTCACACATAAAAAGTGGGACAGAAAGAAGGATTGCCTGACGGAAGCACTCGGAGATTTCATTTTCTGTTTCTCCTTTGTTATTGTTGTTGCTGCTGCTGTTGTTGTTGTTGTTGTTGTTGGTCTGACCTGCATCAATTTGTTGTCTCTAAGGTTGGCCCAGCGAAAGGCTTACCCAATTGTTTGTCATATATTCGCCCGTATATATCTATATACATACATATATTGCTATCCAATAAAAATGTAGTAAATTATGCCCGTTCGTCCCACTGTACCTCCTCTCTCTCTCTCGCTCGCTCTCTCTGTCGCCCCCTCGCTGAGGTCAAAATGGCTTCAATCAAAAAATACGCTTGATTTTTTACATCCTTACCAAAAGCGCACTATCAATATTATGAGATTTCGCGTCCTCTCTGCCCCAGCCACACCCCTGCCAGCCTCTTCGCTTTGTTGATGACTTACATATGAATGTATGTGTGCGAGAGAGTGTGGGAAATATTGCAAATGTAATATGCTTGTTGGGAGGCGGAGCCCCTTCGACCGGGAATTGGTGTCGGATGGATTTGCAACGTGTGCCAAGCCCTCAGCCACGCCCCCAGCCCCTGCCTATATTTTGGGCTCGGCGCAGCAATTCAACATTTTTGCTACACTCAAGTAGACACTCGACGGGTTGCGCCATAAAAAAGGCAAGTGTGTACATATTTTGCACTGATAAAGCTCGAAATATCCTGTAATCTAGAAAGTATCTTGATCTCATATAATTATTTGAAAATAATCAACTATATGTATAAAAATAAGAATAGGAATAAATTGTATATATAAAAAATATTTAGTAAAATTAATTTTTCTTTTAATAGTTAGGCATTTTCCTTAACTTATTGAAATACTTGCAAATGTATCGATACATGTTACGTTTGAGAATCAAAAAGAAAGATTCGCCAATTAGTTTGTAAAAATTTAAATTAAAATACTTTAATTTAAAAAAGTAATTTAAATATAAAAAAAAACTATCCTTAAGAATAATCATATTATTTACTTATTTATATTTTTTAAATATTATTAATTTATTATTATTATTTCTCAAGATATTTCTGGAAGTTGGCTTGGAAAATAATTAAATTCTAACTCTATTTTGGTTTATTTACATAATTTGCTGATTCGAACTGATCTCTGAAATGCAATTTGAGGTTCCAGGCTCTACAGGGTATTCAAAGCGCGGCTTGTGGTATTTTCAGGCATTTTAAAAATTGATTGTAAATACCAGGCAGAGGCGGCGAGTGCGAAAATATTTCGCGCACGTTGAACCTCCCAGCTGGCTGGCTGACAAACCGAAGGACTGGCTGACTGAGTGACTGAGGGACTGACGGACTGGCTGAATGACTGACTGACAGGCGAGGCAGACTGACGGAGCGTCTGGGTGCAAGTGTGTCAATGTGTGAGCATGTGAGCAACTGCACGCCGTTGTCTATGAGCGTGTGTATTAGTATGAGTGTGTGCATGTGTGCGTGTGTGCGTGTGTGCCTGTGTGCATGCGTGCATGTGTGTCTGCATGTTTGTGTGTTTGTTGGCAATTTCCGCTTCTACATTTCCGTTCGTTTTGTCACGTAGTTTATGAATGAATTTAACTGCTGTCGGTGGGACGACGGTAACAAAGAAAAGAGACAGCGACAGCGACAGCGGCAGCGACGGCGACTGCGGCAGCGCAGCCGACGTCGATTTTGAAGCGGCTATAAAGCTTGTTGATATGTTTTAATGAGCACTTTTAACATGCACACTCACATGTGTGGGGGTGTGAGATTGTGTACGTGTGTGTGTGTAAGTGGCACACATAAAACTAACAAGAAATAACAGACAGCTTTGAGCTGTCGAATATTTAATATCCTTTGCTGATACACACGAGATAAGCATTAGATTTCTATACAAATAATCCATTCGTGGGAGTTGATTCCTACGGCGACTGCCATGATTTTAATAATATTTTACGTTCATATTAAATGCATAACCCACTCAAAAACGAAAGACTTTAAAGTTAAATTTCATATTATAATGAAGCTGCACTGATAAACTGAAATACTATAGTTTTTAGTTAGTTAGAGGATATGTCGATCTACCATGTGTGTGATTAATTGACAATGATAAATTTATATAGAAAAGAGAGAAAACTAATGTGAGTTAGATAAATCTTTTGTTAAACAAAAACTGAATTATTTAATGAAATTTTGTATAGCAGAAAGCAGAAAAACTATGTCTTTGTATTTTTGGTTAAAATACCAAAATTCCTTAAACAATCATATATTTCATACTATAATTTATTTTTATAGCAGCTTTTATAAAATTTTATTTTTATAATTCAGTTACAAAAAACAATGAATTAAAAAAAAAGTGATATTTGTTATATGTATCTCTTGAGAATGGATAACACTATTATCTTTAGGAGGCGACTAGAAGATAAATCAAATCAAAATCCTTTGATTTGTAGATATTGATTGATTTAAGCTTTTAAAGCGTTACATTTTCAATCACAAAACTTGAATGCTTTTCACAAAAAGTAAACTAAAAGAGTTTGAGCAGCGGAATGTCACACGATGGCCGCACTCAGCATTTAAAAATGCACCGTAAATTGTTTGCATTGCTTTTCCGCCACCCTCTCAGAGACGCCTTTGCTGGCAGCCCACAGACCCCACTCGACAGAGAGCACACTTTTTGGCCAACAAAAGAAACTTTTTTAATTACATTTTTCATTTCCTGCACACATTACGTATACGCAGCGCTGGCCGCAGGCACGAGAAGCAGTGGGGGGCGTCGAGTGGGGTACCAGAAGCTCTTCCAGCAGTGTTTACGTCCAATAAAAGTGACCAAAAATTTCTTATTGGCTGCCCGAGATTGAATGTGCCTAATGTCGTTTTATAAATATGTATGTACTAAATATATATAGCTTTGGACTGACTTGGATCCGTTATCCTTTGTGGCTGGGTGACTAACTGTGCGACTGGTCGACAGCTTTGCTCGTTTCTTAAATCGAAACAAATAGCAAAAGAATAAGAAAACAACCAAAAGCAAAGAAAGCTACAAAAAAAAAAAAAAAACAAATCTGAACAACAATGCTGTCAATAACAAGCCAATATGGAACTGTCCATGGCAAAAGCGTGGGCAAAGCTTACGAACGAGGTTTGTTTCAGAAGTTACTTAAGCATATGAGAGAAATTATTTAGGCTGTGATGATTTGAAAAATCATTTTAATATAGATAATATTTTTGAAATATTTAAAAAATGGAAAAAGTTTCACTGTTATTGGATATAAACTTTCTAGATTTTCGTATTTATTCGTGATATTTTCATTAGATGTAAAAGGAAAGTAAAAAATCAAGACTATTTTTAAGCAGTTACTCTACGTTTCTTAACATACATTTAATTAATTCTTTGATTATATTGAATTTATCACAAACTTATGAAACGGGTCTCCCTCTGCCAGCTGCTGTCATGAATTGTACTTGTTGTCTGCAGCGTTACGACTGCGACTCCGAAAAAAATCGGACGGAATGAGAGGCGGGGGGGACTGAGCAAGAGTCGATGTTGAGAGAGATGGAGAGAGACGGAGAGGGAGCGAGCGCGAACTCTTGTTGCCAAGACAGTAGCCGCACAGCGATTTATGTTCTGGCCAGTTGTTGCTGGTGTTGCTCCGCTGTCAATGCGCTTCCATAAGCCCACAGACGCACTCAGCTTGATTCTTGGAATTGTAGTCGGCTGCAGAGAGACGAGCCAACATAGACCTAGAGGCATTTTACTTATGAGTGTCATGCGTTGGTAAATCTCTGCAGGAGCTGCAGAAAATGTGAGCCTAAAGCGACTATGGAAATACTCTTTCTAGACACATTTTGAAAGTGGGTTAAAATGTTCGAAGAGAGGAAGGGAGGAATATGTGAAATTGATAGAAGAATGGAGTGTGGCATATATGTATATAGGTATATGAGAAAAAAGGAAAAGTAATAGGTATAGGTAATAATATTATATGCTATGATTCATAGGTAAAGGAAAAAAAATATATATATTCACAGGTCTGAATGTATATATTGGTATTATAGTGTTTACATTTACATTATTTTTATATAATATTTAGTTTTAAATAAAAAAATTATATGAGGTATATAAAATGAAAAACCAAAATCTGTTAAACTATATTTGATTTTAAAGATTAATATGTAGGTATACATAAAATAATTGGAATTTCAATATTGAGCGGGTTTTCAATTTATTTAATTTTATTTATTTATTTTAATATTAATTATTTCATCAAATCGAGTTAAATTAGCCCTGGACTTATCCTCCAAAGAGAAGTCAGTGAATACATGAAAAAATACTATGAATAATTTTTTTTTTGCGTTCAATTGAAATATTCTGTAATTTAAAAGTGGTTAAAAAATATTGATTGGTGGTATTTAAATGTAAAATATACTTAATTAAATTAAGTATGCAGTAGATTGTTTGGCTAAAAACCAATATGTGTATTTAACTACAGATATTTGTGAAATATCATTGAGATGATCAGAATTATATTCTATACAGTGAATACACTTTGCAAGTATTTAATATTTAACCAAACAATAAAGGATATGAAACTATTGATGTTATATGATATAATAAGATATGATTATTATTATTATTATTTATTTATTAGATAATATAAAAAATATAAATCTAAAAATTATTAAACGTGCTAGCTACGAGGGCCATCGACGTAATAAAATATGATATTATATGATATAATAAGATATGATATGAGAAAGAAATATTGATGTTTATAGAGCAACTCGTAGTCGAGCGCTGTTAACTGAAATTCAGTTCTGTTTTAAGATTTTAGTTGTTGTGCTTTACGTATCGCCCACACAATAAAACGGGTCGCAGATGAGACGCTCAATGCATGTCAATTTGTGGCTTTCGCCAGATCTCCCGACTGACTGAGGCCATCGAGTGAGGAAACTGGGGTGGGGTTGCGGTGGGATTGGATAGGTAGTTGTGGTGGTTTAGGCGGGTGGCTAGATTTGTAATCCATGAAAGCCTGTTTATGGGCAGCTTTCAAACCTGAACCATGTGCGCCATATTTATATAGCATGTAAATGCGGGCTAGCTGCAAGAGAACACACACCCATACACACACAGCTAGCAGCCACTGTTGTTTGGCATGCGGGTTTTAGCCGCCTTTGTGCCACAGCACTTTGAGCCACGACAAACTGCAGCAGCGGCGACAGCAACAGAAGCAACGATCAAGTTGCCAAATTTATTTGCGTTTATCTTCGTGCCAAAAGTTTTCGGTTAACGTGTTTGGCATTGTCAACAACTTTGTTGTGGTGCCACAATTGACACGCCCGCCCCCGTGCCGCCGCCCTCATTCTCGGCTGATGCAATTGCGATTGCTTTTGTCGAGTTTTGCGTTCGTCACATCTACCAAATTGTTTGTTTTGTTTGGCGTGTGCTGCTTTTGACTAAGTTTTTTCTATACTGTCTACTTTTTCCCCCTTCGTTTTCGTTGTCGTTGTCGTTGACGTTTTCTTTTTCGAATTGTGTTTTTCAATTCCTTTTCATTGGGTTTTTTGTGTCGGGCACACAATGCCACGCCCACTAGCCAACCTGTCGCCCGTCAAGTGGGCGTATGTGTGTGTGTGGGTGAGTGAATGAGTGTGTGTATCAATATTTGACTTGTTGTATTGCAAAGTTTATACACTGCACATTCAGTATACCCTGTTGTTATCGTACAATAAGAGTATATATATATATGAGAGAGATTAAAAATGTTATTAATGAAATGCTTAAACTAGCACAAGGCAGTACAAAAATAAGAAAAACAGACAGTCACATATTTAAAATTAAATTTGTTTAGAATTTTCAGTCATACTTTTATCTCAGTCCCAAAATATTTACTAACAATTGTGGCAATAGATATGAGAAAATATTATAAAATATTATAATAGAATTCGGCACTTCACTTTTAAATTGTTTCTTTTTATGTCTAATTAGGAATAATTAGACAACAATTCCTAGCAAACTGAACTGAAAATTGTAAACAAATCTAATTTGAAATATTTGATTGTCTGATTTTCATATTTTCAATTTCAATTTCAAAATATTCTCTTTCTATCTAAATTTTCTGGTTTCTTGATTTGTATCAATAATTCGGTTACTTTCGAACCAATTGATTTCCACAATAATCTCTTTATCTGACGATAATTTTCAGAGCATTTCGTAGTCGATCAAGGCACAACTTCAACTTGAAGATTTACTCAGTATTTAAGTCATGCGTTAAATGCTTTTGCAATTTCTACGGGTTTGTCATCCAGAGCCACGCTCTCAGCACAGTTTTGTTTATATCTCTGCTATCTGGTCTTTTGTTGCTATGGCTCATTGAGCAAACAAAATCAATTGCATTTAAATGGCATATTTTGGGTTTATTTGCATTTCGGGCACTGGCTAAACATGCTCGAGTAGTCCCAGAACTCACATAAAGTTAAGCTGGCTACTTATTTAATTGATTGCAATTGTTTTTCCAAAGAGCAATATGCAAATTGCAGTTGAGCTGCCAAGAATTGAAAGCCAAATTAATTCCAAATGCCAGAGCTGTAAGTCCTGAAGTCGAGTTAAGTAATGTGAAAACTTTAAATGCGGCACGAAATTTCCAACAAAATTTTAATTAGCCCGATTATTGAAGTATTTGGTTGTCAGACAGACTGATTATGTGTTTACCAAGAGCGACCGAGAGAAGTTTGAATATGTAGTTTATAATTTATGACAGTGACACAGTTGTGGAAAATGTTTAATTTTCATTAATTAACTAATTACAGAGATTTCCCATATGAGTAGAACATTCAATCTGGAAGTTTTCGAAATCCATGAATTTGAACATTTTTAATAATGATGAAAGATTTTTATAATTGCTGAACTATATACAATATGTAAGGTTACTCTGCGAATACTCAACTGGTTTAGAAAATTTCAAAGACGTTGAATTTTGGTATTGCTCATACTCTGAACGCGGTAAAAATGTGAAGATCAGTGTATAATATTCAGTGAAAGTATATGTAACGGCGGAAGGTGGCGAGGTAGACTCCAAAAATTATATATATTCTTGATCTTTCCGTTCCGTTTGCCCATCCTAACGTCTAGATCTCGTAAGCTATAAAACTACAGACTTGAAATTTGAAATGTATACCATTCGCATTCATATTTTTTCGTTAGCTCATCTTATTTAATTTGATCGATATTAATCGATAATTTGAATTATTTTAAGTTTGTACACCGTGTGAGCTTGAAATTTCAAATTTGTAGTGTAATGAAATGAATATTATGTTGGTGTTAGATTTTTATTATCAAGCCTCCTTTGCCATCAATTTGCAAACAAATTGAACAAAAATCTCTAATACCAAAGACTTGTGCTTTGGCAAATACACACATATGAATGACATTATTAAGTTCTAAACGTTTGATGAAGATAGTCCCTCTACAAGAGAACTTTCTCAACAATGATATTTAAACTTAAAATAGTACTTTTTTTATGTGTCTATTATTAGAAAAAACTTCTTGGTTTGTCCTTCCTTCAGCCTGCAATATTGTTAGTTTATTTAATTACTATTAATCTAAAAATACATATATTTTATTGTTTTTAGCACAATTACCTTAAAACGATTATCATTTGAAACTGAAACTATTAATATAAGAATGTTATAAACAATAAACAGCCCAAAACTATTTTTATTTAATTTCTAATTCTATATGATAAAAGATAATTGATATGAAGCCTAAGCAAGCTGCTAACAGTTGAATGTTATAAAACTGAATGACAATGACTGCAAGTTACGAAACTTAATCTAATACAAACGTATGACAAAACCTGAATGCTATGAATAAGCATAAAATTAATTTTATTCAAAGTAATGTTTTTATTTTATCTCGAATGCTACATAAATTTCGTATTTGTGAATTCAGTTCTAAGGCATGTCCATTTTTTTACAAGTTAAAAATTTATTTGCAAAATCTAACAAGACTCGGAGCGTATGTCTCCGTTAAAAAATAGGGGAAGGACTGAAAAATCTCATCAAAATCTGAAATGGCAGGTCAGTCGGGCACACATATTTGCGAGTGTCTCCAAGTGCATGTGTGTGGGTGTGTCGCACACACATTGGAATTTTGAGGCAGCCATTAGATGCGCTTAGAGCTATCAACATTCTGCGATAATAGACCATTTACCATTAGGAAGTGAGGCATGCGCAATTCAGTCCGAGCTATTGCCAATAACTGTTAAGTGTCCCCACACACGCACACACGCACACACGCACACACACGCACATACGCACACACGCACACCTATACATATATAGAGCCACCTTTCATACAGCTTGTATGCGTATTTATGTTTTGCTTACAGGTGAGTACGCACTTCCCGCCTGCGCTGACAACTCCCAACTGCAGTTCGTGTACCATGAATATGACACGATGAAGAAGAAGAGCAAGCAAGTATCCAAAAAGAAACAATATATATAAATATATATGTGTATGTGTAGAGGCAACGTAAAACTGTTCGAAATATGAAAGTAATAAAAAACCTTGACATAAACCTTAGAGATATGAGTGTAAAAAGTAACGCACAAGAGTCTAACGATAACAGGGTAGACTAGAGGCTGAAGGCGGCTCAAGGTGGGGGCGCTGGCTGGCAATCTGGCACAACTTTGGTAACAAGTTTTTGTTATTGTTTTCAGTGTATGCCTGAGTGTGAGTGTGAATGTGTGTGTGTGTGTGGGTGTGTGTTTGACGTTTGGTGTTGTGCCCGCCTAGGCAGCTGTCAAAAATCAACGCAAGCGTCAGCGCTCAAAAGCGACAAAATCACACACCCACACACACACTGAGAGAGAGAGAGACACGCACATACACACACACACAGGCATTGGACACATGTTGAAAATGTCTAAAAGTAGGCAACATGTTGTGTGCCAGGCATCCCACCCATTTCAGTCTCCCACTTGAAGCCCGTCCTCCTCTCGTTCAATATCTGTTCATATATATTATACGTTTAGGCTCACACACACATACACACACACACACATAGCGTTGTCTCTCTGCTCTCGAAAGGTCGCAGCAACAAAAGGCGAGCCTTTAAAAATCTTCCACTCATTTTGAAGCCTTTCGCCCAGCTGGGAACTACTATAAATCCTTTATTATTATTAGTATTTTTTGCCGAGGCGTTCATTGATTTCTGTTTGATAATGCCTTTGAAACGACAGCAAATAATGTTTTATGCACCGTTACCTTTTTATAACAAGAGTTGCTACAGTGTAGAAATAAAATAAAAATAAAAAAAAAAAAAAAAAAAAAAATAATGAAATAATAAAGAAATGCAAGAGTCAAAGACTCTCTAGAAATAGAGGCAATATTTTCAATAAAAATAAATATATTTTTTTTAATTAATTTATATATAATATACATATATATATATAATTTTCAAATCATTGCAAATATATATTCACATTTAGTAAGAAATATAGAAACGAAAAGTAAAAAACTTTTTTTTCGTAAAATAATAGGAAATAAACAAATATTTGTTAGCAAATATATACAGATAAACAAATATTTGTTAATCTTGAAATTTTTAATTTAATTTTGAAGTTCAATAAACCGCTAATTATAATTAGTATTTATCCTTAAGAAATGCTTAAAATTTCAAGATAGTTTGTATTTTGATAGTTATAAAATCTGAATAACAAATATGTTGAAGAGCATTCCGGAGTGCTTATCTTAAGGAAAACTGTTCTCAAGCCAGGGTTTGGTATTGTGTTGACATTTGATTATTTGGCTTTTAGTTGATTATAAAAAGGAAAAGGACACACGGATACACCCACACACACACACAGCGCTGTGTACAGCTGCATATGTGAGTCGGCAGCTGGACAACAATGGAGGACAGACAGACAAAGGCAGAAACGGAACTTCTGAGGCCAAAGGGAACTGCGACAAAGACTCTTGTGAAAAACAACTCCTTTCAGTAGCTTCCTCATTTGCTGTCTCTCTCTCTCTCTCTCTCTCTCTCTCTCTCTCTCTCTCTCTCGCTCTCGTTGTGACTCTGTCGCCTTTTGTTAAAGCTGCCCGCCGGGCTGAAGGTATAAAGCGCATAAAATCTGCCGAGCTATGGACTGCGTTTTGGATGGTGGCGTTAGCTTTCAATTTTACGCACGCACGACTTTTTGCCAGCCAATCATAAAGAAAATTACATTGCAAAACTATCGGGCAACGAGCCGTGGCATTTTCCATTTCACTCTCTGCCAGCAAGGGCTGGCCCGGCTTTAAACTTGACACAGTTCGGGGCGGGCCAGGCCAAAGTTAATCATAGCGAAAACTTTGATTTCATTTAAGCAACTCGTGAATATAACATAACACACAAGAGCAACATCCACAACAGGCGCACTTCAATTGTTTGCCTTCGCTTTGGGTTTGAGTTCATCCTCATCATGAAGTTAATAATGATAATGATGATAATGATGATGAGATGAGTACGTTGGTGATGTTGCAGATGACAGCGGGTGTGGAAGTTTGTTTGAGTGAATGACGGGCCATGAATGAGACGGCAAATAATGTGCAGAAGAAAATTCAGAAAGATGCTAATTCCAGCGCTGGGAAACTTACTCGAAATTGTTTTCAACAGCTTTTTTTTTGGGGGGAGGCTGGCATAGACAATAGAGGAAACGCAAAAATGGAGAGCAGATCAAATAGAAATGGGCGGCACAGTATGAAAATATATAGAAATAAAGTAAAATGTAGCAGCTATAATGTGAAAATAAGGAAAAGCTAATATACGATCATGCATTTAGCATGCTAAATGCTTACTGTTATTAACAGCATCGTCTAACTAGACTAGACATTAACAGTGCTGTCAATATCAGCTGCATGTTAACTAACATGTTCATTGAAGTTTACGCATTTATAAACTAAATTTTAACCCAGTATTAAACATATTAAATTTATCGCACTCGTCTTTTGGCAACTTTTTTGGCAACACTCGCTGGTGCCGCGAAAAAAAAAACATTTTTGCAAGTCATTCTGCCGCTCTGTCTTAGTAACACTGAAAAGCTGCCATACGCACGCAACCAACGTTGTAGAGCTCAATCGTTCCCTCGCTCCCATTCAGCGCAGCATGTGCGCTCTGTGTCGAAAACAAAACAAACGCAACAACAACAATTGTAACAGTAACAGCAGCGCTGACGCTCACACCAACGCTAGCGTCGACGTCAACGTTGACATTCTCTGCTAAGACACTTGCGTTGTGGTGAACAGCAGCCGCAGCAGCAGCGAAAGCGACAGCGACAGTGACTGCGACTGCGAATTGGGTTAAGCAGCCTGCTGTGCATGTGTGTGTATTCGTGTGTGCGAGAGACTGTGTGTGTGTAGCTTTGTGCCCTTGCTAAGTTAAACGATGAAATGAGCATTTGTGCCAAAGTATGTACAACAACAACAGCTGCAATAACAACAAAAACAACAACGGCGACAAGAACAACAGCACATAACAAAATACACATAAATTATACTTTTTGCCATCCACAGCCGTCACGTTGCGCTACGTTACGTTTGCTGTTGCGTTTTACGGAATGCTAAAGCGGCTTTTGATTTAGCTTTGCTTTTTTTGTTGCCCCCTCTCATCTTCATCTCCATCTCTTTCGCTCTTGTTTTTATTTTTCGTTCTGTTATTATTCTTTATTTTTTGCATTTAAATTAAGTCTAAAATGCCGACAAGCAGTTGTTGTTTTGTTACTTTGTTTGTGTTTTTGTTACTGTTACTACACAGCTAAATACCAGAGTTGCCAGATTGTTTAAAAATGTCACAGCACAATGTGTTTAGCTGAATGAATGAACTTGTTTAAATGGCAAGGATGTACGGATGGTGCGTAACAGAGTTTAAGCGAATTATAAGCAGCCGCTATCCAGCGTTACGCAGTTTCACGTATGCTTCTGTTATGTTTACTTGATCGATTGGATTAGACTGATTAATAATTTGGAAATATATAAATTATGTTTAATCGGGAGACAAAGGAAAAGTTTTAGCATCTGCTAAGCAAGAGTTTAGGCGGCTAAAGAACAGGAACTCACTGAAAGCTTTTAAATTTAAAAATTAGAAATTATTAGAGTTGTATAACAGCCGTCTGCATCTACATAGTACCATTTACCAAATTCAATTAAGTTTCGCATTTTTTTCAAACTTTTTCTTCGGATTCCGGGTTGGATGTAGTCGTAATACATATGTGTATTCTGTATTGACATTTTCCGTGCCACTGACTCTGCTGGCCATATTTATTTTCAATTTAAGCCAAATGCTCGCATGCTGCACTCTAAAAGTCCGTGGCACGTTGTACGTGTTGCATGCCTCGTCCCGTGCTTCTCTTGCCCCAGCCCAACCAAAGCTGAAGCTTAATTTATGGCCCCAGCAGCAGCGGCAGTAAAGTCAATGCCCCCCATTTCCCTTGCTGTAGGTTGTAAAAAAAACTTTGGAAACTGACCCTCATCATAATTGAAATGCGCTAAAAACAAAACGATGCAAAATCTTTTTTAATGAAAATCCATACACACACACACATACACACACATTCACACACACGCATGCCATTCGCGTGACAAGCAGTTGGTCAATATAAATTATTTCTATATGAACTAAGCCAACGGACTTTTGCGCCATTCCAAATATGCAAATTCTCGCAGAGGGCTTACTGCAGATACAATTTGTAGCATACTTATGTGGGCCATGCGAGGGCATTAAATATGGGGCAATCCTCCTAGAGAGCATGGAATTGAACCAGTATTTTTATACTCGTTTCCCAAAGGGAAAAAGAGTATATTGGTTTTGTGAAATGTCCGTCTTGCTGTCCGTCCGTCTGTCCGTCTGTCCGTATGAATGCAATATTTTTCTACGCTATTGAAGCTAGAGACTTGAAATTTGGAACATATACTCGTATATACCCTCGAATTATAAAGTGTCAAGATTTTCCGGATACGCCCACTAGGGGCGTGGCAAATCGGAAAATGGTTGCGCCCATAGTTAATAACAAGTAAGAGTGCTCTAGTCGAGACTGCTCGACTAGGGGATACCCTGAGCCCTGTGAAGAGCCAAATATCAAATAATTCTACGATTTTGTATGCACACATACAAACAACACATACACCCATACATATGCACGCACGCATAAGAGCGCGCTCTGCCAACTGCGCAGTTAACGCAGCGACTGCGCTTGGGCTGCAATGTGGGCATTACTATGGAAACTTAATTGTTTAATAACTTTTCTTAGCGATGGACTAAGTGCATCAAACTTTCACAACTTATTTATGACATTCATATGTGTTAATGTGCCAAAGCACAAATCTCTAGTATTTGATTTGCGCTTTTTACAAATAGGGGGCTATTGGGGGCGAATGGGGCGTGGCATCCAAAACCTAAAGATAACGTTATCTCCGTATTCATTACACGCAATTACATAGCAAATTTGAAGTCTCTAGTTCAAAAGATGTACAAACCTAACCTAAAAAACACATTAAAATTATCGATAAATGCTCATAAAATCGAAATGGAATGAGTTATCGGAAAAATTTTATAAACTTGTGCAGCGTATGGTATTATCGAGTATTCATGTAAAATTTCAAGTCTCTACGTTGCGTACTTAAAAATATCTCAGCGTTCACTCGGACGGACGGACGGACGGACGGACGGACAGACGGACGGACGGACCGACGGACAGACGGACATGGCTATATCGACTCGTCTTGTCGCGCTGATCAAGAATATATATACTTTATGGGGTGTGGCACGCCTCCTTCTGCCGGTTACATACATTTTCACAAAACCATTATACCCTGATTTCCCATTTTCAATGGGCTCAGGGTATAAAAATCATAGAAATCATATTAGTTGAAGAGCTAGAGAGTTGAAATTTGGAATGCATACTTGCGTTGACCACCCAAGTTCAAAAAGATATGGTGGATATATCTACGCCCATTGGGGGCGTGGCAAATCGGGAAAACTGTAACTTCTACAGTTTTAAAGCTAGAATGCTGAAATTTGGCACGTATCTTAACGCTTCGATTCTATAAAGATTGATAAAAAATTGATCTATTGATAAAAAATTATCTATTGATTCCCCAAAAATAAATCTTACGCTCCTTTGGGGGCGGGGTATATCAAAAAATACCCTGTAACTTTCACATTTTTGGAGTGTAAGCATCCAAACTTTGCAGTTACGTTACCCTAGACTCCTTCTAGGAACTTGCCAAATATGATATGTCTACGCCTACTGGGGGCGTGGCAAATTGGCAACAAAATTTGTAACGCCCAGCTGCAAAATTCATATGCCTGTGCCACCTATATAAATAAGCTTAATAAGAATTGCTAAGACGACAAACGGCACTTCTGAGAAATATATGTAATTCGATTTAATATTGAAGTTCTGCAAACAATTTATCTGCTAAAATTATTATTTTTCGGATAGCCTAGGTCAGTTATGTTATTTTCGTTTTGTGTGTGTGACCCTGACAAAAAATGTAAATATAAAATATTTGTGTAATCGACTTAGTCCGAACAAAATTTGTCCACAAAAAAAAAATTGACGATAGGTCCCATCAGGTATGTATATATGTAGGCACGAACAGCTGCGCAACTATTTTCATGCCGTCGCCGCCACGTCTCGAACGCGGACCCTTTTGCTTACACGCTTTTCATCTACCTGCTGCGCCACATCAGTTTTGCATTGCCTGTTGGCAAATCCGAAACTACTTCACTACAAGGGCGACTTTTGACAAATACAAAACACAATATAAACATAAATCAATCGCAATTGTGATTCTTAGAAAATGCTGAAATGCGCGCATATGAACGTATGTATTTATATGTGTACATACAAAAACGGTGGTCGGTTTGAATGCATGCGTATAAAGGGCGATATTTGACAAATACAAAACTAAAGAAGCGGCTGAAAATGCAAACACAACTCAATAACAATTTTGGTTGAAGAATATGCTAGAATGAATGGCGCTGAATTTATTTGTGGCTATGCATAAGCAAACGCGCTTGCACGTTTCAATGTGTAAAAGTAAAGTATTTTGCTGTCGCTGCTTAACGCGTGCGTGTCATAATTGGCCAAACGTTTTGTTTAATAGATTGCGACTGACTTAATGGAACTTGATGAAACTTTCAGCATATGATTCTATTGAATTTTTTACATTTTATTAAAATGCTATTCATTCACATAGTATATAGTATATTTGCAAAAATTGAAATTGCATAAAATTCACATTTACATAAATGCAAAATTTGAGATAAATTATTAAATTTAAAATACCAGATGCCCCTGTGGGAAACGAGTATCACTCCTTAGGTCTCGCCCTAAGGCAACGTTCTTACTTGTTTAACCCTAACTTTAATATTTTTAATATTTTATTTAATTTGACTATTCTTTGCCAAAAATTTATAGATAGATGTAAGTACATATATACAAATGAATAAAGAAATATCTGAATAATAATTTTAAAAAAGTATAGAGTCTTATATCTTGACATTAAAATTCATGAGATATATTTTTGCAACATACTAAATATATATTTAATGAATTTTTCAAAAACTACAGCTTAATACGTGAATCGCATTCGAAATGCAAATCTGATTTTTCTTCTATCCATAATTTCTCAACTTTACAAATGTGCAATTAAAACTTAATTTTCAGCTAGTTTCGTAACTGTTTTGAGCTCAATACCCATTAACAATACCAATTTAAGCACATTTGGCGAAATAGTTCTTGAGTTCTCAAAGCCTTGACAATAAAAATGGGGGAGCTCAATAAAAACTGTTGCAGCAGCTGCACCAAATAGTGCTAGAAGAAAAATCTCATAGTTTTGGGCAAACGTGTAAGTGTATTTATATATATATAGGCGAGGGCTGCGTGGGTCTTTGTGAGCACTTCTTGCAAAGTACTCAAAATTAAGCTAATTGCCAGCCGAGTAAAAAGGGGCTCAGAAAGGCCAAAGGCCAAAGGCGAAGCGCTGTGATGTCTGCGGGAAGGTGGGGTGGGGGTGGTGGGGTTAGCTCTTTGCTATCTGCATAAAGGCCAACACTTAAAATGCCAACAATTATTTAACAGTAAATAATTCATAAATATTTTATGACTTGCATGTCACAATTTGTAAGGCCAAAAACATTTTCGGGAGCCAAACAAAAAAATAAAAAAATAAATAAAAACGAGAAAAATGAAAACTGTTCATTTAAATTTTAATTGCTTTATAAATGCTAAAAAGTCCTTGAACTTTTTTGCGTAAGAGTGAATCTGGCGAGAGGGCGTGGCAGGCGCGGTAAGCGAAGCCCCCCGCCCACCCAACAAGCCCTCTCGCACGCCCATTTAGCAAATTGTTGATAGAGCCCAAGCGAAAATCTGAGCTGCCCTTGCGAGCAGCTAGTTTGAAGTCTTTTCATAAAAAACGAAGAGCAACATATATATCTGTATACATATTATATAGTATATATATTAATAAAATTTTCACGCGCAAGCTTTTGTGTAAAAAAAGAAGAAGAAGAGACAGAAGACAAACAGCCAGCAACAATGGACAGGCAGGCTATTTAGTTCCAGCTGTAGCCAGCGTCCATTGCATAAGAAGGACATCGCCCAGGTTTCCCTTTTGCTACCACGCCCACGCCCATTCTCAACTCGTTTCCAGAGCAAACAATGGTTATGAGCACACAAGGCTTATCTGTGTATCTCTCTCTCACTCTCTGCCTCTGTCTCTGTTTGTGTCTGTATGTGTGCGCATATATAAAGGCTCGGCCGGAATGATGTCCGGTAGGTATACTTAAGAAATTTTTAAGTGTGTGCCACACTTTCGCTTCTTCACCTCCCAAATGGGCAACGAGTCGGACTCTTGCGTACCGTTAACGTGTCAATGGTAGCATGCCTCCTCCTCCCTCTCTCTCGCTCTGTCTCTCTCTCTCTCTCTCTCTCTCTCTCTCTCTCTCTCTCTCTCGCTCTCTCACCCCATGTGTTCTTTGCTGTGGCTTTACCGCTTCCACTGTAAGCAGTCAGAATTGCCAGACCGATTTAACCGAGTGTCTGATATAAATAAAAATATCAGACGGTGAAATTTGCATTATTAAAGTTCACTGGATATATTTAACTGGGACTCTATGATTCAAAGGTGTTTTGTAGACAGTTTTTGGAGTTCTGGTTATTGAGAGAGCAGCTGTTAATTCCCAAAATTTATTCGATTTTACTTCATTACAAATATAAATGTAAAAATTTTTAAGATGTATATGAAATTTTTTATAACAAAGATAAATATGAAGTTTTATTGTAATGTTCAGTTATTTGAAATATTTAATATATAAGCAGCTGTCAGCTGAATTTACAGAAGAAATTTATCTTTTACAGAACTTACCATTAGTTCATTATGCCTAATAAAAAAAATATTCAATAAATAAATAATATTCAAATAGAAATTTTCATTTTTAAACTCAACATTTTTAAGGTCAGTTAATTAAAAAAAAAAAGTTATTTAGAGATTTATGTAGAAAACTTTAGCATTTTAAGTACGATCAAACAAATTAAGGAAAAAAATTAAAAATTAAATATTTGACTTAAATAAAATATTTATAAATAATAGTTACTTACGTAGATATTAGGTAGCTATCTAACTAGTGAGGTATCAAATTTTTTTTCTTGGTACTGAAATTAATTAAATATTGTTACCCCAGTTGAAGATTTAAGTGTAGAGCATTTTGCACTGTTACTAAAGTCGCAGCCAAAGATAAATATTCTTGCAATTCTGCAAATTGTGTCTATGTATGCGTGTGTGTGTATGTGTCTGTGACTGCCTGTGTATATGTATTGCTGCTATGCCATTTCTTTTCATTGTTATTGTTAGAGGTGGGAGAGGATGTTTCTGTTAGCTGCTCCGGTTGTTTCTTAGCCTGCTGGCAGTTTGTTTTAATGAATGAACTGCTACACAAACAGCCTCACACACGCGCACACACACATACTCATATGGGGGCTAAAGTGGCAATTAGAAAGTTGCTTAAAAAGACAACAAGCAGCTTTGTTGCTGAGGCAACCCCTCAACACCATGAGGCACACTCCAGCCACGACACCGCCCCGTCCCTTCCTTTGTGCTGCACGCTAAGGCCTTCGAGCTGATTTATATGGCAAATGCATGCGCCTACACAAAAAATTAGCCTTGGCGTTGCATTCCGCCAGCCTGTGTCAATATTAATTATGCATAGCGTGCGCGCCTCTGCAAGCGAGACCCCAATGCCACAGGCCAAAGCAGCGAAAATACCCCAAGTGAAGCACAGTACTGGCCCGAGCCCCGCACCGCCCCGCACCGCCCAGCTCGGCCCCGTTCACGCTTAACCACAAACTGGAAAAAGGTCAGCACGACCGCAAAATGAAGTTGGGAAGGTCGCACGATATGTGTTTCAAGAAAGTGTTCAACAGCTCTACTTACATGCTATAAGTACGTGGCTCTTACATCAAACGGAAGAAAAGACCACAGAATATAACAAGTAAGAGTGCTCTAGTCGAGACTGCTCGACTAGGAGATACCCTGAGCCCAGTGAAGAATATCAAATTATTCTACGCATCTTTTATGCTTGCATATAAACAACACATATACACACACACATATGCACGAAGCATAAGCGCGCGCTCTGCCAACTGCGCAGTTGACGCAGCGACTGCGCTTGGGCTGCAATGTGGGCATTACTATGGGAACTTAATTGTTTATTAACTTTTCTTAGCGATGGACTAAGTGCATCAAACTTTCACAACTTATTTATGACATTCATATGTGTGTATGTGCAAAAAGCATCACAAGTTTCTAGTATTTGATTTGCGCTTTTTACAAATAGGGGGCTATTGGGGGCGAATGGGGCGTGGCATCTAAAATCTGAAGATTACGTTATCTCCGTATTTATTACACGCAACTACACAGAAAATTTGAAGTCTCTAGCTCAAACGATGTACAAACCCCGCCTTAAAAACACTTTGAAATTATCGATAAATGCTCATAAAATCGAAATGGAATGAGTTATCGGAAAAATTTTATTAACTTGTGCAGCGTATGGTATTATCGAGTATTCATGTAAAATTTCAAGTCTCTACGTTGCGTACTTAAAAATATCTCAGCGTTCACACGGACGGACAGACGGACAGACGGACGGACGGACGGACGGACGGACGGACAGACGGACAGGGCTATATCGACTCGTCTTGTCGCGCTGATCAAGAATATATATACTTTATGGGGTGTGGCACGCCTCCTTCTGCCTGTTACATACATTTTCACAAAACCATTATACCCTGATTTCCCATTTTCAATGGGCTCAGGGTATAAAAAGCGAATTATGCGAATATATTCTATCATAATTAATATACTCTAGGCTACCCTATATTGGAACTATGTATATATCCTATAACCGTTGTATGATAATATTAATTTATTTTCTATATATTTATTAAAACTCACATTGTCACTATCTCTTTCTCTCTCTCTTTCTCTCTTTATCTCTATCTCTCTATCAGTTCGAGCTTAGAATTACAGTTAGATAATTATATAATAAAAGCTCAAGGAAAATGCAATATTCACTTAATTCATATTCATATTCCGTTCTATTCATATAAGTACTATATAATAATAATAATAATAAGTCACACATATATATATTAATGCTATAAATCAAATTAATAACATTTTCTGAATATATTACATTACATTAAGTAATGGCTTACAAAATATGTTGATGACATACATAATAGAGAATATTCAGCAAAATGGATTAATAATATTTATTTCTGCAAGATATATTTATACAAAAAATAGACAAAATATGAAATTTTGGTTTTTCTGTTATTTTAAGAAGTGTTTCGAAGCTTGCTTTAGACACGAAACGAATAATCTATACCTATCGTATATTGTAAGTGTGTATTATATATGATGATATTATCAGACTCAGTAATTGAATGTTTATTATATTCTTTGAGTTTACTCAAGCAAGCTCAACAACTAGTCTAGACTTTTCAATAATTTACCTTTAAGATCAACATCTTCAGGATTGTCTTTAGTCTTATCCTTAACTCTTTCCAAGGACTACAGAGTATTAAGAAAACAACGAAACATTAACAACACGATTCGATTACTGGCGCCATTTGCTTAAGCAGCGCTGTTGTTTTTGCTTTGTGTGCGTGTGTGTGTGTGTGTGTTTCCCCTTCTTGGCAGCTATTTTATTATGTGTGCTTTTTATTGTATTACGCTTTTGTTGGTTTTCGTATTGGTTTTTCAACTTCGTTTTACGCTTCAGTGGCATAAATATATGAATTATTAACTATCCACAACTGCTGCTGAGGTATTCACTGAGTGTATATATATATCACAGAGTATGTATGTATATATTTATATGTGTTCAAGTCGGGCTGCTTGTGGCCTTAGTCCTTTTTGCCTTTCACGCATTGTCCTTGCTGGCACGCGCACCTTTTTCTTTTTTTTTTTTTTTTTTTTGTTTTTGGCTTCTTTGTGTTAGCCTCTTGACAAAGCCAGGCATACACATACATAAACATATATAAATATATATGTATTTTGATAAAAACGAGAAACATCGAAAGGCTATACGCGTTTCTTATGCGTGTTTGTGTGAGCGCGGATATCCTTAACTATCTATAAAATTAAACGCCTGGACTAAATCAGCATCATTAAGTCGAGCCTCAGTCAACCATTGTGCATAGGGCTTGGCTGAGCTAAGATTTCTTTGACTATCCGCTGACTGAAGAAAATACTGGATGACGTAAGCAGAGAGCTGGATTCGACGGCCGTTGCACGATTGGCAATCCGCTTGATTAAATTGGATTGATGAGTAGATGGATATCTTTAGTATATTTTGTAAAATTTGCTGGCTTGAGTGCATGTGTTTGCTGATTATTACTAATCAGCAAATTAGCCCAGTTGAACGCACAAAATGTGAGTAGGTTGGCTGTTTGGCTATTTCAAGAATTTCCAGGATCTATCAACAGCAAACTACCGCTATTAACTGCGGACTTATCTTTGTCTTCCTCTCCCTCTTTCTCTCTCTCTCTCCTTCTTTCTCTCTTTTTCTCTCTTGTAACTGAGCTGTAATCATTTGAGTTGCATATAGTTTCAGATCTTGCAAATAGACTGGCTATTGACTAAAATATTCTGTGAATTCGAGCGTAACCGACTGCGTGATACTCTGTTCCTATAGTGGCAGCTGAACGCAGTAAACTTTCTAGTTGATTTGCCACGCTCCCTGTGGGCGTATTTTCACTCTTTATAATTTGAGGGTATACACGAGCATATGTTTAAAATTTCAAGTCTTTATCTTCAATACACAAAACCAATATACTTTTTCCCTTTGGGAGTAGAGTATAAATATTATCCCATAATTAAATGTATACAAATACTTACTGGTTTAACTCCAACCAGTAGTTAGACACAAATATATACAACATAGGAGTCAACTGACATTACATCATACTCTGCTAATACAAAGTGCAAAGTGCAAGTAATAATTTTTCATTTTCATGCCAAAACTATATTTGTTGTGTATCTAATAGTCTCGCCCTACTATGATTGTTGTTGGAATTTATATCGTTTCTATTAATTGTTTGTTTATTTTTTGTTTTTATTTTCGTGGATGTCCACGTGTCTGCATGATTTACGATCGAACATTTATAGTGCTGACAATTGAATGATATTTCTGCTGCGGGCAGCGAGTGTGTTGTGGTTGACAGAAATGGCTTTGATCAATGGCCGAAAGGGATGAAAAGATAGCCGAGAGGGTGCTGGTGGAGGGGCAGGGATTGTTGGCATTTTTGACATAGTTTGCATTTGCAGCCCTCACACATCTATCTGTGTAAAATATTTACATATAAATTTGAGCACAGACAAAGTAAAAATATTTATTGCAGTTGTTTATTTTTTTTCGCCACAATTATTTATGCTCGATTTTATTTAAATTATCGGCATGCATTTGAATAAAGTTATTTAACGTGATATTTAAGTCGCAACACATTGCGACATAAACAAAGCCATAAATCTTAGAGCTTGCCAACTGCGAGATTAGCACAAAACCAAAAGAATTTCTCGGAGCAAAAAAGTGTTGAACTGAAACACATTCAATCAATATTCACAAATACTACTCGAGATTAGTTGGCGAGCCTAGCGAACGCCCAGACACTTATCAAAACATCATTAAAAATTCGCTCTGCGCAGCCTCTGTACCTAAACGAGGGCGGGGCGATTCTGTTTCAGTTTCGGAGACATAAAATGTAACCATTGGGAAACATAAATGTCATTTAAGATAACCATAAAAATTGTCATTTCATGGGGCCTGCCCTGGAAATTGCCCACAAGAAGGAGCAAAAATGTAAACAAAATAGAACAGCAAAATGAGGAAAATGCTGCGAGCCAAATGGCTGCACTAGGTGAGAGGCGGCGCCAAGCACTCACCTGACGACATTCAAATTTAATTGACTTTACTCGCAAATCGCTTGAAAAGCCGTAAAATACATCCGAATGGAAGCGAAAGAGCAGCGACACTTTATGCCTTGCCTAATTTGAATGAAAGAGAATTAACTGCGCGAGCTGTATTTCACCTTAATGATAATTGTTCGGAGTCTAACTAAATAAGCCAATCAAGATAAGACTCAAAAGGTGTTCCCTGTTGGATCTCCCTAAAAGATTCTTCTTAAAAAAATAAATATAATAACTATTTCATATATATGATTATTTATTTATTTATTTTCTTAAATGTATAACTAGATTAAATTGCTCCTAAAGGTTTAAAAAAATAAACAATTTTTATTACATTAAAAAAATCATTCGAGCGAAAATCCAACCTTTTTTCAATGGGATTCTGATTTATTCTTATTATTCTTAAAGTTCTTAAATTGGAGTATATTCTCTTCAAATTGGGGTTTAAATACCTTTTATATTAAAACAAAAATTGATAAAAGGTCTACAAGAAAGCGTGCAATCATCATTGTTTCTATATTATCTATAACATAATAGTTGGCTTTAATACTTGCCATTAAAAATTTTTAAATATATTTTTGGGAAGGATTACAAAAATAAGATTTGAAATTCAATTGCAAAAATATTACTTATAAATTATTATTTTAACTGTGCTCTATAGTATAATTGGTATAATTTGCCAACAATTCTCAAGTCTTTTCGATAATAATTAAGTGTGAAGATGTGGTCTCTTCTCAATGAACTCTATACCAAAAGTGCTAAAATGTAATTTTAAAAGCTTCGTATATTTATATGTTTTCATACCTTTGAAATGAATATCGCACAAATATATTAGATTAGAGTCAATAGGCTTAACAACTGACTGCAAATTTTATAAATTTATTTATTTACTGAGCTTAGTTAAAACAAAAATTAATTCATTAAATAATACTCTAAATTTCCTTATTAAAGAAGAAATATTTTTTGTATATACGTCTGCATATATATTATATATATATATATATATATATATAAATACATTTATATTAATATATTCCTTTTCACTTTAAATATGTACAAATAATTTTTTTTTTTTACCATTTTCGCTTTCTGTGGCTATTAAAATTCTTTTAACATTTTTTTTATGAATAATATAAACAAGATAGCAGCATTTTTTAGGCTTAGAAATTAAATAAAAATATTCGAGTTTCGCCGAAAAATTTAAATAATTATTTTTAATTTAAATATAATATATATATTACATACACATATTTGGAAATTAGAATTCAGTTGTTTTGCATTATTTAAGCAAACAGTCGAAATCAATCAATCAACTGAATTGGGTCACAAATAAAGTGCATCCATCAGCAGTTTGAGCGGCGATGACCGAGTGAAAAACTTAAAGTCTGATGTTCTCTTTTTGATTAACACATGTTCCACGATTGACTGCCGACTTCAGGGCCCACCCGAATCCACCGCCTGGTGTTGTCTTTCAGCGCCTGACTGACTGCCTCTTTATCATTGCAAAAGTCATCATGGGCGTAGGCAGCTGGTGGAGTTGTTATCATTATTACGTTGCGGAACTATACGAAAAATGCTTTATTACTACACGCTGTACATTTATAGTTACAAATGAGACGCACACACACAGGCGCAGATGTGCTGGCAAACAGTCGTGCGTGTCTGCTCGCCACCATTCACACACACACACACATATTTATACAGACAAGGTGTCTGGTTGTCGGCCATTGTGTTGGCCAAGCACAAACAGGAAGATTCGTTTGCACGGGCAGCGGGGCTGGCTGCTGGGTGCTGGCCAGGCATACAAAGTGAGTTATGAAATGTTGACAAGACATTTTATTGTACACCCACGTACCCGCACTCCCACACCCACACACGTCTACAGAAACACGCAAATAAATCATATCAGTGCGCCCTGCGGTAGGCCACTGTTGCAAGCGCCTCGCTCGGCGAACAGCAGAGCTGTCTTATTATTGCATCAAGTGACCCGAGCTACAACAACAGCATCATCAACAACAACGTCAACAGCCGCAACGGGTTTGATAAATTTATGTGATTCTCTTGCTGTTTGATGTTCAGTAGCTGTGTAGCTCATAAAGGCCGTAAGACATCTCGTATGAGTAATGCATATTATGTATACGTCATGTGGAGTAGCTAAAAGGTTGCAAATTTGAATTATAGCCAAAGAGCTACACTGCGAGAAACCGGTTAATAATAAATATAGAAAATTTTAATATTTAATAGTTATAAAAAGCTTTTTAATGTGAAAAAAAGTAATCATAAAAATAAATATTAGTAAAACTAATTTTTTGTATGTTAAAAATAAGAATAACTAGATAAAACTTAAAAAAAATAAAGTGAATATATACACTGCGAAAAACCAGTGCTCAAATGGAATTGAATATTATATTAAACTTGATAAACCAAAAGCGATAAATATTTCTATTATATTAAAGAATTGTTAAGTACTTTTTAGTGAAAAAAAAAATAAAATTTATTTACGTTTCAAATAAAAATATTCCGACATAGATTAATGAAGTAAAGTGAACATATAATATTTTATTACTTTGTCAATTTTTAAATAAAATAAAATAAAATATACATATATGAAAAATCCGTATTTGAAGAAGGAAAAATATAGTAAAGTAAAAAATAATTATTTTAAAAGTCATTTCACTTAGTATCATCATCAACAATCCTAACAAGTTAAAATAATAATAATAAATAATAATACTTATAAAATCTAACATATATACAGACTCAGCAATTCTTCTCAATAATTCAACCATAATTAATGTAATGTCCAGGTAGATCTAACAGCTTACATTAAACTCTTTTATACTTGTCACACACATCAAGTAATTATAGTCACGCAACAGATCTTAGAGTATTGCACTTGGAACATGTGGTGAGAACAATGTAATACCCTGAAATTGATATTATGCAGTCAAACAATTAATGTATGGCCAAGGTATTTCACAAACAGAAGCTCGCCGCAATGGGGCGTATACGCAATCTGTGAATGATTTGTGCACTACGCATACGCCTCGTGGTCGGAGGTTGCAATGGAAATGAAATGAGTGTGTTGGACAAAATTAAGCTGTTGTTTTTGTTGTTGTTGTTCTTGTAGCTGTTGGTGTTGCTGTTGGTGTTGTCCATTCATTCTCTGTTCTTGGCTTATGCTTCTTTGAACTTTTAAAAAAGCTGCGGCATTTGAGCGGCTTACGCTCAGTTTAATTTCGTTTTCGGCATTAAATTAATGGTCGCTCGCTCATTGCGATACGCCGAGTATCTCATTTGGGTGCCTGTTTTAATTTTTATTTTTCTCTTTTATGAGTGGACGCCCGTCCACTCGAGGCGACTTCAGTTTTCAGCCAGTGCCAGGGACAGAACTTCTGTCCAATGGGCGGCGAGTTAAGCCCGGGATAAGAGCGCTCTCGCAAAAATTCAAATCCGCAGACCTTGACACAAATATACATAAATATAAATATAAATATATATACATATATATGTACATAAATATATTTTAGCTCGATTCTTGCTGTTTGTTTTCGCTGTGCGCTTTGGTTGGTTCCCTCTGCTGTTGCTTTTAGCGGCATTTCGCGTAGGCAGCTTGTTTTAATTTAGCTTACTTATGGAACAACTCGGGATTGTTGCCTGTCAAAAGAGCTTTAAACGTTGCGGCAAAACTGTAAATGAAAATGACCTTGAAGCAAGCGAGAAACCTGCGCCAAGCGCTAGCACAAAACCTCAACACGAACTCGCGCCTGCAAATATGCAGCGAAAAATCGCTAGACTCTGTGTGTGTGTGACCCTTGTAGCCCTTGGCAGCCGAGTGCCATTAAAGTGTCGGCGACGACATAGCCTGTAGGCACTTAAGGCATTTGGGGCATGTTGCATGCGGCACATACAACGCCATTCTCTCCCAGAGCAAGTAGCTGTCACGCCACATCTAAGTAATTGAACGCGCACAACCAAATTAGAGCGAAGCGTCGAAAAAGTTCTTGTCGAAAAGTGTTAAAAATGACAACAATACGTCTCCGTAGCTGTATGAGAATTTATACTTGCTTTCTTGAGGGATTGGAAGGAGCGAAAGGCTGCTCGCTGCTGCTGCTGCTTGCCAGTGTGTATTAAAATCATTGTCAGGTTGAAGGACTAGCACCTGCCATGTTGTGAGCATTACGGCCATCAATTAACGCGCCTGGCCATAAAGAATTTGTGTTGACAGTAAGGCTAAGTAACAGGCAACCAGACAAGGCCGCCAACCTGCCAACCAGCCTCGAGACACAAGCACTGAGTCAACTTTAAGCAGCTGGAGACACACGAAAATCACTTAAATCGTCAACGCATCAAAATATTTACGAGCCATAAGGAAGCGAGAAATATGAAAGCAATAAACAGTGTGTCGCACATCTTGTCCTTATTTTCTGTTGCCCAGGTGTGTGTCCGGTGCGTGCTCGGGCATATATAAAAAACCCACGTAGGTATACTGAAAGAAAATACTCAGTAACTGTGCTCCCGTACAAAAGCTAGCCTTAAATTACTCTCTGAATCTGTTTAGACAGTTCGAACACTAAATATTCTCATATAACTCTGCTCAATCCTTCCGATTAGGATTTTTCTTTCAGTGTACGAATGGCAATTCTGGTCGCCTTTAACCATAAAAACTACACACTGACCGTTGGCAAACTGGGCAATAAATGCACAGATCAATTTCTAATGCTCAATCAACTAAAAATGAGAGTTGAAACCATTCGACAGCTTCTCGCCTAAAATTGTATTGCGAGAAGCTGATTGATAGCAGCTGCAGGGATTGATGGGATTTATTTTGCTTTTTGGTCTGCCTCTTCCTATGCGATTTTTTATACAGCTCCGTCCACAACTGTGGCGAAGTTAAGAGCGATTCGGGCAACTTACGTGTGACTCATGCGGCCAAACTGGCAATAAAAACAATTATTATGAATACTCTTTTTATGTTCCCTTTATGTATACGCATATATCTGTACATATTCTTATATAGGCCATGGCATGTGTTGGTGTGGTGTACCAAAAAAGCCAACGGAAATTATTTATAGCGCAAAGGAATTAAATAATCAAATAATAATAAAGATGAATATAAAACTGAAATTCAATAGCTGTAGGAAGCACTGAAGTGATACAAATGATATGAATACAGATGCTGGAAAATGGCGATATGGAGGTACATATAGATATAGATGCATTCACACACACAAGAACTGTTGATATAGAAATAATAATATATTGATTACAATGCAAAAGTACAAGGTCAGTTTTAAATGAGGCTTAACAAAGTGCGAAATTAAAGATATGAATGAAAGGTAGAATTATTAATATTTTTTTAGATATGGAAAAATATATAAATATGGAAAAAATATATATAAAGCTTTTAACAATATATTATAGCCTTATAAATACAAAAGAAATGATACATATAGAAATATTCGGAAATATTGCTACAAATATGTAAAGCTTTAGCTTAGCTTTATATATTTATAGAAAATTATTAAGCATAGAAGTTATATATATAAACAAATAAATATATATAAAGATATTTTTATTTAGGCACAATTATTGGTATAAATGCAGATGAAATTATAAATAGAAAATAATAAATAAACAATAAAATAATAATTAATAAATTTCTGTATTATATTAAAATACCATGCAATGGCATTTCTTAAGCTTTACATATTTGATGATAAATAATTGGAAATGATACAAAGATATTTATATGTATCAAACTCTTTTAAGATGTAAGATATTTCCTATAGGAGACAAAGGTTAAGCATATAAACAAAAGAGAGAGAGAGAGAGAGAGAGAGAGAGAGAGAGAGAGAGAGAGAGAGAGAGAGAGAGAGAGAGAGAGAGAGAGAGAGAGAGAATGAGATTAACATTTGGAGTGATTAAATATATTAAAATATATTAATTAATCAATGTTTTTTTATACAAAAGCTAATGCTCAAATATAGATAAAACTACACATAACACTACAACACACCTTACAAAATAAAAATATAACTATAAATATTAATTAATCTACTCGTCATTTACACGAGTATAAAATACGAGCATTAGCTGCTGTTGCTTTTTCAGTGTGAACATTTTGAAGAACAGGTGAATTTGAAAACTTTGATTTTATAAAAAGAGCTAGAGAGGGAGAGAGAGAGGTCATCACAAGTAGATGTAGAGCATTAAAGACATAGCAGTTCCCTCGACGACTAAGAGCGAACTTCTTATACTCGAAAAACTCTGAGCACATTTGTGGTGAAAAGCAAAAGCAAAAGTTTTCCCAGAGTCGAACTTTGTCTAATTATGCGCAAAAATGCTCAGAAGTGACCATTAAAGGGGTTTCAGGCGACCCCGAGTCATAAAAATGCGAGTAGAGCAGAGCAGGCTCTGCTGCGATTGCTGGGACAACTTTGACCCATTAGGACGGGCGAGCACAGGAAAGGGATGTAGAAGCTGCTGACTGGGCAGCATTTGGCTCTGACAGGCTGAGCGGGCGAGGGGATCTGGTTGGGGGAGTGGACAGAACGTTAACAAATGCGTGAGAAGCCAACTTTTTAATTACGTTTAATTAAGGCCGCCGGACAGCAGAAAGGCAAGTTAAACAAATAAACGCAGCTGCCAATATGCACGAGAGCCGAGCGCAGAAAGTTATGCGACTGTTTTGCATTCTGGAAAATACTCTGTAGTAACGTGGAAGTAATAAAGTAATTTGATGACATTTTATGGTGTGAAAACAGAGGAACTGTCTCCATTCCTCTGCGTCTGAGTGAAGCTAGGAGTTAGTCCCAAAAACTCTTCAACTTGTTGAAAATCAGAATAGGTCAAGGGTCATAATTGTCACGGTATTGCTTAAGTATCATATAATTTTTAATTTGGAAAAAGTTTTAATGAAAATCAAATGTTTTTATTTAGCCAAAAAAATATGTTGGAAATTTTATTTAAATAATTAAATATATATAATATATAAATACATATAATATGCGAAAATTATTTTATACTCAAAAAATATTTCAATTTTTATACCCTGAGCCCATTGAAAATGGGAAATCAGGGTATAATGGTTTTGTGAAAATGTATGTAACAGGCAGAAGGAGGCGTGCCACACCCCATAAAGTATATATATTCTTGATCAGCGCGACAAGACGAGTCGATATAGCCCTGTCCGTCTGTCCGTCCGTCCGTCCGTCCGTCCGTCTGTCCGTCCGTGTGAACGCTGAGATATTTGTAAGTACGCAACGTAGAGACTTGAAATTTTACATGAATACTCGATAATACCATACGCTGCACAAGTTTATAAAATTTTTCCGATAACTCATTCCATTTCGATTTTATGAGTATTTATCGATAATTTTAATGTGTTTTTAAGGCGTGGTTTGTACATCGTTTGAGCTAGAGACTTCAAATGTGCTGTGTAGTTGCGTGTAATGAATACGGAGATAACGTTATCTTTAGATTTTGGATGCCACGCCCATTCGCCCCCAATAGCCCCCTATTTGTAAAAAGCGCAAATAAAATACTAGAGACTTGTGCTTTGGCACATACAGACATATGAATGCCATTAATAAGTTGTGAAAGTTTGATGCACTTAGTCCATCGCTAAGAAAAGTTTGATAACAATTAAGTTTCCATAGTAATGCCCACATTGCAGCCCAAGCGCAGTCGCTGCGTCAACTGCGCAGTTGGCAGAGCGCGCGCTTATTCGTGCGTGCATATGTGTGTGTATGTGTTGTTTGTATGTATGCATAAAAAAAGCGTTGAATGATTTGATATTTGGCTCTTCACAGGGCTCAGGGTATCCCCTAGTCGAGCAGTCTCGACTAGAGCACTCTTACTTGTTAATTTATTGAAATTGTTTTATTTATTAGCAAAAATTGAAAAACAAATTTTAAAAAACAATATTAATAAATAATATTGAGAAAATCAATAATATAAACAATTTTTTTTAAGAAATTACATTACTACTAGGAATATTTTTAAAACTTTCTTGTGAATAAATAGTATACAAATTTCTTAAAAAACTTAAAAGTTCATTCCTTTATTTTAGTATTAAATATTAATAGCTCTCATTCCATTCTAAACAGAGTATTTCTCAGTCAGTTTCAACAAAGTTTTGACTAGTTTTCCTCTTTTGTTATAAACGCGGTGGCAAGAAACGCAGCGCTGTCGGCTCAACAGTTGTTCAGTTACAAAATCTACACACGCACACACACCCAGACACAAACTTACGCACACTCTCACGCAGACAGTCGAGCAATCGACAGCAGCATCATGAATGGGTTTGCAACAACATCATTAAATTGTTTTCCCCAGCTGCATATAACGACACAAGCAGACAGATTCTGACTGACAACAACAACACGCGACAACGACAACAACAGTAACGTTTACTATTTTAAGCCAAGCAACTCTTCTGTGGCTTTCACTTCATGTCTCTGCTGCATTAGTTCGCTCTCTCTCTTGCTCTCTTTCTCTCTATCATTCTCTCGCTCTGTCTCTCTCTCTAAAATCCTGTCTCACTCACTTAATGTTATGTTGCTCACGAAATTTGTTATCGAATGCAACTCGAAACTGCCATATGCCACACATATACATGTGTATGTGTGCAAGTGTGTGTGGAGCGTATCATGCATCATGCATTCGACATTCGAAAGCACAGCAAATGACAGTCAAATGCTGTCAAAAGTACGGACAAGCCAAGTTTTTGATTCCATATTACATTTGTACGATTGAAATTCATAAATAATAAATAAAATATATATTTAAGCCTTGAAATAAAACGGATTCTGGTTATAGTTAAAAGCAAAGTAAAAGCAGAAATTGCTTAAAGTTTACTTTAATTTAGCCTCAATAACATTATATATTTTACATACTTATAAATAAGTCTTTTTAAATGATTTGTAACATTATATATTTTACATACTTATAAATAAGTCTTTTTAAATGATTTGTGCTTTGCGGACTTATTGTGAGAATGGAATATTGGAAAGGCAACCTTAAGGGGCCCATCCACTTGCGAACATTTTCGCCGAACATGTTGTGTTCGTCGAATGTTTGAATGTAGATGGTGGTGTTCGCACGAACACTAATTTTCAATCCATGATTAATAGCTAAACTTTCTGAAATTAAACTCCAATAAATAATAATTTAAAATTTAAATCATTTTCATTTTATATGGAATTTGTCTTTAACGACTGTAAATATTTAAAGCAAACAAAAACTTGTTTGTCAAAGTTACTTTTACATATCTGCACATATTGAAAATAATTACAATATTTGCAATTGTCAAAATATTCCACAGCTACAACAACTGGATATATATTGAATTTTGCATTCGGGAATACGCTTTGTGAGTCAGTTTTCACTGCTTCACTGGCCAAATAGACACACGTCCCGGGTCCAGGAGTCTTGAGTTTCCCCTTGCGCGCAGTCTATGCAGGTCCACGCAGAACACTTCCTTTATGCAAACATATTTGTGCTCCATGAGCCGTGGATGCATACACTGAAAGCTGCCATGGCAACGTCTCAGTCCCGCCCCTTGTATTGCTGGTTCTGCTGCTGCTTATCCGTTCCATGGCCCCTCTTCCTTTCGCTGCGGGCTGCTCAATGACGCGCGTAGTCACGACTTTAAAAAGGCAGCCGCATTTTCATGACTTGTCAGCTGCAATGGCTGCACGTCTCCGTGTTCCCATCTCACATCTGGCACATATCTCAATGCTGTGCGCGTCTCAATGCCTTGGCGTCGAGTCAATTAGAGCGCAGTGGGGAATGGTGTTATAATTGCGGTCAGCGCTGTGAAGGTCGCTGCCAGCTTATAGTAATTATAATCAATAAAAATACAAACGCCTCTAACCTTTCGCATAAAGGGCACTATTGAAAAATAAAAAATAAAAAATAAATAAAAAAGAATAATAAAAAAATTCCAACCCTGTGTGTGACGCTATGCGAATCGATAAGCCACGTTTGCATAGATGCGCGTATATAAGCAGAGGGACCGGAGTGTGGGCGAACGTGTATCATAACCCCCTAAGCTACCTCTGAAAAGCTACCTTTCAAAACTTTAAATGAAAAACTTTAAGTGCAATGTATAACAGGTGTGTGTGTATGTGTGTGTGTCTTTGACAGGCGAGTGCACATTGGTTAAAATTGATTTGAATTTGTAGGTTTACGTTAAGTTTATCTATATAAGGTTAGAGTGAATTAGCGTAAAACAGATGATGATTTTATTCATAAATTCGTAAAATGTGTAAAAAAAAGGAAATGAACTAATTAATAGTACAGGTTGAAACTCATAACAGAAATAGTTAAATTTCAATTTTGTGTAAACAAATTGAGAAGTCATTATAGTTTCCTAAATGTGCTAGCTCAAATTGTCGAGATTAAATCGTTAAATCTATTTCATTATTTCATTCAATTTATGTATTTGCTTTACATTATTTTAATTTAATGTATATGTAATAGGCATTATTTAAATTTAATTTTAATAGTTTATTAAATTGTTTTGTTAAATACTCCTAATGGCGTTGATTCAACACATAAAATAAATAAATAAACAAATTAAAACTTAGAAATCAATATCTCTTTGAGAAAATAGTTCATAAATCGCTTTTTTGATTAATTTCCCACAATTTTAATATTTAAACATTTCGATATATTTATTTGATTCAAAGCAAATAGTGAAGAGTGAAGAACTTGCTGAAATTTGTGGAACGAAGTACTTAAACTATTTAGAGTATAATAGTAGAAAATAGTAAAGTAGTTAAATATTTTAAAAAGCTAAAAAATGTTTTAAATATATATATTTTAGGGAAAAAATATAAAATCCTATTTTATTTCTTTATTCTGTGATAATCATTTCTTATATTTCCCACACTGAGTGATTTATTTACAAATAATATTTTCTTTTCAAAATAATTTCTCATGCTTTCATAGTTTCTTATTACCTAAATACTATGTAAACCTAAGATTATAATGACTAAGTTTAATTTTACATTAGATTAATACTTTTTAAAATATAAAAAAAAAAACATATAAACAATCTTTCTTTTAAAGAAAATGTTAATTTTTTTTTTTTTTTTTTTTTTTTTTTTTTGTTGCAAAAAAGATGCTTCTGGTAGTTAACAGTTAACTATATTTCAAAGCAATTTCAGTTAATAGTCTATGCAAATTTGGTTTGTGTTAAGTGGCCACTGTACAATGGCCATGGGGCACACCCACACACCCACACACACACACACACACACACACACTTCACTAGACTCGCAGCTTTGGCAAGTGCTGAGCTGCGAGCTGTTTATCAATGCAAATATTTTGCATACGCCACGTTGCACGTAAATTGCAAGTGCACATCCGACGTCGACAACGACGACGACGACGGCGTCGTCTTCTTCTTCTTTCGGGCTGGGTAGCTAGAGTAAATACACACACGTTCGCCGTTGAAAGGCCTAAAAATGTATGTGTGTGTGAGAGTGTGTGTGGCACATGCATAATGAAAAGCGTGGCACACAGACAGGCTCCGGCAAAGTTTCACACTCTAACAGGCCCCGCCCTCCTCCTGCGTCTCCTCTACTCGTTGTTAACTTTGTTTGCGCTGGGCATTTTAAATGAAAAGCTAAAAGGTAAAAAGGTAAAGCCAAATACCCCGCAAAGCCCTCGAGCCCTCGAGCCCTTAAGCCGTCGAGCCTACGGGCCCACGGGCCCACGGGCCGAGCAGGACTCGCATCTAGGTATAAAGAAAATATGCTTAAGTAAAATGAGCAATTAAGGATTATTGCTCGGTTTGCCCATTTAAATTGTGGGGTAATAACTGAAAAAGTAAAACTGAAAGCTGCGCCCACGTAAACCTCAGTGGGAAAAAACTTTAAAACGCGCTTGACAGCTGCTCCAAATGTGTGCGATGTTTGTGTGAGTGTATGAGTGAGTGTGTGTGTGCGTGCGCACAGCTAAGCCACAGGTTAGTTAGCAGCATGTGTTGGCATAACTGCGAAAAAGGCCATAAACGAGAGCTCGGAGAGCGCCCTAAAAGGACTTGGCTATATTACTCTATTGAGTAGCTTTGTATAAGAGCTCGAGCTCATAGTTTCACTGAAGCGTATTTAAATATAGAAAAGAAATTGATTATTCATTCACGCGAAAATCTTAGAAAGTGTAATAAAAGCCAAGCATATGTAGGTCTCTGTAGAAGGTGAAGAAATGTAAGATGTGATGTATGAAATTCTTATTCTTTTTCTAGCTATGATAGGAGTTGCAGGAGTTTCTTTTGGTAAAGCCCTGACATTTAAGCTCTTTGTTGACAACGAAATGTAGAATTAATTAAAATATTGTAATATGTATTTCAGTTTAATTAAAACTCTATGTGAAACTGAAGCTGTATAAACACTTTACAATGCTCTCTACTTATCCTCTTTTATAATTAAATTTAATGTAAATCAAATATTATTATATCCATTTAAGACAATTTTAGTTGCTTGAAGTCATCATAAATCAAATAGATGTAAATCCATATCACAATGTAGGAAAAAGTTGGTCAAAAATTATTGTTTCAACAGAAATTTAAGCTGAAGTCTTGACTGATGCATTTGTTGCTCATCTGTTTAATGTCTGCAAATAGTTTAGCCATCGAATATTACAGTTCGTAATAATTTCGAGAGAAGTAAGCATTCCAATCCGATTAAAACTAGTCCGCTTTATAAGTTTAACGACAACAGATCCTTATGCTGGAACCACTCCCCAGCTTCTGCCTCTCGACTGCTTAAAATGTGGATTCATTTATTTTTGTGTACTTCGGAGTGGAGCTCTGTTAATTAAATTTGCTCGCAATGGCATTTATGAAGTACAAAGCTCCCATCTATCCCCTAACAGCTGACAAAACATATATCAAACAAATTGCTGAAACAAAATGATTAACTCTCCCAAGCAGCGCCACATGCGTCTAGTTTCGAGCACTTGTGTCTGTTCAGTCTCCAAGCACTCTTCTATTTATACCCTGAGCCCATTGAAAATGGGAAATCAGGGTATAATGGTTTTGTGAAAATGTATGTAACAGGCAGAAGGAGGCGTGCCACACCCCATAAAGTATATATATTCTTGATCAGCGCGACAAGACGAGTCGATATAACCATGTCCGTCTGTCCGTCTGTCCGTCTGTCCGTCTGTCCGTCTGTCCGTCCGTCCGTCCGTCCGTCCGTCCGTCCGTGTGAACGCTGAGATATTTTTAAGTACGCAACGTAGAGACTTGAAATTTTACATGAATACTCGATAATACCATACGCTGCACAAGTTTATAAAATTTTTCCGATAACTCATTCCATTTCGATTTTATGAGCATTTATCGATAATTTTAATGTGTTTTTAAGGCTTGGTTTGAACATCTTTTGAGCTAAAGACTTCAAATTTGCTGTGTAGTTGCGTGTAATGAATACGGAGATAACGTTATCTTTAGATTTTGGATGCCACGCCCCATTCGCCCCCAATAGCCCCCTATTTGTAAAAAGCGCAAATCAAATACTAGAGATTTGTGCTTTGGCACATACACACATATGAATGCCATAAATAAGTTGTGAAAGTTTGATGCACTTAGTCCATCGCTAAGAAAAGTTATTAAACAATTAAGTTTCCATAGTAATGCCCACATTGCAGCCCAAGCGCAGTCGCTGCGTCAACTGCGCAGTTGGCAGAGCGCGCGCTTATGCGTGCGTGCATATGTATGGGTGTATGTGTTGTTTGTATGTGTGCATACAAAATCGTAGAATTATTTGATATTTGGCTCTTCACAGGGCTCAGGGTATCCCCTAGTCGAGCAGTCTCGACTAGAGCACTCTTACTTGTTTTGTTGTTCTGTTGTTTTTTTTTTTCGTTGACCATAGATATGGAACAGCAGCAGACGCAGAAGTTGCTGCTGAGGAATCAGCAACAGCCACGCAACTTTTTGCTGTCATTTTGAGTAAATTTTTCATTTAAAATATCCTGTGAACTGCTCATGACACAGTGGGGTATGCTCTACATAAAGGAATGACTTGGATAGGAAAGTAGATATAAAATATGTTATTCTCATTTTGCTCTCTCTATGCAATGTTATCTTATTGTTCTGTCAGAATCAATTATTTGTGTCCAGGGTATTTAGAAATCAAAACTGCGCTCGAGTTTTATTGTTAGTTATTATTAGTCGCATTCGCATTGTGTTACAGACTTGACTCGTTTGTTTGGCTGGCTGGTCACTCATTCACTCACTCACTCATTCATTCAGTTGCCTGAGGCGCGCAGAGCTCGTCCGCTGTTGCTTCTGCTCCAGAGCGACAGAGATTAATGAGAATTGCCCCATTTAGTTAATTTTGACAACTGCTTCGCTGACTATGAGTATTATTGCTCTGACGGCACTGTGCATTGAGCTGTACATTTTGTGGGCACAATTTAATTGTTGCCTTCACGCCCTGCCCCAAGTTCGAGCTTGTCCACCCAACCACTGGGTGGTGGCCCAGCCACCCAGCCGCCCACCCGCCAAAAATGAAGCCCGGCTCCAAACTTCCTTTCATTGTGTGTAAGGGAAAATTTCGTTTTGCGACTGTTGCTGCGGTTCATTAAACTTTTGAGTTTCATTTGTCATTTCCGAGAGGCGATGGCAGGGATCGGGGCGTGGCTGGCTGGTTCCTTCCTTGGCTGACGCATTGTTTTAATCCTCGCATAACAATTGAAATGTATTTGTCAGATAAACTTTTGTTTGCCGCAGCAGCAGCAACAACAACAGCACTCGCAGCTCGCGTCTGTCGCACCCCGGGGAAAATGCTGAAATACACAGATTCTGCTTTGCAGTTTTTGGTAAAAACTGCGATTAAAGCAATGCCGAAAATGTTGACAGGAATTCGCCAATGGAGTGTCTTTAATTAGCTGCAGCTATTCCAGGTACCAATTTAACGATCTTACCAACGAGTAAATTGTTTAATTGTAATTGTGAGTGAAATTTAAACTGATAAGAATAATAATCATTTTAAAGGGCTTAGTTGTCAGTATTTTCCAACCGAAAGCAGATAATATCAATTTCAATCAATTTTTATCCTTTAGAATAGATCAAACAAAGCAAAGAAAGCAATAAAGAAAAAAAATACATATATTTATTATTAATTAATTTCATGAATAAATTGATGTATGAGGAATACCCTTAACATGACGAGCATATTAAAATTCCTAAAATATGTATATGGGCTTAAACATTTTTCTTTAAAATCGTCAAGATAATATGCTCTTTATGCCAATGTAGATTGCTTTACAGATAAAATGTTAACTTTAGCTCTACAGAAAATGTTAAATAAAACGTTGTAAGTATTGAATCCGTTAGCGAATTTTGAAATAATAAAGATTTTTGAAACTCTGCTAAGTTGTCTGTTAGAACGTTGTCAAAATCAAACTTTTTATACCCTGAGGCCATTGAAAATGGGAAATCAGGGTATAATGGTTTTGTGAAAATGTATGTAACAGGCAGAAGGAGGCGTGCCACACCCCATAAAGTATATATATTCTTGATCAGCGCGATAAGACGAGTCGATATAGCTCTGTCCGTCTGTCCGTCCGTCCGTCCGTCCGTCCGTCCGTCCGTCCGTCCGTCCGTCCGTCCGTCCGTCCGTCCGTCCGTCCGTCCGTCCGTCCGTCCGTCTGTCCGTCCGTGTGAACGCTGAGATATTTGTAAGTACGCAACGTAGAGACTTGAAATTTTACATGAATACTCGATAATACCATACGCTGCACAAGTTTATAAAATTTTTCCGATAACTCATTCCATTTCGATTTTATGAGCATTTATCGATAATTTTAATGTGTTTTTAAGGCGTGGTTTGTACATCGTTTGAGCTAGAGACTTCAAATTTGCTGTGTAGTTGCGTGTAATGAATACGGAGATAACGTTATCTTTAGATTTTGGATGCCACGCCCCATTCGCCCACAATAGCCCCCTATTTGTAAAAAGCGCAAATAAAATACTAGAGACTTGTGCTTTGGCACATACAGACATATGAATGCCATTAATAAGTTGTGAAAGTTTGATGCACTTAGTCCATCGCTAAGAAAAGTTATCAAACAATTAAGTTTCCATAGTAATGCCCACATTGCAGCCCAAGCGCAGTCGCTGCGTCAACTGCGCAGTTGGCAGAGCGCGCGCTTATTCGTGCGTGCATATGTGTGTGTATGTGTTGTTTGTATGTATGCATAAAAAAAACGTTGAATGATTTGATATTTGGCTCTTCACAGGGCTCAGGGTATCCCCTAGTCGAGCAGTCTCGACTAGAGCACTCTTACTTGTTTTTTCTATTTGAGATTTGATTTAATTTAAATTCCTGATTGCTAAATGAACATATGTTCGATGTTATATTAAAAAATACAGTTCACTTAAATTTGGTATTACTGAGCTAATCATCATATAATCTTGACCCTTTCTCCTACTTTACTTAGCATTAAGTATCATCGACAGTCGCAAATACTTTTTATACCCTGAGCCCATTGAAAATGGGAAATCAGGGTATAATGGTTTTGTGAAAATGTATGTAACAGGCAGAAGGAGGCGTGCCACACCCCACAAAGTATATATATTCTTGATCAGCGCGACAAGACGAGTCGATATAGCCCTGTCCGTCTGTCCGTCCGTCCATCCGTCCGTCCGTCCGTGTGAACGCCGAGATATTTTTAAGTACGCAACGTAGAGACTTGAAATTTCACATGAAGACTCGATAATACCATACGCTGCACAAGTTTATAAAAATTTTCCGACAACTCATTCCATTTCGATTTTATGAGCATTTATCGATAATTTTAATGTGTTTTTTAGGCTAGGTTTGTACATATTTTGAACTAGAGACTTCAAATTTGCTATGTAATTGCGTGTAATGAATACGGAGATAACGTTATCTTTAGGTTTTGGATGCCACGCCCCATTCGTCCCCAATAGCCCCCTATTTGTAAAAAGCGCAAATCAAATACTAGAGACTTTTGCTTTGGCACATACACACATATAATTGTCATAAATAAGTTGTGAAAGTTTGATGCACTTAGTCCATCGCTAAGAAAAGTTATTAAACAATTAAGTTCCCATAGTAATGCCCACATTGCAGTCAAAGCGCAGTCGCTGCTTCAACTGCGCAGTTGGCAGAGCGCGCGCTTATGCGTGAGTCCATATGTATGTGTGTATGTGCTGTTTGTATGTATGCATACAAAATCGTAGAATGATTTGATATTTGGCCCTTCACAGGGCTCAGGGTATCCCCTAGTCGAGCAGTCTCTACTAGAGCAATCTTACTTGTTTTCACTTATTTTCCACCATTTCGCTATTGCATTAAACGCTATTGAGTAGTTCTCTCTCTCTTTTTTTCTTCCTCTCACTTCCTCTTTCTCTCTCATTCTCTCTTCGCCAACTATCAGGGACTTCCTGCTCTTAACCTGCCTCTTGGGCTCATTACCATGGCAATGGCAGTGGCAATGGCAATGGCGATAGGGATTGCGATTGCGATTGCGACTGTAATGGATACGAAGCTGTTAATTACGAGAAGTTCAAGGGAATTACTTAACTATATATATATATACATTTATATATATTGTGTTGGATATATATAAATATATACCTTTATGTAGGAGTAACACATGGCACATTAATAGTTGTATTTCTTAATAAAATTAATTGCAATCGGGTCGATTTGGTTGAATTCGTGCTCAGCACTCGACTTTTATACATTTTAATTAAAGTTTATTACAGCCAGGGCTGCCATCACACCGAAGGAATGAAAGCAATGAATGAGGACTATTGTGCCGGAAATGCAAACGTATATGCCTGATTCCTCAGACAAGGAAACGACGTGACGAAAAGCGTTGAACCAAGTTGAACTTTTGTTAATGAAAATAATGCAATTGCAACAACAGCAAAAACAAAAAACAGCAAAAGCAACAACTGTGAATGCAGCTTATGTGTGAATGTGTTCTCGGTTTGCCACGACTGAGCTGCAGCTGCAGCGGAGGTGATGGGGCGGGGCGCAAGACGCCAAAAACTTTTGGCCCGTAGCTTGCCCAGCCTCCGTCCCCGCTCACAATTGCATTACCCGCAACGCTCTGTCTGTGTTCCTCCCACGGTTTGTTTAATGCAATTAAGCGAAGCGGAAGTAATTCTGCCAACAGCTGCCTGTTTGACTGGCTGGCTGACTGACTGACTGAATGAACGAATGAATGACTGGCAAACAGACAGACTGAATGCTCGACTGAATGGGCTGCGGGAGCTGACTGGCTTAGCAGCTTGCTCTTCTCACATCTCAGTCATTCGCTCAACTGCCTCCAGTGACGCCTGCTAATGAATCATTGCACTTGGCGCGACGCGTTGGCCAAAGCCGACAATGGCCAGCAGCTAAACAAAAGAAACAAATCTGAAAACAAAAGGAGATCCCACAAAAATTGCACTCACATAAAATACCCCGCAGTTTAGTAAAATTATTTTTATATAAGTCGGTGGGTGATAAATAATGAGTCGAAATATTAAAATATATTTAATCACAAGTTTCAGCTTAATTTCAAGTCAATGACAGAATATATGTTGATTTAAAAAATAATTCATTAATTAACTAATAGAAATTATTTAATAATATTTAAAATATAAATATATATGCATATATTTTATTAAAATCAAATAAAGTATAACATTACCAATAAATAATAATTGAATTATGATGATAAGGATGTAATCTATACAGACTTTTATATATAGTAAAAATATATATATATATATATATATATATATATATATATATATATATATAAACTAAAATTAAAAATTATAATAGAAAAATAATTAAATTGAAATAAATAAAAATAAGAATTAAATTAAAATACACAAATTAGGATAATGATCATAAATAATATTGCTGAAAACTCCTTACTCAAATAAATATATGAATACAAAATAACAAAATAAATAATTTAACATATAAATAAAACTAAACTCTTATAAAAAAATTTTTGTTTTTAAATGTTTGAGGCATAAAATACAAACATAAGACTATTATAGTTTTATTAATTGTAAACAATAAAAATTTGAAATATATATATATTAACATATGTAAATGAATTGAAATTAAATTTTAAATTGCATAAGCAAAACCAGAAGTAGATTAAATGATTTTCAGCTAAAGTATAAAATTAAATAAATAAATCCTTGGTTAATTTTTATCTGAAGAAGTTATTTGATTGCAAAAAAAGAAACAAATTCATAAAATATCTTTAATTAAATTATATAAATATTGCATTTAAAACATCTTTAAATGAATAAATCATTCAAAGTTTATACTGATAGAGAAACTATTGTAATTAATTGGGGTAATATAATACCTTTCCACGCAAATTTGCAATTATTTTCCATAGAAAAGATGCTGGAAATCATATCAGTTTGCTTTTGTTTATAGAACACGATATCAATTATGTGGCTTAATACGGTTTACCTACTCGTGAAATGTATATTTGAATTATTTTAATCTCCTCTCCGACAAACTTCAGCAGATCCGTAGATTAATACACTTGCCGCGCTGCCTTCGGATTACGAGGTATTGAAAAAGTTTTGCCTTTTGCGGCTGGACTGGGCACAAAATTTTTTATTTAACGGTGCAAGTTTTAATTTCTTTTTCTTGTGCTGCGCATTGTTTCCGGCTCTTAGCAACGAATGTGGCAGCCAAGTTGCAAGTTTCATCCTGGCGTTGGGTGGGAAACTAAAATAAAAAAAAAAAAAGACAGCTGGGTGTGGGCGTGGCCCTTGCCTCAAGTTGTTGCAGCGGTTTTGTTGGCATTTCCCTTTGTTTTGTTTTGGTTTATGCGGCGCATGTTAAAGTGGCTTCAGCTGCCAGCTGCTGGAGCTGGGGGCGTGAATTTGATTACCGAGCAGCAGCAGAAGCCGCCATAATAGCGCATGCCATAATTATTGTCAGGCGTGGACCTTTTTTATACTGTCATGCCATGTGGCATATAAGATTGCACTTTGTTGCAGAGTGCAAAAAGTTGCAGGCAAGATAAACAAACAAATCAACTAGACGATGGCCAAGAGCAACAAACTGCAGCAGCAGCAGCAGCATCCGAAGAGGAGGAGGAAGAAGCAGCTGACAGCCAGAGCATCAACTGCACCCATATGTTCGCCAAGTTTATGCCACTTTGTTACGTTCCGGGCGAGCGCATATACGTACGTGTACTCGTATATATATATACATATATATATATATATATATATATATATATTTAAAAGCAGGGCAACTGCATACGATATGAAACTGAAGTTTATGTCGACAATCTGCCACTGTAACTGCTGCACCAACCTGCCACGCCTCACTACTTATCGCAGCAGCTCAAGCTCAAGCTTAAGTTGAAGTTGAAGTTGAAGTGCGAGTGACAGGCAGGTACAGCCCGATCAAGTACAACACGTGAGAAGCACTGTGAAGGGCGCAAGAGTAGTGCGGAGAGAGAAGCAGAAGAACAACGCATAATAAGCCTTAAGAGGGTCAAGTGAAAAGGCTCTAAAGGGCGCATGAGAGCGGCACAAATGAACCGCTGATCGGGTCGTGTGTGAAGCGCTGAGAAGGGTAAATGCAAACTTAAAGAGAGAAAAAGAGAGAGAGAGAGAGAGAAAAAAAAAGACAGAATAATCAGATATGGAATAAATAAAAATGTTAAGTCATATATTTAGAAATTTTGTTTTGGGAAAAGTATTCATCATATTAAATCATAAAAGAATATTTGTTATTTCAATATTATGACACTTAGCTCAAAACCTTGACTAATTAGTACGCCAGTAGGCCGGTATATGCATACCAATTTATTTATTAGTATTTATAAGGTATTCTTCTTGTTCCCCGAAAATTCAGAGAATAAAGTCTTTCGAGTTATATTAATTGGAAATGTTACTTTCTTTTTTTTCTAAAAATTGTTTAATTAAGTTCCCAGTTTCTATTGCTGTTTCCAAGATTTCCCTGCAGAAAGAGAGACAGAGAAAGAGAGAGATAGACGATCTATGCAACAGTCTTAACCACAAGTTCGATTATGTTATCAGCAAATCGGCATTCGGTACGCCTCGATCGATTATACAATGCGTATTACTACAGCTATTTTGTGTGTTGACAAGCCGTAAATAGAATTTAGCCCCCGGCCAGGCATTCCATCAGCGATTCTGTTGCGCAATTTTGCTTTGAGCGAACATTGCGCATACGCAGCGTATGCGCACACACACACACACACTGTAGACTTGTGTGCTATAGCGTATTGTGGCACGTGGTTTGTTGCACAAACGTAAAGCCGAGCATAGCATTGGGCTTATCGAATGCCAAAAACGCCTGCATATCAAATTAATTGAAGGCAAAGCAAAGTACCACTGGACCTGAATTATTTAGACAGCTCCAGAGGGAGGAGCAGCTGGCGAGCTATAACTTCACAATGCAGCAGCTCACATGCATTCGCAATGCGATGGCAGCTCAAAAGGCGCAAGGAAAAACAACAATCGAGTATTCCCACACGTGCTGCTATGTGCTGGCAATTGAAACTCAATTTAGTCAACAAGCGACAGGCAGAGAGAGAGAGAGAGAGAGAGAGAGAGAGAAAAACAGAGAGGGAGACACACAGAGACACACATACCCGACACTCGACAGTCGGCACTCGAGTCAAGTTGAGCCGACAAAAATGCATTTTACAAATTTCACGCCAATTGCCATAAAAGCCGTAAGTGAAAAACATAGTCAAGTGCAGCGCCCAGCCAGCAGATGCAGAGCACAGATTCCCAGCCTCAGCGTCAGCCTCGACTGCGAGTCGGAGTCGGCGCTCCTCTTAGCCGGCTTCTGTATGTCCTTTGGCATTTGGCACTGATTCCGACAATGTCTTTATTCGACTCACGTTTGGCCAATGTGTCGCCACAGCGCTACAGCGACAATCAACCAGCCGCGACATTGTTCTCCTTGCCGTTGTTGTTGCCGCCCTATTGAACCTGCCCAGCTGGTTGCCCACAGTCATAGGCTCCATGTGCGGTTGGTTGGGTAGCGTCGGGCGCTGCTTCCACATAGCGCCTGGTTGGGCAATTAAATGTGTGACAGGGGGCGTTGCTCAAAAACTTTAAAACAAAGTGCCGAATACAACAACAATTAATGGGAATTTATTTTCAAACTCATTTCGCTGTAATTGCCGAGCAGCAGCCGGAAAAAACAGTAATAATGTAAAAGCGCTACACCAATCGAGGGACAGTTGAAGCAAATGCTAAATATCCTAATTAACAGCAGAAAAATGTAATTATAAAGGGAAAATTATGCGAGCTTAAATCGGAGAAAGTAATGAAATTGAATAAAAGGGTTGTGTGTGAATCATTTATATAGTTTTAGACCATTAATAACTATAAACTAAACAGAACCAAATCTATTCTTTCTAAAGATAAAGAGATATCGATAATAATTATATAAAACCCATGGAAAACACAATATATACATAGTATTCATCAATCTGTACTACATAAGAATATTGAAACAATCCACAATGGAAGTGAATTATGAATCGCATGAACTACTAAAATCCAACTCGATGAAATAAAAAATAATAATATATACTATAGGGTATAGGAGGGTAGTATAATATTGTAGAATAGAATAGTTGGAGATTATTAAGCTACTATTTGAATTGATTTTTTAAGTCAATTTTTTTTTTAGAAATTTATACTGATCTTTCGTACAATAAAGCTAAAGAGTGCGTAGGATACATCATTAAAGGGAAACTAAATCTATTTTTATACCCTGAGCCCATTGAAAATGGGAAATCTGGGTATAATGGTTTTGTGAAAATGTATGTAACAGGCAGAAGGAGGCGTGCCGCACCCCATAAAGTATATATATTCTTGATCAGTGCGACAAGGAAAGTCGATATAGCCCTGTCCGTCTGTCCGTCTGTCCGTCCGTCCGTCCGTGTGAACGCTGAGATATTTTTAAGTACGCAACGTAGAGACTTGAAATTTCACATGAAGACTCGATAATACCATACGCTGCACAAGTTTATAAAAATTTTCCGATAACTCATTCCATTTCGATTTTATGAGCATTTATCGATAATTTCAAAGTGTTTTTAAGGCTTGGTTTGTACATCATTTGAGCTAGAGACTTCAAATTTGCTGTGTAGTTGCGTGCAATGAATACGGAGATTACGTTATCTTTAGATTTTGGATACCACACCCCATTCGCCCCCAATAGCCTTCTAATTGTAAAAAGCACAAATCAAATACTAGAGACTTGTGCTTTGGCACATACACACATATGTCATAAATAAGTTGTGAAAGTTTGATGCACTTAGTCCATCGCTAAGAAAAGTTATTAAACAATTAAGTTCCCATAGTAATGCCCACATTGCAGCCCAAGCGCAGTCGCTGCGTCAACTGCGCAGTTGGCAGAGCGCGCGCTTATGCGTGCGTGCATATGTATGTGTGTATGTGTTGTTTGTATGTATGTATACAAAATCGTAGAATTATTTGATATTTGGCTCTTCACAGGGCTCAGGTTATACCCTAGTCGAGCAGTCTCGACTAGAGCACTATTACTTGTTATAAATTGGATTATTTAGATAACAAAATATTTAATTTAAAATTCAAATATGGAATTTCAAGGTGAAAGAAGCAACAATTAATTGTTTGAAGAATAACGTTAGGGAAAAACAAGTTAGAAGACAATGGAAAAAGTAACAAATAATTTGATTATTAAAATTATCATTGATTATATTAATATTGTAGAGATATTATTGATTATATATTAGTCGCTTTTTTATTAGAGATATTTTATTGTTATTATAATAAAAGACAACAAATTGTTAGTTGCTTAACCCAAATTGAACGAAACAAATAATTTAGACAAATTTATTGCTTTTCTTCCTCTTATATATAAATATTTTTGATTATTAGTTAGCCACTCTTGCAGGTACTTCATTATTATCATTATACAAGATATAATAGATTATCTAAACATTATTATTAAAATAATTTTCCAATCTTATATTAATAGAATAATATTGATTATTGATTAGTTGCTTTTCTATTAGAGATATTTTATTGTTATTATAATATAAGAAAACTAATTGTTTCTTGCTTAAGCCAAATTGAACGAATCAAATAATTTAATCAAATGTATTGCTTTCTTCTTCCTCTTACATAGAAATATTATTTATTAGTAGTTAGTCGCACTTGGAGGTAATTCATTAAATTTATTATAGCCGATATAATAAAAAAATTAAAAATATTTATTAAAATAATTTTCTGAAGTTCTTTCAATAGAATAATATTGATTATTGATTATTCCCTCTTCTGTTAGAGGAATTTCTTTCATTTCATTCATTCTTTATTTAACATTTTGTTGTTAAACTTTTTGCACTGTTTGCCCAACTTGCGGGTCAACCCACCCGTCTCTCTGGAAGCTGGCAATTTTCAGAGCATTTACGTTCAGCTCATTTACAATAAATTTTGGACAGCCTACACAGTAAAAGGCTTAACACGCCTGGCCCCGCCCCGGGTCCGCGCTTGTTCTCTACCCATTTCAGCTGCTTTATGAGCTGCAATTGTGGCCTGGTATTCCCCTCGACTGGGCCTCCAACGACGGCCAACTGGCGACTGTAAATAACTTTGCTTATTTGAACATTTATTGGTGACGTAAACGGCTTGTAGCACAGTTCGCCAAGGACTGAAAGGATGTCTGTGAAAGGAGGACGAGAAAGGGAAAGCGTGGGCTTATTGCCTCGATTTTTACTCGTGTTAATTTCCTGTAACTCGGCATTTGTGAAATAACAAGAGGCCAGCCGACTCAAGTGTAATATCTGAGACAGAGTTTCAATAGAGCCCACAACTGGCTCAGCCGTTCAGGAGCACACTGGCTCAGCGGTTCAGTCACGAGTTCGAGCTCAAGTTGAGTTTACGAGTGCTCTCAAACGAGTATGTGTCAGGTTAATGCCACCGGCTGTGAATTGGTCTTCTAAAGCTCGTAAAACTCGCTGCCACGCCATGTTGCATGCTACATAAAATATGATGAAGGGCACTTAAGGCAGGCCGCCAACGCTCGTCTCGTGTGTTGACAGCTATCAAATGTGTACACAACATGCATAAATGAATGCGACACACTCACCAACTTACAGACACAACACACAAATCAACACTCACTCACCCGTCGGGAGAGGTGTTTGGTGACAAAGGCGTTTGTTTTCATAAATATTAAAGCAAGCCAAAAGGTTTTGGCCCACAAAATCAACACCAAATGCCAGCTGACAATTTATGAGTAGCACAAAATATAATAATCATAATTTAGCAGCATTTGTTTGCCGAGCTGCCAACTCTTCTCATGGAAACTATGAATTGGCTGCAACGTTGCAGTTGAGCAATAATTCAAGACAAGTTTTGTTGCACAGCTTCGACAGTGCAGCAGAGTACAAAAAATAGCTGAACAGAGCTGAAAAAAAAAAACAAAGTTCGAGCTGTTGCAAATAAATTGTTTAAATAAAATACAAAATAGTTTCTATATGCCTCAAGCAGTACCCAAAAATAGTTAAATGAAATTCATTTCAAAACCAAGCAAAGAACGCAATTAAATGGAATATTGCATGATTTTTATTGCATTAAAAATCAGTATAAATATATAAAAAAAATATATATAAAATTCACATAAATATATGTATATAAAATATAAAGAAAAATATAAAATATAGATTAATAAAATATTAAATAGAAATTGGGATTTTGATAAAAATTCAAATAGCGACGAAAAACAGCAAAAGTAAGGAATAATTTAAATAAAACTTCATTTTTAATTTATACTATATATAATTTGTAAAGACCAAGAAATTGTTAACGAAAGGCATTTTGAAACTAAGCAAGAATAACTTAATAAATTTAATTAACATATAAAATTAATTTATAAAAAAAATATATATATATATATATTTTTTAATCTTTATATATACAAAATATAGATTATATTATATTTACACGATAATAAACATACAAGCAAAGATAAATAATAATCTACACATTTCGGGCAAAGTTAATTTGAGTCACAAATCTAAGCATCGACCTGAAAATAATTAGACTAAAACTTAGTCAATTAATGTACTTAAATATACTATAATATAGTTTGATGGACTTGGAATGATTTATTGAACCTACCCAATTCAGGTTCATTTCTAGCCCCTCAATTTATGTTCGAGTATAAATCAATTTATGTGAGTCCTGAGAAACAACATCTAGCATTTTTTGCTTTTGCCAAGTAATCATTGGAAATTGGAGAAGTTGCAAAAAGTAAAGGAAAAACGAGTATTAATTAAGTCCGTCTAGCATTACACAGTTGAAAGCCACTGCCTAATTAAACTGAGCCCCTCTCAGCGCCTCTGACGCCGCGCCTGCTCCGGCCAACACTTAGCAACTCATTAACGTTTGGGCTGGACATTGATGAAAGAAAGCCAAATCGGCGCCTATTGATGCCGATTGACCCCAAAGGGGGCAACTCACATGTAAGAGGTATGTCAGATGGCCATGGGGTAGCTCGGTTCCCAGGCAGATTATAATCTGCTACAAATGAGGAAATCCCAGCAAACCGACAGATTAAATTTGTATGCCACTTGTAGAAACGGGTGTGTCTTGCATGTGTGTAAAGTAATTTGAACTTCCGTAAGGCCAGCCGTACGGGTGTGTGTATGTGTGTGAGTGTGCGCCCAAGCGTTGGCCATAAAGTTTTCCACATGTGGAAAACAAAAGTCGCCAAGGCACTGAGCGAGAGAGAGAGAGGTGAGCACGAGGCATAGATACAGCAACAAAAAGAAAGAGCATTTCATTATTTATGGAAAGCCAACGCAAATTATATACACACACATACAGCAACGGCTGTGTATGTGTGAAGAATTTAGAGAAAATGGCTGCCGCTGTGGCAGTTAGTTAGCCCTACTAGAGGGAGAAAGAGAGAGACACACAGAGGATCAGAGAGCGAGCGCTGTGTCAAATGTAATTTTGTGTAAAAATTTTCATGAATGAAAACGTTTTTGTCGTCGCACACTATCACACACATGCATACGCGCACACATGCTCACACGCCAATGCACGCCTTGGGCTTGTTAACAATTGTGTAGCATATTTTTGGGGGTCAGTCGAGCATGCCACACATGTTGGCAGTTTGGCTGCCGCACAGGCTTACGTATTTCAGCTGGGGAATATGCACACTAAATTCTCTATTTCACTACACAACACACTCACACACACACACTGATGGAGAACCCACACATTTGGCTGTGTGCATTTAGGCACTTGAAATTAATTTGACATTTTTATACACCGAGCAAAGCCTCGCAATTCGCAAATCCCCCACAAACGGAGCTTACGCTAACCAAGTGGCTAACCAGCGCCTGAAGGCTACCCTACGGGGTATTGCAGCTGCTCAAATGTCCGACAATTTAACGCTATGTAGATCATATTTATACTTCAGGTTCTCTGTGTCTACGTCCATCGACTCGGGTTGATTTCGTGTGCGGTTTTTGTGGCAAAGTTGCAACTTGATTAATGACAGTTGCAATGCGATTTCAATTGCTTGTGACCAGCCACAGTGCGAAAGAGGGAGATAGAGAGAGGCAGTAGATGAGCGAGAGGTAGCATGTGCATTGTGCTGTGCCGTGCCGTGCGGTTGTATTCAATTTGTCAGAGTACAAACCAGAAACTGTCGCACATTCTTTACAATTTATATTCCATTTGCCAGAGCATTTATCAATCGAGGCAAATCGGAGACAGAAAGGCAACCCATTAATATGATTCTCTCGACTTAATTTGTTTTACTTTGAAAAACTTTTCGTTATTAATTTTAATTTTGAATTGCAGTTATAATTAGGGAAATGGAAACCGAGGCGGAGTGAACCTCTTTCATTTAACTTCCTTATGAAGACGGATAGCACTTGCTCAATGTTAACCCAAGTGCGAAGCTCTGAATGCCGTAATTTACTTTTAATTATTTTTTAATAACGTTATTATTTATATGAACGCAGGCTGCTCAATTACTCGACAATTAATTGCACAGAAATAATTGCGCAAATTAATGAAATATTTCACTTTGTACACCTTCGGACTACACTCAACTTCGGAGGATCAGCCATGGAATTAATAACGATATTTTGCGTAGTAATGTCTCTTTTTTCTTGAATTCATATAACATATCAGAAACACAGTTGGGAATAATGATACCTAACTCAAGTGTTTGCTATCACTTTCTGACTCTCTTGATAAATAATTTAATTCAACGTTCGATGAATAAACACAATTCTTTTTGTTTTTTATGAATATAAATATCTATTTCCATATTTTTACATGATCTCTTTGGTGAATATTTCTATCTAGAGCTGAAATTCAGAAGAGAAACTATAAAAATTATTGAAATATTTGTTTGAGCTTTATAGATCGGGTCTAATTTATGTTAACTTTTCCAATTTTTTTAAATAAATAAAATTGCTTATGGCTTTAGTTTTATCTCAATTTTATATTTTTACCCTGACCCCAGTCAAAATGGGAAATAATGGTATAATGATTTTTTGAATTGTATGTAAGGGGCAAAAGGATGCGTGGCAGACCCCACAAAGTAAATATATTCTTGATCAGGGTGCCGAGCTGAGTCGATGTAACCCTGCCTGTCTTTCTTTCCGTCATTCCGCCTATTCCTATGTTTGAACGCATTGATTTCGGAAACTAGACAAGCTCAAGTCCTAAAATTTTTACTGTAGGCAGTATGTTTAACACGCTCAGATCAAGTTTCTTTAATAAATTAGATAACTATTTTTTTTATTCTAATGTTTACGATTTGGAACCTTATCGAAAATAAGTTTTAAAATTATATGTTCTACATCTTTACTACAGCTAGAGACAAATTTTGCATATAGATTTATGTGAATTTTATGCAATTTTAACTTTCGTTATATTTGGATACCGGCTCCAAGTTTTACCAATTACTTAGATTACTTCTATAAATCTTCATATTGTTGTGAATAATTGTTTTAAACCTATTAATAAAGGCCTAGCTGTTATATTTATTTTTACGATTTACCTTGTCATTTAAAATAGACTAAAATAAACAATATTTCAAGACCAGATTTAAGTTGCGTTTGCTGTTCACAGATAATAGTTATATAGATCCTAACCATATCTCTTGTGAATGTCTTCAGTTGACTATCTTTGTCTACAGTTATAACTATGCTCCACTTCGGTATTTAAATTGTTAAAGCACTCTACGAGTCGCTCTTTTGGCAATGACAAAAGTAATTTGCGACATTGTTCGCATTCCTTGTCGGCAAGTTTCATGCGGACAATCCACTTAGGAGCAAAGCTTTTGGTGCGATTTATAGACCTGCCCGTTGACTCCTAACATATGCATAATTTTTCAAGTCTCTCCTAGCGCTGCTGGCTGCCGCTGCTCGCTGCTCGCTGGCCCTGCGCATAGGAATCATATCATAAAATAAAATCACAAGTGCTTTTAATTTGTCGTAGTAAATGCACAGCCCACTAGTTGTGGGGGGCTTGGCTCCCAAGCACTCACACAGCCGCACACACGCACACATGCTGCTCGTTACTTAGCACACATTTAATTTTGTTACCAATACTCGAGTACTCTTCCACCCACACACACACAAACACACATAAGTAGATGTCTTGGCTTTTGGCTGATGCTCGGGCTAGGGTTAGTGCTCGGGTTGCGTGGGCGGGTTGGGGCTCTACTTTGGTGCGCCATAGAACTATGCGGCAAATTTATATGTTGCCATGCTTCAGCGCCTGCTGCTCATGAATAAAATGGGCGTGGCACATGAAAGGCGAGAGAGGGCTGGCGCGGGCGATAGCTGTTGCCAAATGTTAATGCCACTTTAACCATTTACGAGTGCTTTTTGTCTGCTGCCTGCACGGAGCTTAAAAATCTTTCCGTGCCCAAATGTTATTCAAATGCATTGCGAGAGCTTATTATGATTTAGTGATTTTTATTGATTGTTTGTATTTGAATTTTCAATTAAGAATAAACGACTATTTGTCCAAAGTAATCCGTTTGCTGTATGATGATATGCATATCATTATCTACAGTTGATGTACATAGGAATATTGAATTGCAATATGAAGTTTTTAATAGTTTACTATTGAACACTATAAGGTAGTCAAAGGGAGTCAGAGTTTAAGGATTGACATACGATCTAATAAAAACGAATTTCTTAAAATAAAATGAAATAAAAAATATATAAAAATAATATTCTGCATTATATAAAAAACTTAGCTTGCAAAAACTAAATGGAAAAAAATTGTTTTGTTTTTAAATTTCTTTTTAGTTATTATACCCTGAGCCCACTGAAAATGGGAAATCAGGGTATAATGGTTTTGTTAAATGTATGTAACAGGCAGAAGGAGACGTGTCAGACCCCACAAAGTATATATATTCTTGATCAGCGCGACGAGCTGAGTCGATTTAGCCCTGTCCGTCTGTCTGTCTGTCCGTCCGTCCGTCTGTCCGTCCGTCCGTATGTTTGAACGCGTCGATTGAAGCATCTAGACAAGCTAGAGACTTCAATTTTTTTTTGTTGGGTCCGTGGATTTTAAACCTTATCGAAAACAGGTTATAAAATTTGATCTCCCACACCTTTAGAGCTAGACCCCTCAAATTTTGCATATAGATTCATGTGAATTTTATACAATTTCTATTTTTTTTATTTTTTGGATACCGGCTCTTTTTACTAATTAACCCTCCCCCCCTCCCCGTACCCCTTCATTACACATGGAGAGTAAACATGTGAATAAATTAGCATTTTTATAAAATGTAAAAAATTCAATAGTCGGACTGGGCTCAGGGGATCTTCTAGTCGGGCACCTCCGACTAGAGTTTTCTTACTTGTTAAAATAATGTATTTATTATACCTCAATTCATGCAGTTCAATTTACTTTAAGAGAATAATGAGATAAAATAGGCTATACATTTTACAGTCTTATTATTCTGAAATTATCTATGTTAATATGGATGCTTTTATATCCTAAAGATCAATAGTTATTATGCCAAAAGCAAATATAATATATATTATTATTAATATATATTATGGATTGACCACAATTGGAAACAACCTATATATGTAATTCTTAACAAAAAGTTTTGATGTTTCAACATTGTACATCTGCAATATCTGCCTATTGTAGCCAACGAATCAGGAAACATAATTTTGACTGAGAAAACTTAACTGTTTAAAGTCATTTAATTTAATACATTTTCAGGTAATTATTCTTTCATCAAAATGGTAAAATCACATTTGAACTCTTGCTTTTAAATTGAGCACATTTTATTTGAGTTGTTGCTCAGCGCACTTTCGTTTCTCGCAAAAAGTCATTTTCGTTTGCATTTTGGTAACGTTTCTCGACTAATCAGAAATCAAAATATATTTTATAAAACTAGACAGACTGTAAATATAAAGCGTACTCCAGCACGCTCTGCGCGACCAGAGCTTAAAAGCATTTTGAGCATTAAAAATTGTGGTTTGTACGCAGCGAAAAATAATCGCTGGCATCGGTGGAAATTGAATTTGCGAGTGTTCAGCCACAAGCGCAAAAACCGCGAGTGAAATCTATGCACGCACACACAACAGAAGTGCAAACACATATATATACATATATATATATATATATATATAGATCTAGACATATATATGTACATATATATGTCTATCTCTTTCGGGCAAATGCAACGTGTGTAAGCCACAACACATTTCAAACGCGTAAAGCGTTTTGCGCCAGAGGCGTGGCAAAGCGGGGGACAGGGATAGAGGACAGGGGACAGACAGTCGCCTAGCCTAGTCTAGTTACCGGTGCCCTGTTTTGGGCTCTAAGCCTTATAAATTAGCGGTTAGATTGAGCGTCATAAATCGAGCGATTAATTTTAAAGTGCGCGTGCGTCTGAATGTTTATCTAGGACAACACTTTTTGCACCCACTTTAAAATCTCGCTAAAATTTAAAAAGGTTCTGGTCGACATTGTGACAAGGGGTCTTCAGAATATAACGTGGGTTCAGCGGTAGCTAAGCCGAAAAAAAAAAATTGAGCGTACCTATTTCAGAATTGCTATAAGAGTCTAAATGACAGAAGATATCTGTGAAATTATTCAAAATGTGTGCAGCGCAATAAAGGATTCACGAATCACAGCTAAAATGAAATACGAATTAAGTGAGATTAAAAGTGTTACTCGGGCTTCACTCCATTCCGAACGTTCGTTGCTAAAACTGAGCCTTTGGCCTGATCTTGACCATTTTTGTCTTGCTGTGCCCTTTATTTACCATGAATCGACTGAAAATGGGAAATTGGGGGTATGATGGCTTTGTGAAAAGGTTCGTAACATGTCACATTATAGATAGTTGACTCCATCTTAATACCTGAACTCAGCTATCTCGTAAACTATGAAAGCAGGGAATTTAATTTTTAATGATTATTCCAATATATATAAGACTTCGTCTATTTGACATACACGTTATAGGAAGATCATTATACTCTGACTTGTGACGAGCTGAATATTCTCAATTACCCAATTTTTCACACCAGTTTCTCTTGATTCAGAAGCGAGTCTTTCCACAAAAATACTGTTATTCGCTCCACTTATATCTGCTCTTCTAAATAATTTATTGATATAAAAAGATAGTCTCGTAAAAATATATTTCTACCATTAAATCCATGACTTTCTATCTAACAGAATTTAAAGCGAGTTAATAAATTCATGACATTAAGTCTTTCATACCTGTCTATCTAGTATAGCTTAAGCCTGCATCAAGCCCTGCTGCATTCTTGTAGGCTGCGGCAATAATTTGCCTAAACGATGCCACAAAAAAAAAAAAAAAAAAAAAAAAAAAAAAAATGGAATGTGTGTATCTAATTAAAATGAAGAAGCATAAAAAATGAGCTCATGAATGCGCTACGCTGCGTCGCAGCTGTGTGCTTAGCGTTTCGCCTAACTTTATGCCGCATAAATTTCGTGCAGTGGCCCAGTCCTCCCACTCGTCCCATTCGTCCCACTCGCCCTGTTAGTCCTGTTAGTCCCACTCGCTCTGATAGTCCTGGTCGTGTGCGTGCGTGCTGAGAGTTGGGGTCGGCCCCGGCAAGCTGTTTGTTTATACTGCCGAGCTGCATTTTTATGTGCTGCCAGCTAGCGAGTGCGCCGACAACAACAGGCCACTCCATCAGTTGGCCAACTACACTGCACAGTACACTGCGCAACAAAATGAGGGTCACGCGACATGATTATGTGTGACTTCTATTAACTAGGCAATATGGAAAGCCAGTCATGGATGTATACCATGCAGTTTTTGCTGATAAGTTTATATAACATTTATAATAAATCTATTATGGTATGATGCAAAACAATATCTAAGAGAGAATTTTACATGAATAGGACTTCTTGATATGACAAATTATATTTCATAAATTTTATTAAAAGTCTTCAACCAAACAGATAAGTAATAAAATCTTAAGAGACTTATGGGCAAACTCGGTTTTTAATTTTTGGATATTTAATATATTTCAATTTATGTATGGATATTTGTTAAGATCAAAGCAAAAACGGGCTATGTATAGCTATTAGCATGTAACATGTTATCCAACGATTTCACATCGCGCCAAGTACATGAGCAGCTGATTGATCGATTGATACGTTCAACAGGTTTGTTTCCAGTTTATTGGGTGCATTTGCTGGCACTTGGCTGATATGCGGATATGTAAATGTTGGAATTGTATTAATCAGTCAATCTTTATTGCATTTTGGCGGCGCCATTGAATTTATCAATTTTGATTCCCAGCTGGATGCGCAGTGTGGCGGGGCGACGGACTCGTGTTGGCGTTGGCGTTGGCGTTGCTTTTTAATAAAATTAGCTCCGGCATTGGGCGCTTGTTTATGCAGGCAACAGTCGAGCGAGCGAGAAGAGCGCGGCTCTCATGTTGCACAGACTTTTAGTAGTGTGTGTGTGCGTCCGTGTGTGTGTGAATGTGTGTGCGTATGTACTTGCCTGCTTATTATGCATGAATTTCAAATGAAGTCGCGAACGTGACACAAACTCATGACCGCCCCAAGCGCCCACTTCAACAGCCACTGCCGCACCCTCTCCCGCCCCCGCCCCGCCCACTTACAAGTAAGAGTTGTAGTAGAGCTGCTTTTTTCGCTGCCTGTCTAACACAGGCACACACACACGCACTCGCACACAAAATTTACACATTCGCATTACGATATCCATTTAATATGAGTCGGGCGCAGAACTCAACTTGAATGCTCGAAAAAAAAAAAATTGGAAAACCCTATAAAACTCTTTGCCCCAAATGAGAACTGAGAAACGGCAATGGGCACGCGGGACCCAGCGTCGTTCGCGTCGTCGTCATATTATGCATATGTGTAGTTAAACTCATAATGAAATTTGCTGCGAGGGGCGCTGATTGTTTACAGCTCTTAAGTGGGCAGCCCACTCGGAATGGGAATCGGAATTGAAGGTCAGGGATCAGAGCTGGCAGCTGGCAGCTGATGAAACTGACCTACGAACAAGAGTTTGGGCACAGCCGAGGCTGATTATGCAAACGACTGGACAAGTAGGAATAGAAAATTGAATTGCTTTCGGTTATTGTTTTGCCTATTTACAAAATTATCAAATTAACATATTAGATGGAGATAATCTCCAGAGAGACTCCCCAGCAATCGCTGAGGTATTGGCCAGTTCTCGGATATGGCTCAACTGAGAATAGCGAAAATACTTATTTTCTTGCATTAAGATATGTCCACTGACATCTAGACATCCCTTAACATCCTTAACTTTATGACCTCAAATATTTGTAGCTGTGCAAGGAACTTTGCGTGGAGCTTGCTGCCTCCTTCCTCTATTATAGCGATTTACACATATCATAAAAATGACCCACAGTCTTGAGTTTCAATTTAACCGTCTTTATTAACGAAGTAACAGTAATCAAAATAAGCTTTAAGCGCTGTATTTCATTGCAAAAACCATTATTTGATTGAAAAATATGTTAAAGTAAGCTTTCTAGCTATTTCTTGTTTTCATTTTCATTGTAATATCTAACTAGACATAAGAGCTTGAACTGAAGCAAACAAATTGTTAAGATAATATATTGCTGCCTCAGAAAGATTTCATTTCAAGTTCATATAGTCATATCATAGTCATATCACCCAACTATCCATTGAACTGCAGGTTGTCTGTACAACTTTAGCAACTCCGATTTTCCAATCGATAGTGATTACATATAGATACATAGATACATAGATGTTCTAACATACTTAAAGCTCTAGTACATGGAAACTAATATATTATAGCCGATAATACAATCAAGTCTGAACTCTAAAATTGTAAAAATATAGTAACACTCATAAATATAAATGATTGTCAATAATTTATAATAATATTTATTATATATAATAAATATATTATTCGGCGATTTTTCAAAATTTATTTTAACATATTCTGAATTTTTTGTAGACCGACTTCCACACAATTATCCTGTCGCACGGCGCTCAACTCAACATTTATAAGAATTATTCAGCTAATAATCAAGTCCAATCAAATCTCCATTCTCAGTTCCACAAAATTCCCGTTTTAATTACACTCTCAGCATAATTTTCACGCCAAGTTTTCTATTGAAATAAGCGGCAAACTTTGTCGACTTTGTGAAAACTCGCTCTGGGGTTGAAGAAAATTATTTAAGCGAAAAGCAGAAGGAGATTTTCATTTGCAAATTACAAATGCTAAAATCAGTTGAATGTTGCTTATAAGTTATGAAGTCTCAAGCTACCCATTAGCAGAGCTCCCCTCGGAGCTCCGACAAACGTTTTGGTACTCCCCACGCTTGCACCTCAGCAATGCAATTTATTAAACTAACTACTTAAGCATGCGGGAAAACACATATATAAAACAAAAGAGAGCGAGAGAGAGGGAGAGAGGGAGAGCTTTGATTGACTGGAGTATCCTTGAAGATATCCTGTGAAGTCTAATTCGCTTTTAGATGAGAGTTATTCCTGCTTAAGATAATCTCACTCCAAAACAAGGAAAGGCTGGATTATTATACTTGGTTTTATTAATGAGAAATGATTCGGCTTACTATACAACAATGAATAACTGAAGTATTATATTAATTTTAATTGATCAAATCATTTATAGAGATTATAAGCAAGTTTGAAAATAGTAGAATCGTCACTCCAAGTTTGCTATGTTTGTAGACAGGAAACGAATTATAAAGTAGATAAGTAATCCAAATTCACTCTTCCTTTACTCTGAAACACAATAGCTCTTTTAGATCTCTCAGATCTACTAAATGTGTTTAGAAAATGCCCTTGCATTACCAGCTCTAATGACTACAGGGTATACAAATAATGTAACACACTCTCAAGGCGGGAAGCACTTAGAGTCAAGCAGCGCAGCGAAGCAGCTGAAGGATTCTGGGATTGTGCAGGGGAGTAGTGGCGAAGTGGGGCTTGGCCTGAACACCCTGCGCACTCAAGTGGCGGCAGCACACTTCAAGGAGATATTTTCAACACGCTTTAGCTTCGACAGCAACAGCAGCAGCAACAGCAAGAGCAACAAGGACAATGGGCGCTAGGCATTTGCAACTTAATTGCAATGTGTGAGATGTGCCTTTGTGTGTGTGTAGGTGTTGCGTATGGAAGGGCGTGGCATGTGCTTTGCATTATGCATGCGACGACGACACGCGGGCGGCCCGTCATAATCATTTTGTGAGCTGCCTTCTATGCGCTAATTGCAATTAAACAATAATATGAATGTAAGAGACAAGACACAGAGAGAGCGAAATAGAGAGAGAGAGACAGAGAATGGCTGAGTCTAGTGGAAATTTCTGAAAAATTCGTTTAGAAAAGTGAAAATGGCGCTTAATTGCGTAGCGCATGTCGCGCTTTACGCAGCAAGAGGCATTTAATTAAATGTTAACAGCAACACGGAGCAGCAACAACAACTGAGAGGCAATTAACAGAGCCTAATTGTTGCTGTTGCTGTTGTTGCCTTTTCGAGTCGTGTTTGTGATCTTTGCCATTGTCTGCATGTATTTGCATATCATTAAGCCAAGCAATAACAAAAATTCGTCCTCTTTCTCACACTCTGGAGTGCATTACCAACACTTGTAAGACATGAGTCAAGAATGGCTCAAAGGAAAGCGGCCCGCAAGGGGTGTGTGGAAGGTGTAGGCCATACCCCATGGCCCATGTCTTTAATTGTCAACAGAGTTGTCATCGGCATCAAGCACTCACGCATAATCAAAGGGGAAACATTTAGAAATAAATAGAATTCATAGCTAGAACCTTACAATCAACAATTCTATGCCAAAAACTATCAAACAGTAAGAATATAAGTCCAGATATATGATTGCTATGAAGTAAATGAATGAATCTTGAATGAATCAATTTTATAAATATATATTTCGTCTTAATTATTGTATTTTACAGTTAAGTGTCATTCTTTTACTTAGGTATACTAAAATATTACTAGATAGTTATTGTATATAGTATGAATATTATATTTTGATAATTTAGAAAGTGAATTGTTGACTGCATTACCAACGTATGATATAGAGTTTCGTGTGACATCTGTTAAAAAAGTATCCCAATTTGTATATAATTTTTTAATTTATTTTTTATTTTTATATCCTGAGCCCATTGAAAATGGGAAATCAGGGTATAATGGTTTTGTTAAATGTATGTAACAAGGAGGCGTGTCAGATCCCACAAAGTATATATATTCTTGATCAGGGCGACGAGCTGAGTCGATATAGCCCTGTCCGTCTGTCTGTCCGTCCGTCCGTCCGTCTGTCCGTATGTTTGAACGCGTCGTTTGAAGCATCCAGGCAAGCTAGAGACTTGAATTTTTTTGTTGGGTTCGTGTATAGCACGCGCATGTCAAGTTTATTTCGTATGAACGATAACTATTTTTGTTGTAATGTTATCGATTTTTATGCTTATCGAAAATACGTTTTTAAGGTGTAGTTTGTACATCGTTTGAGCTAAAGACTTCAAATTGGCGATAATTGCGTGTAATGAATACGGAGATAACGTAATCTTTAGATTTTGGATGCCACGCCCCATTCGCCCCCAATAGCCCCCTAGACGCTTGTGCTTTAGCAAATACGCACATATGCATGTCATTAGAAAGTTATGAAAGTTTGATGAAGTTAGTCCATCGCTAAGAAAAGTTATTAAGCAATTAAGTTCCCATAGTAATGCCCACATTGCTTCAACTGAGCAGTTGGCAGAGCTCGCGCTTATGCGTGCGTGCATATGTGTGTGTGTATGTGTTGTTTATATGCATGCTTAAAAATAGCGTAGAATGATTTGATAATCTTCACAGGGCTCAGGGTATCCCCTAGTCTAGCAGTCTCGACTAGAGCACTCTTACTTGTTTTTTAGTATATTATTTATTCATCAATTTAAATGTTGCTCCCTTTAAATTAATTCTGATTATATATTATACATTTTTATTAAAGTTTGTTCCAATCTTTAAAGCATTTCGGAAAGTCCATTTGATCCAAATTATTTAATTAATCAAAATTAAATTAAATGAAGACTTCATCCTTTCTTCACTGAGACTTCATAAACTACAAAATATTAAGGAAATAACTATTTTATTTCTTATCAGTTTTCCAGCGTTTTCTTGAAAACGCCTTCAAATGTACCTAACATAGTAGATTTTCCAGACTTGCACACATAGAATGACAACTATAGCTTCAATAATAATTTTTCGTATAGACATACAGACAAGTTTAAGTTTTAATTTCTACTCAAGACTAGTTTAGTTAATGTAATATTCACTTAACTAACGCTTTGATCACTCAGCTGTCTTCCACCTGAGGTTGGCCGCAATGCCATAAAGCATGAGTAGCGCACATTCTGGTTTCTGGTTCTAGCCGAGTGGAAAGCATGTTTTATAACGGGCTGTAAAATCGGCCACGATAAATATTTAAGCTGGGCGCAAAAAACTGTGAAAGTTTACGAGCCGAGGTGAGATGGGAAAATGTGGAGTCTAGTGCTGCTGTTCACGTTCTAGTCCGAAACACAGGTCGGGGGCAAAATTGACAACTCAATTGCGAAAACTATTTACACGCAATTAGGCGAAATGACAGGGCGCCACAGCTCACGGCAAAGTTGTCAGGTGAAATGCGAGCAGAGGCACATAAAAAGAGGTATAACAAAAGGACTGGCACGGACTGGCGCAGACTGACTGCCTTCGACTGCCACCTTCCAGCTGCTCCGCTGAGTCTCGAGTGTAAATATTGACCAGGCCTGAACAAACTGTGGCCCAGGCAGCGCCAGCCAGCGAGCAGCCACTGAGGAGCAGCAGCCGAAGCAAGGCGGCAGAGCTCATTCATAAATGCATTAGCTAGCTGTCAGGCAGTGCAATCGAATTCATGTTGGCATTAAACGTAAATTATGCAGTCCATGAATTTAACATGGCTGAGCAAACCACTTGGACACCGACCACCAACCACGTACGTACGTACGAATACTTGTCAAGGTGACTGTAAACGGATTCTGTGTTTATTACATGAGCCGCATTTCAATATGCCAAGGACATGTCGGGCTTTAAACTTGCATATCGCGTGCGACACTAATAATATATAATGGTAAATATAAACCGGTTTTGTTTGGTCAGTTTAAGTGAGTGAAGGATATTGAGACATATTTTGTATTAAACCAGAGCTCGACAACCTAAAGGCATTTTGAAATAATTAATAAAGTGAGTGGGTGTAGATCTGTTTTTAAATATTATTCCAAATATATAATTCATTTTTCAAGAAATTGAAAATTGAATTTTACTAAGAATGAATGTGAAATCATTAAATTTGCAAAAAATCACGGCTTCTTCATTCTACATTGATTTACTCAAAGAAATTTCCGCAGAACATTTTCAACCAGTTTTTCTCTCAACTCCGAGTTTCTTTCATGAATATGTGCAATTTCCATGCAAAATACAGATACTCTAGCATTTCAGCTGTCATGTCAGTGCTCAATCAATTAGTCAGTCAATCGAATCCGTATATATGCGATTTTATGACATATATATAGTGAATATATATTGCATCTAACACTCGACTTATTTGTATTGCACGCCGCCTTGTGACCCAGTTACGTCTTGTTGTTTGGCCTTGAGCGACAACTTGTACAAACTTCTCCTAGTTGTGCAGTTGCCCTCGCATTGCAGTTGACATTTGTTCATACATACACACACTTATAGACACCCGCAATCGCTGCACGTGTGTGTGTTTGCTTCCTTTGGGTCGCCCTTTTGCATGATTTAATACTATTTAACTTCTTTTTGGTCTCTGTTCGTGAACTCTCGTACTTTGCTTTGCTTTGTTTTGTTACGCTTTTTGACATTTTGCGCTGTGATTTCCCATTTTGCACCTTTTATTCTGAGTGGTTTTACGAGTACGAAAGCTCTCAGTTTCAGCCCCTTGCACTGCTGTCTCTCTGCCCCTCTAGTTAAAAAATTTATGAGTTTTTAACCTTGCTGCAAATGGCAACAACAACGTGACCAAAAAAGAAGAAAATTTGCTGACAAGTCCAAATGCTCCACGGCCTGCCCCAGTACAAAAGGTTGACGTGCATATCTCACACTAAGTCCCTCTCTACCTCTCTCCCTCTATGTGTCTGTAAATTGTTAATTACTATTGTGATGCACATTGTATTTTTGTAGACCAATTGCTAGCAACAGCAGTGGCAATGCGGACAGATATGTTGCAAATGCTGCGAATGCGTAATATTTTTCGTTGGCTTACTTTGACATTCGGCGTAAAGAGCGGGTTTAAAAGATTGCTGCTCACGCAGATAGATGAAAATAAATATGTATATACATATATTATCGTGGTTAAGGCAATGTATGAAATGCTTAGCTGTATAAGGAGCGATTGCAGCTTGTCTTCATTTGCATTAATTTAATTACATAAATTTAAGGTAATATACAGGAAGAAGGCAATCGGTAGACTATAGTGATATTGCATGGTAATTTGCAGAGAAAGGGCCAAAAGATAAAAGAAGAAATAAGATACTTGAGTAAGTGAAGAAATAGAATATATAAGAGAAAAATTAAATAGAAGTCATAAACTAAAGGGAAATGTATATGTAAAGTGCAGAGCTGTTAATTTTTCCATTTGAATGGAAATGCAAAATGGGTTTTCAAAAGATAAAACCCATTTTGAATTTCCATTCAAATGGAAAAATTAACAGCTCTGGTAAAGTGAAGAAAAGAGAAATATATATACATATGTGTTGGAATACCCCGATTCAACTATCAAAGTATACCATTAGTCAACACTGTTTACTTGGCATTATGAAGGTATTCATATATGGTCACACTTCTATTCTCTCTCTCTTCCTGTTTGAACTTTTGCGAAGTGTACATGTGGACCATGTGGTGTTGCAGTTGAAAATAATAAATAAAGTAAATCTAAAGAAATATTAATAATCAAATATAAAAGACTTATTTCTTAAATATGAAATATTAAAAGAATCATTAGCTGCAGATTTACAACAATATGTATATAAGAAGAGAACAGTGATAAAGATGCAAGACAAAACTAAACAATTTATAAAAATGAAAAAAGAAATTTAGTAAATTCATACACAATATATAGAGCGAGAAAGAGAATTATCAAGAATTCAAAAATAATAATAACAAGTAAGAAAACTCTAGTCGGAGGTGCCCGACTAGGAGATCCCCTGAGCCCCGTCCGATTTGCATTGTTTAATACTCTATATAGAATGTATGTAAATCAAAAATAAATAAATAATTAAATAAATAAACAAATCAACAAAAAAGAAGAAGAAAAACAAACATCACCGCACCTTGATTCGAACCTGCATCTATTTACTACATATGTAAAGTTAGAACGTATCATCTCAACTAGCATAACCACCTAATGTTTATAAATTAAAAAAAAAATTAAAAAAGTTACGCTGTTCTCACTGAGTTTCGAACTCGGGACCTTTCGTTTATGCGCTGTGCGTCTACCCACTACGCCACACCAGTATTGCGTTGCTTGTCGGCAAAACGCAAAGTACTACAATACAATAGACAAATACAAAACTAAAGAAGCAGATCAATCGCAATTGTGATTCTTAGAATATGCTGAAATGCGCGCATATGAATGTATGTGTATGTGTATATACAAAAACGGTGGTCTGTTTGAATGTATGCGTGTAAAGGGCGATATATGACAAATACAAAACTACAGAAGCGGCTGAAAATGCACAGAAGCGACTGTGCACATGCATAGTAGACGCGCTTGCACGTTTCAATGTATGTGTATGTGTAAACGTTTTTTGCTGCGCGTCGCTGCTTGCCACGTGCGTGTGATTATTGGTCAAACGTTTTGTTTAATAAATCGGGACTGACTTAACGGATTTTGATCATTTTTCAGCATACGATTCTATTGAATTTTTTACATTTTATAAAAATGCTAATTTATTCACATGGCTATATTTGCATCAGACTCTCAATGGGTGTTTGATGGCTGGCAGGGGGGGTTAATTAGTAAAAAGAGCCGGTATCCAAAAAATAAAAAAATAGAAATTGCATTAAAATCACATTAATATATATGCAAAATTTGAGCTCTAAAGGTGTGGGAGATATAATTTTATAACCTGTTTTCGATAAGGTTTAAAATCGATAACAAAACAACAAAAGTAGATATCGTTTTTTGGTAACAAACTTGACCTGCGCGTGCTATCCACAGACCCAACAAAAAAAATTCAAGTCTCTAGCTTGCCTGGATGCTTCAAACGACGCGTTCAAACATACGGACAGACGGACAGACGGACAGACGGACGGACGGACGGACAGACAGACGGACAGGGCTATATCGACTCAGCTCGTCGCCCTGATCAAGAATATATATACTTTGTGGGGTCTGACACGCCTCCTTCTGCCTGTTACATACATTTAACAAAACCATTATACCCTGATTTCCCATTTTCAATGGGCTCAGGGTATAAAAATATAAACGGAGATAGAATGAAAGCAAAACAAAGAAAATATAATACAGAGATAGAAATGAAGATATTGTAGAGCAATGGTATATTAAGAAAATATATCAAATTATATTCAAATATTAATATAGATATAGAATTTTATATATTATTTTATATAAATGTAATATGTAAATAAAAAATTTGAGCTAACTAGAAAAAAATTTATTGACGTAACAAAATTATCATCAGGAACATGTATGCAAAACTCGATGCATTTGAATTGCATTCCATTTCTATTTTCATTTGTTTTGCCATTTAATTAAAGGCCCTGTTATAATTGTTTGGCAATGAAAGGTACAGCTAGAATTTATGCATAATGAAAAATAAATTGATTTATTATTCATATTGCACTCAGCTATATTTGAACGAATTGTAAAATCTATATGCTCGATATAATTGTCTGTTCCGCAATGCAAACACAGTGATGGATGAACCAATTGAGGCATTTCGCTTACGGCCCGCCTGGCGCGCGCCGTGAGCAGGGCAACAATTTTGGCCGAAATTAAGTGGCTGCCAAAAACTGAATGTGCTGAAAGATTTTTAATTGCTTTCTAATGAGCTGCCATCGCGCGTGCTGCTGTCAATATGAGGGCCGTTCATTAGCTAAATTCAGTGAGATGTGCCATAAACATAAATCAGTGTGTCGAGTTTTTGAGGCCTTTGGCAGCTAATTGACTTGAATTGTGTTTGCTTTACGTATTGCAGAAAGCTGTCAGGGACCACACGAGAAGCGCCTACTCAATCACCTGCTCTCCACCTACAACACACTGGAGCGACCCGTTGCCAACGAATCGGAGCCCCTGGAGGTTAAGTTTGGACTGACGCTTCAGCAAATTATCGATGTGGTAAGTGCAAAATCCTAAAGAGCCAGAGCAAACACCGAGACTACGTGTCTGAATTCTCAAATAACAATAATCAACTTAAACAATTATAAAAGAAAAAGAAACAGAACGAACGGAATGGGGACTTCCTGAAGTGCTTTTTTTATCAAGTGTGGCCGTCGCGACGGTTTATCGGTATAGAGAAAGATAACATACTATATATACAGGTCAAAAAAAAAAAAAAAATAATAATAATAATAAATCAGTTTCTGACCACAGGCAGCTGTGGTTATTGTGGTAAGTGACATGTACCCGCCGCTCGAAGCTCTAGCAAACACTTCTTTAAACTCTGTTACAGCGATTAAATTTAGATTTTTCTAATTTGCTTTAATGACACTGAAAATACTACAAAAGTCTATTGGCATATATTAATACAATCACAGAATATGTTTCTTTTTGTTAGGGCAGCCAACAAAATCAATCAGTGATTAAGAAAACAATCGGAAAATTACAATAGAATAGGCTTTAAAAATGCACAGTATATATTTTTAAAAAATCTTCATTTTACAACATGAACAATTAATTGATTTTATACAACTGTTTTTCTTTCAAAGAACAACATATTTAATTAATTATTTTGAAAATGTTTAAGGAAAATATACACTTTACTCCAAAAACACTCCAGAAAATAAGTACAAAAAGTAACATATTTTCTTTAAGTTTTATTTATACTTATTTATACTTTTACAAGCTCGTCGAACTATATTCACTTTAAATATATAATTTAACCGTTTGTACCCGTCGCGGCGGTATCTCAGTTCTCTCTAAACAAATAAAAAAAAAAAAAAAAAAAAAAATAGAAACATCTCTCAATAACAGTTAAATTTACGAGTTCTTGCGTTTCTTATAGGACGAAAAGAATCAGATTCTGACCACAAATGCGTGGTTAAATTTGGTAAGTGACATGTACCAGCCGTCAAATTTGTCTAGCACTTTGTCTGTCTAGGGTCTTACGTTCGTACACTGTTTCCGTTTTGCTTTGATTTGCTTTGGTTTACGATCTATGATTTACGATAAGCAGTGAGCGACTAACTTTTTAGCTAACAGTAAACATAAGCATATTTTGTTTCAAACACATCTTCCTTTGTTTTTCGAAAACGTCTTTTATCAAATATGTGTTGTCTCGATATGTGTGTGGAAAAACTATATACAAATATTATATTTAAAATCAACTGAAATTTACTTGCTGCAACACACCCTTCAATTACAAATACATACTTATATATATTGTTGTTAGTGCCAAAACTGCAGTCACCTTAATTAAAAGCAAATGATAAAAACATTCAAAGCTAAAAAGAACCAAACAATTAAATAAATAACATAAATATGTAGCAATCTAGCACTCATCCTACAAATTAAACTCTGTTAGCCTCTGTTAGCTTCTGTTAGCCATAACAATATTTGATTTATATATTTCTCTGCTAGCCCAAATCTTGGGCGTGGGCGTGGGCGTGGTCGCACTGCCTATGCCTGCTGCAAGGGCCTTGTTAAATTGGCATAAATTGCCAGAGAGCACTCCACTCATAAGCACAAACAAATAAATCAAGTGAATATGCGAGAGCCTTTGGTCCACCAGCGCATACCCTGTGGATAGCCACAAGATGAAGTGCTACAATGTAAAGCTCGAACTGACCAGGGAATGTGCTGGAAAATAGTCCTGAAAATATATATGAGTTTTCCACCACTTCAACTCTTTACAGACAGTAAAAAGTTCACGACGAGTATCCCACTTGCATCGTGTCTACAGGGTATTCATGCGCACATAAATAAAATTGATGTAGCAACAATTTTTACGGTCTGATTGTGGCATCACCTGAAGCTGGGTGCGATTGATCCAATAAAAAATATACATAACCCTTTTCAATAAAAATTAATAGCGCATTTTTATGACAGCAACAAATAATTTTCCACTCTTGCAAAGCTGACTTTTGATGTATTTTTTTGCTATATTTAGAAACTGAAACCTTAATAATTGTGCAAAATATGCGAAAAGAAAAAACTGACAAAGAGCTAAAAAACGTGATTAAATGAAACCTGCTGCATTGTTGCATACGCACCAGTTAACAAAAAACTTTTAACTAAAACAATTATTAATAAAAACCATTTTAGCAGCGTGTCTAGGCGTTTTTTATTGACGTTGTCTTTGTGTGATTTACATATAAATATATATATGGTTTTTAATGTGTCTACCTATACATTATTTCCTCTTTCGTTGAAATAAATGTTTTCACCCACGCGACATTGTTTACCATTTGGGTTTGTTTTGGTTTGTTGTGCCACATGTTTTCTCACACAAATTAAATTAACACATGAAAAATCCAATTTAATTAAATGACAGTTTGAATTAAAAAGTAATAATTATATATATGTGCACATGTATAAAAAACATATATACAGTGCGGTGCGCTTAAAGTTTTGTTGGTCTGTGGCAAAAATGATCAAAATATTTATGGATTTACTTTAAAAATGGGAAACTAAATTATAATATATATATTATAACATATCGATATGGAAACGTGCTCGACTCTAATGAATATTTTTAAATAGATTTAAATTAGTATTCACGAAAAGTTTTAATTATAATAATTTAAATATTTCAGTATACTGCAATCAGAAATAATTATTAAATAGTTTTAGTCTGTGAAGTACTTTAAGACTGTATAAGTTTTGAAAGTCGAAAGACGACGATGATAATTATTTTTTGTAATATTATGATTAATTCATAAACGATTACGTAAAGCTTCCAAGATTAAGATAATAATAATTGTTAGTACCCAAGATTTAGATTAAAACTTTTGGAGCTGCTGAATCTAAAATTGAAAAACTGAGTCAGGATATTATGCTTATTGCTTGTCTGCCCTCTTTCGGTCCTCCTGTCCTTCTTCGGCATCTCTTTCAGCAAACAATGGCAAATTCTGCTCGTTTGTGATATGTGAAACTTCAACTACAATACAATAGCTTTCAAATTACGAAGCTCTACTAGATAACTCAAATGTCAGGCTCAAATAATGAATTGATGCCATTTGTTACAGAATTCTTGATTTCTAAAGTCATTTATTAATTGATTATATGATAATGAAGGGATTAGACATATATACCAGTCGAGTGCTTGCCAGCCAGACAAACAACTTGTGTTAAGCGCATTAGAGACGGAGTAAACCTTTACATTAAATACGCATTTGATTTCAAATTAATTACCATAAATACTACTGCAAAGCCTCGTGTTAATTTAGACAATTTCAATACTTTCGTTAATGTGTGTCTGCGTGTGTATGTGTGTATGTATGTATTTACTAACCAAATCAAGTACTGCAAATGTATCAATTACAGATTATGTTTGAACAACTTAACTATTGCTGGGTACATGTCATAAAACGTTTTCGAACAACTGAGTAAAAGACAAAGAAAATGTTAAACGAATCAATGTAAGACGAAGTCATGCATGTTGCTTAAAACTAAATCTAAACTAAACTAAAACCTAACTAAACAGCTAAACTGGGTCCACTCTCTTATATTCAAAAACAAGATGTCTACACAAATCTAAATGAAACTTTAAACCGAAGAAAAAACTGTTCCTCGAACGACTTGGCTTTAATGTGTACAGCGGGAAATTTTAATTAATGCAGCTGAATTAATTTATTTATTTCGCATTTAGATAACCTAACTGTTGATTTATGCACTGAGTTGCGATTGATGCATTGATAGAAAGCCGCAGCGCGCGTTTGTTCACTTCCAAACACCATTAATTATGTATCCTAACTGCAGCTTTATGAATTTTAGCCCTGACATTTTCAACTTTCACCCTGGCCGCGTTGTCAATTACGCTAATTAGTTTACAAATAATTAATAGCTTACCCTCACCCGAACACATGTGTGCAGTGTTTGCCGCGCTCATCTTTCATACACCTAAAAAAATACGAGTCGACTAAGCAAATGCACTGCAATAATTATTTCACATAGGAAACAAGCTGACAGTGCGAGATCTTAAAGCTCTGCTTGATCTTACGAATACATTGACATTTTACACTAATATAGAGTGAGGTGGGAGGTATGATAATTATGAACTTATAATACAAAATTATATATTTATATGAATTTGAATTGTTTAAGCTATAAACAAAAAAACTACAAGTCTTAGACTTAGATAATTACTCTTTAATAATTTCCATTCACTATCCAGACGAAGAGCAGTTTGAATTATCCCAATTCCATTACAAGTTGATCACGCACTCCCGACTCTGAACCCACATATGTTTAATTTAACATACTAAATATAAAAAAAAGAAAAACAAAGAGCCACTGGAAAAGCATTACAAGTATCCATGGTCTCGCAACGTGCTCATTGGCTGTCAAGGTTTTTGCTTGATCTCCTCTTTTTTCTTTCAACTTTTTTCTTGTTGTTCGATGTTGATGATGATGATGCTGATGGTGAAGCTGATGCTGATGGTGATGGTGATGGTGCCTAAGCATCCATGGCCCAGGCATGTTAGGCAGCCAGCCAGTCCAGCCAGCAGGAGCACATGGCAAAGTGTCATTGGCAGAATTACAGCCGTACGTTCCGAGGCGTACGTGAGGCGGTCTGAACTCTCAAGTGTCAGAGGCCACCTCTTTGGCACGCCATTAAAATGCACATTGTGTGTGGCCGACAAGCCAACAGGCGCAGCGCAGGCAGCATCAAAATTTAAGAAATAAAGTCATTAGTATTTTTCGGCTAACAGCAGGGGCACTAACGAACCTCGCTCCCTCTCCTCACCAAATGACTGGCCATAGAAATGTGTCAAAAGGAAATGTCTAAGGGGTATTCAAGGCATGAGCAACGCTCAAGTGCAGCGGGCACTCGAAAGGTGCTTAAGCTGCTAATAGCAGCTAGTTAGCTTTGCAGCCAATGTCAAATGCTCAAGGCGGGCGACTGCAAAAACAAAGCGTAGGCCCACTATGTGCTAGGTGAATCACGCCTACATTTTACTATATGAAAATGTATTCTTCATTGAGCTACAGCTTAAAAATGTTTTCTCTTTAAAAGTTAATCGCATTTTGTTCGCTGTTAACTTTTCAAGCTATACCTTTGCTTCGTACATATGTTTCGAACATTCATTAAATGTAATGGCTATTATTTCTTTCGCTCATACAGCTCATTACAGCAAGCCCTTAGCTTAATTCCAATTTTATGAGCGTTTGCCACACAACATGTAACAATTTGGCGCACAACCAAACTTCGCGCACTTATCACACACTTATTTGCTGTGGTATTAACAGCAGCGGCAGAGCAGCGGGAGAGCAGCTGCCAAAGCTAACAAACTTTGTCCTTGAACGGTTTCAGCTCGCACACATACAGACATATGTAAACAGGCCTGTAGTAAACCCCATTCATAAGCAACATTTATCATAAGAGACGGCTAAACTATATATATATATATATATATATATATATATATATATATATATATATATATATATATATATATATATATATATATATATATATATACGTGTATACATGTTCCAGTTGGATCTGGCTGATGGGGAAATTGTTGGCTCATTTGAAACTCATTTAAAAACAATTTGGCACGTTAATGCAAAATAAATCTATAAGCTTATGCAGGCAATGAAAACGTGCTCGGCGAGCTGCGATATTAAACTCCACGACAACTTTCACTAAAACTTACTTATGTACGGGGCGTAAGCGTATGTATCCTATGTGTGTGCAGGTTATGTCAAGTACATATACAGGGTATATGCAAAAAGAGAGCAGTGCGAGCATTTAATACAAATGTCATTTGTTGCCAATGATCTCTTCAACCCGAACAAATTGTGGCTAACACGAACACTGAGGTTGAAATGGTGCCAGCGGAATGCAATAACTTAGATAGGCATAAATTATAAATACATATAATAATACAGAATAATGATAAGATTTGAAATAAGAACTATGATTAAAGATTAATGTTCATATACAAAAATTAAGTTCAGATGAAATATCAGTAGAAATAGCTTATATTAGCAGGACTAAAGTTCAGACTGAATCCCCAATCTCATTCATGCCATTCCCTGCCTGCTACTATACTTTGGCACTTACTTAAGGTTTTTAGAAAAGGGCAAACATCAAGAAAAAACATATATGCATAAGATATATATAAACATTTATATATATTAGCATGCGACGATGTTGGCTTTCTCGACATTTTCCACACACGCTCCAAGACATGTCCCGTGTGTGTGTGTGTGAGCGTGTGTGTGTTTTGGCGGGAAGCGCGCTTAGTAAACTGCCTGTCATAAACATGAAATTTGCACAAAACCGCCATTTCTATAAGGTGTCAAAAGCAAATATCGCCGCACATAACACATATCACAGGCACATGCATATATAGACGTTATGGCATTGGCTGATGTCGAGAGGAAGTGCTGCGCATATTGGCTTACCGAAAACGTTAAGTGGCACCCCGCCCTAATACTGAATGGAACCACCCTGCATATCATTACAAACATCCTGCCAGGTTGGGAAGAGCCCAACCTCACCGTCCCTCCTTCGTAGAGAGAACCCCCTATGCCCCTACAGTTTGTATCTTTTAATGGCTCAAGTCGTTATTGCAGCTGCTGTCAGGCACTAACTGGGCCAAAATGCCGCTCTTGTTGTTGTTTTGCCATTTTTGTTTCTCTTTTCATTTTTTGTTTCTCGTTTACACTGGCAAGTTATTAATGACAGAAGTCACCTCAGCGCCGAGGCTTTCATATGCAGATGTCAGGCAAATGAAAGAGGCACTGAATGGAGCGAAGCGCAGGGGGGGGGTGGTTGGCGGAGCTGTGTACATATTAAATTTTAGTAAGCCACACTCTTCTCCCACACACAGGGGCAGGGACAGACGGTTGACAAACTGCCTGTCTTCCTCTGACTGACAATAGGCCAGCATGAAATATCTTTAATTAAAATTTGTATAAAGATAAATGGGTATAGATATCTGCAATGGCTAGCTCAAAGTTTTTATTGCACAGAAACATGCCCACATCTGATCAACTGGCAAAGCAATGCACACAAAGGACTCGGCTGACAGCCGACTCCACTGAATAACCAGCAGCTTAAAGTTGGGCATTGAGCAGTGAGCATTGAGCATTGAGCATTGAGCCTTGAGCCCAAGGACATGGACAAGCCCTGCTTTGTGTAAGAAAACAAAGTTTTGATAGCTTTTCCATACATTTTGTGCTATTTGATTAGGTCTTTGTGCCAGCGTCAGGCTAATTACAAGACTCGCTATTCAATTTATAAAGGAAAATAGAGGAAACTCAATACAATTCAGAGCTAGCCCAAAGCTAGATTAGACTCAGCCTTAGCTGCACATAATTTCACGAAATGCACATTGAAGCCGAATCGTGGGAAATATCTTTTAAACAAAACTGATCAGCTGAACACAAACAAAGTCTGACCAACTAATAAAAACATAAAAAAAAAGAAAAAAAATCTTTTTTAAAACTCATAAAACAAAATATATTTATATATATAAACCTTCTATTATCATGCTCTGCTCTTTTTAACTTTATGCCTATGATTAACTTTTATTTCTCTCCTTTCGTTGATTCTATTCTTTAATTTTTTTTTTTTTGTTATATTAATTTTGTGTTGATGTAAATAAATTAAAAAAAAAAAAAAAAAAAAAAAACAATTGTAGGACGAGAAAAATCAGCTACTTATAACGAATCTTTGGCTTTCGTTGGTAAGTTTCAACTTAAACTCAAAACTGAATTAAACATAAAAATCCTGAATATTGTATTTTATAATAAATAAATCATCTGCTTTAAATACCATATCATAAATAGTACAAAAAATCCCTTTGTTAGCTATGCTGAGCGGCCTTCAACATAGATATGTAAATATTTGATAGATCATCAAATGTAGTTAGCCCCGCTGCTAGGCATAGCTAATAAAGGGCTTCTTTTGCCTGCCTCATAATTTATACACACACACGGCCATACCCTATGCTAAGAGTTGTACTGAATAGCACTCAATGTTTATAGACCCAGACTTCTATGTAAAGTTTCAATCTCGGGAAGCCTTCGATTTCCAAAAACTATCAATTTCGTGTATTCTAAAGTCCAGTTCTCTCTACATCCCAACTTTACACTTTTCGTTCTCTATCTCTCTCTATACCAACTTTTTAGCTTGATTGCGTGGCTTAGTTCGTGTGTGATAAATTATTTAAACAATATGCCTTAAATACAACTTAACTTAATCATAAAAACACCTAAATCAATGCGCTTTATTAAATATATATCTACATTATTACACAAAAACTACAAAAAAGAAGAATTGAACATATTTTAAACTCTTTAACTAGCTAAAGCATAATGCGGTTTGATTTCCTATTTTATTCTTCTACTATTTAGTTTTCGAATAAATTTTTAAGTAGCTTTTAAATGCTTTGAAATACCTTGAGTTTTTAGTTTTAGCTGGCGCAGTATACAATATTTATTTATAGTTTCAATATATATATAAATATATATAAGTATATTTATTTTTCATTTGGCATTTATTATTGAGAGCAACTAAAACCAAACACATAAACAACAAACAAAACACTCTAAACAACAATAACAAAAACCAAGTGAACAGCAACAACAACTCTTGCATGGATTGAAAGCAAAAACTTCTCACACAAATTCCATTGTTCGACAAGTCTACGAATTAAACTACAAATCGCATGTCTTAAAAACACATTTTTATTTTTTTTTTTATTTATTTATTTTTTATGATGCATGTGACACGTGTGCGAGTGTGTGTGTTTTACATAATTTTTAAGCCTTGTGCATTGGGATTGTTGAAAGTCTCGTCAAAAGCCCTGTCAATTTGTGAAATTAATTAAATTATTTATTTATCGCAACGCCTCTCTCTGCGCTTCTCATGCGCATGTTGTATGCGCCCTGTAATTTGTAATTTTCGGTTTTGTCCAGGGCCAAAAGCTTTCAAAATGTGATTCGTGCAACGTTATTGTTGTTGTTGTTGTTACCAATTGGCAATTTGATTGATGGCTTATGCGTCATTTATTAACTGACATTTTGAAATGTCCTCAATATGTTCGACAATTCACAGCAACAGTTGTAATTTGAATGCTTCACACCGAACGACAGCCGACAAATCTACATGATGCAAATGGATCGACCCTATAATGTGTTCCACTTAGTAAACGTCGGGCGAGTGGGGTAGGAGCAGAGAAATGGCTGAGAAATGGCGCAGGGCTGTGATGGGTTAATCATCAGCTCTGGTCTGTTGTATGACAGAACCGAATTTAATAGTTAAAAATGACTGATAGCTGGCAGAAACCAAGTGGAAATGAAACGAGATAAATTATAATTACCTTTCAAAGTCACTAAAACTGTGAAGTCAGGGGAAGTTTTATTTCTGACTAATTAAGTTTAACGCCACGAAAGGCGTTAAATGGTCTTATGTGCAACACGTGGAATTGGAACTTGGAAAACGTAAAACTGACACACTTCAAATTGATTCTAAACAAGATTATTATGCTTTTAGAACGAATAGAATAGGAACATCTATGTCATCCAATCAGAATAAATCCGTTTTATTGTTAAGCAATATAAAAGCTATGAGTCTTGAAAGAAATATAATAAAATCCGAATAGGGAATTCCTATAATTCATATGAGAATATTTGATAAAACATGGAGTCAAACCTAATGAAAGATAACGGACAAAAAAGGAAAATTAATTCAAATGAAACTAGAATACTTTCAAGAGTAAAATCATAGAGGCATGGAGAGATATTAAATATACTACTGTCCATTTGAACTCTGAAACATAAAGTTATAAATGGGAAATGATGGGGAAACAATGCGAACTAAAGAACTACTGAATTTCGCTCCCCGAAACTGAGAAAAACTCAAAATGAAACATCATTAAAAAGCTGAGCTCTTAATGTATTGAAACAGGATGCCCTGCAATATAAATTTTCGAGTGTAATATTATTGCCCGAAACTAATTTCCATTGTGAAAAGCAAGAAAATCTCTCCCGACTATGCCACAAAATTGCGTAATGCGCGGTCCAAATTGCTGACAGCTCCTAGAAGAGGAGCGGCAGGAAGGCGTTTGTTCGAAAAATTGGTCATATTTCTGCTGCGTGTGGTTAGTGTGTTCCGTCATCTGTTTTTACAGCTGTCATAAAACCGCACACAATAACAGCAGTAAAGTAGAAAGTTTTTAAAGCCAAGCAGACGTCGCCTGATGCTGTATAAGAGTCATATCTAAGTGTACGGATCTGATGTATATAAGCATGCATATACATATTTAATGTAATGCAATGTCATGGCATGTAATTAAATTTTTTGTAATTTAAAAAGGGATTTGCTGCAGCAGGAGGCAGCGAGACAATTGCTTGCTCTAAAAATGCCACAAATGGGTGTGTCTCGCTCTGTGTGTGTGTGGGTGAGCGTGGGTGTGTATATGTAAATTATAAAGCACAGCAGCAACAACAACTGTAATAACCAAGAGGAAAACTAGAGGAAAAACTTCGCCGCTTTTATGACAAGAACCACTTGTAGGCGAGGCCGCAAAGCCCCAGCGCGAGTTGCAGCTTGTTTGGGCGTTTGTGTGCATGTGGCAGCAATAGAGCAACAAGCAACAACAACAACGGCAACTACTAACATTCAACCGCAAAATGACACAAAGCACTGCCTAGTCCTGCGCCGCCTCCTGCTGCTCGTCCTGGGGCAAAAGATAGCGCGACACAAGTCAGAACAGTTGGCCACGGTATGTTGCAGGATCAGACAGTTGCGTTTAAATGACAATAGCAAAAGGCAACAGCTTATGTAACGAAAATTATATACCCTAGCTGACTAGGAGAATAGTAATTTTATGATATACTTTTTACCTACTTAAACTGCATATAAAACAGGGTTTAAATATCTTGAAGATACCAAACACAATAATTATTCTGTAATGCAACGATATTTCTAATTAGACCTATATAAAATAGTGTTTATAAATATGTAAATAGTTCATATTTCATTGATTTATAAAATATATATACAAAGTTATCAAAATTATACTTATATTCTGTCTTCGATTCCACTCTTTCATATGATTTTCACCTATTCCAACAGCATTTATGCTAACTCTGAAAGAGTATTGTTGGAAGTATTGTAATAACATAGAAAATAAGTGTATAAGTGTGAGTGTGTATGTGTATTTGTCTATATAATGATACAGTTTAGCTAAAACCATTATGTTGTGTTGTTCTTTATATATATCATGTATGTGCTACTATGTCACCGCTTGCCTTCTAGTTTAACAGTGATTTAACATAGCTTTGACATAGCACTGTTTGGCGTTATTTATTTGTTTTGTGCATGTGCTTAATGTGAATTAATTAATTTCATTCTATATATTTATTCCGCATCCACTTTTAGCTTAGTTTCTGTGTGTCTCTTGTCTCACATCATTTTGCTTTATTATTTCAGTTATAGTCATATTTATCGTTTTATTTATGAATAGTTTTTAGCAAGCTGCAAATATTTGATCGGTACTAAAATATATTGAATGTACAACAAACAGGAGTGGAACGACTACAACTTGCGCTGGAACGAAACGGAATATGGAGGCGTCAAAGATCTACGAATTACGCCCAACAAGCTGTGGAAGCCCGATGTGCTAATGTACAATAGGTAAGTGACCCTAAGTACAGTTCGAATTTCGGACTTACTAATTCAATATAACAATGGATAAATGGATAAAGAATAAACGAATCTAAATCACATTTTGATTATGCGCTCTATGTTAAGTAATAGCAATCTTAAAAGCTCTCCAGGTATATAACAAGAAATCGATATACCAGAGACTCCAATATATCACAATTACATACTACATTATATATATTCCATACATTAATATGCAATGGTAAGTGTGTATAACAGTTTTAACTAAGCCCCAGCCAGATGATAGCTATGAATCTCATAAAACTTTATATTCAATATTTTGGCTCTAGCATTCAAAGTTTACGTTCCAAATTATATACCATTTTATAAAATTTATTGTAGTTGGTTTGTGCACTTTAGTTGCTAACAAAATTTCCGTTGAGTTGCTTTGTTTTATATATTTAAGCTAGTTCTAATGGTAGTCTATAGACTATAGATAAAGCTATAAATTACCAATATCAACTCATCTTAAGTTCCTATAGGATTATGCCCTTTCCAAATGGAGCAATGGAATTAATTAAATTTGCCAAATAAATAAAATTATTAATTCAAAAATTCAAGCAACCTTCAATACATATAATTCATATTATATTTGCTTTATTCATATCAAATACAATGTAAAAAAAAACCATGTTCACTTGAGCTCTAAGAAACGTGCAACCAGCTTATGCTGAGACTCTTCTAAATATACATTTAAATCAGTGTGTATTAAGTATATTTTTATAATATCTTAAAAACAACATTTTTTTTAAAATTAAACTGCGACCGGTATACGCACTTGTCATTCAACCTGAAAAATGTTTTATTTATTGCACAAATCAAAATAAAACAAAAACTTTTAGACAGGATAACCGACTGCATAATATATATGAATAATATATTCAAGCAAAGACATATTTAAAACGTAGATCTCCAGATTGCTTTGCATTATATGGCCAGATTAATGGGTAATGCCCAAATGAAGTGTACTCTGCTATGATATGACTTTCGAAAATATAAACTTTATTTCTGTACGCAAATCATATATCGAAAACAATAAATGAATTCTAAACAAATTTCCAATGCTCCAGCCAAACGAACAATCCAATATTTAATACTCAGTATGATTTTGTTTTCGTAATTGTAGTTCAATATTATTTCAAGTTTACTTTTTGTTTGCGCAAAGCGTAAAGACATGCTCTATAAAAATATATACATAAATATCTATAGATAATCCCCGACCTGCTACTATTAACGTATCATAATCCCACTCGCTATTGTTTGTGTTTTTGTCTATTATGAAAGACAAAGTTGAAATCTAAACATAATCAACTATTTGTGTTCATTTCTATTTGTGTTTCAATGTTGCCCAAATAACCAATTTTTAATTTGCTTTTAATGTTTTCTATGTGAACATATCGACTAGACCTAAAAAAAAAAAAAACAAAAAACAAAAAAAAAACGAAAGCAATTATATTTTTATTTTCTAAAAACCAGAAAAATTGTTGTTTACTTCAAATAAGAGTAGTTTACACGCAGTGGTGTTCTAGTGGGACTGTACATTGTCAGCTTGCCGTTGATGTGGGCCTCACTTTGTAATTGGATTCGTAATGCTAACCGAAACACATACATATATATATATGTTCATATATATATACGATATATATAATCTGTAACATCTAATCAAATAATAACTAACTATAAAAACAAAACCTTAATTGATAAAAGCGACCGAACTAAATAAAATCTCAGACTAAACTCCATGAACTCTTAACACATATGGTTTAACCAGAATATTATGCAAGTAGTTTGTTCGAAACAATCGAAAGTTCCCAAATAAAACACTTTCAAAGAATCACATATACATACACAATTCATGTGATCTGTTCCATTTACACACATATCTATATAATGTATAGTTATGCATACGTAGTACATATATATATATATATATATATATATATATATATACCTAGTTTCCAAGCAAACAAAAAACATTGACAATAACCAACATAAGAAATTGTTCAACAATATGCTGGTGTAATATTTCTGGTTAGACGTTCAGTACTTGAATTTATTTGGCCAATACTTAAAACAAAAGTAAAGAAAACAACATATTGTCGAAAAAGACAACAAATTTATTTGTACTTGTTTGTAAAATAAATCCAAATCAAAGGCAAAATAGATTTTCAAGTATTGTGCATGAGAAATCAAATCCCTCGTACTAAACAGCAACTAACTAAAAACGCATATATAAATAATACCAATAAAAAAAAAAAAAAATATATATATATATATATATATATATATATATATATATATATTTATCAAAAATCTAACATCCAACCTAACCTTTACTAAATGTCAAGTGCCTCAACAAATCAAACAAAGATTTGTTGGCACTTTTAATTATTGCAATTCCCACACCATTTTGTAATTTGCTAAACCCAGATCCCCAACCGAACCACTTACAACAACACACACCACGACATATTTAATATATATACTAACAACATTATATTAAAAAAAAAACAACAAATTTCAGACTTAAACTACATTCATATCTAAGTCATAAAAGAATTTTAGTTTAGACTAAACTGAATTAACTTAAGCGCAACGACACGAAATCACATTACATGTATCATATTACAAAAGCGAAAGTGAAACATGCCAGCAAAGTATTTCCATTTGATTTCTTATCTTAAATAAAATACTTAAATGTTTTTATACAAAATATAGTTTGCTAAACAAAAATGCATACAACAAAATGCTCGGCTAGCCGATGATTAGATGAGCTGTCTGTAAAATAAGTTTAATTATAGCATATAGATTGATATTTAAATTGAAAAATATGCCCGACCCATCTAGAATCAAGTCAAATTTATTGGAGTCTGTAAGATGAAGGATCAATTAATTTATTTTGCAAACATTTTTGATCGATTCAATTCTGTTTAATATATAAAAGTGATTTAATGTATAAAGTTATACATATATAACTATATATTTTCCAATGAGTTCTCTCGGGAGTAATTAAGAGCTGCATTTAAATATTATTCAAATATTGCATAATTAAATTATTCATTATTAATCTATCTAGTCTAGTCGAAATGAAAACTCTAAAGTCTATTCTAATTCTAATAATTAATCCTACTTGCAAACAATATGATTCGATAGATTCAGCTTTGCTGGAACCAATGCAATCAGAAAGCTAAACAGTAGGATATTTACCATATGTTTAATAGTTAATATGGATTCTATAAATACATACTATATATATATACTATTCTTTTTAAAGATTTAGTACATCACAGTTCTGTCTGGCTCTCTCTCTCTCTCTCTATCTCTTTCTCTCTCTCTCTCTATATATATATATACTATATACTATATACTATTCTTTTTAAAGATTTAGTAAATCACAGTTCTGTCTGGCTCTCTCTCTCTCTCTCTCTCTCTCTCTCTCTCTCTCTCTCTCTCTCTCTCTCTCTCTCTCTCTCTCTATTCCTCATTCTTATTTATATTTGGTAGAGAGCTATCTTCATTTCTCCTCCTCTTTATTGCACCGCATGTAAGCTTTGCTTTCTCGACTGTTCAAGACTAAACTACAAATCGAATATTTGAGTAAAACGTGCTCAATTATAGACTTCTGCATAGAGTTTTCTCCGCTTTTCGTTTTCAGTGCTTCACATTTCTTTTTCTTTCTTTATTCGGACAGCTCATCAAAGAATTGTACGCTAAATACTTATATTCCAATCACGCTCGAAATACAGACAAACTTTCGCCTAATTCACGTATCAATCACTCAACAATAAGTACAAATTTTGCGCTAAACTTTATTTTCATTTGCCGTCACTTAGCCCATCAGCTCAAACATACTTAAATATACAAACAAACTCTCTATAAACCCAACTAAAAATAACCTAATTGTATCTAACTTATATCTATCTATGTGTATGTATGTGTTTACTCTGTGTCTGTATGAGTGTATGTGTGTATGTTTCTTACTTAAAATAAAAATCAACGCTAATTACGCCCTGCCATACAGCCTGTATATAGGATATGAAATATCCTTTACTTAACTGTGGGATATTCTACCCACTTATTATGAATGTAGATGTAATTGCAAAATATTGTGAGGTGACAAACTGTCTGTTCAAGTATAACTTTAAAGACTTTTTAATTCAATCAAGAGTCTGATAAAAACTTTTTAAGAGTTGCAACGAACTTCAAACTCGACTCAATCTAAACGGCAACAAGATTCATTAAAAATGATCACAACTAACAGCTGAACTTCCCATCTCTAAAAGCAATTACAGGGTATGTACGCAGTAATGATTAATTAAGTGTGACTTTCACATATTTCTACGTATTTCCGATTGCAATCAGCATAATTACTCAACTAAATGCAATTGATATGCCTCCACAATCCATATTATTCTCAATCTTTCCATTGCATTGGGTGTATAAGCTTTACAAATGTATGACTGTGTGAGTGTGAGTGTGTGCTTACTTATTAACCAAATAATTAATTGTTATCATTGTTAATATGCGTGTGCTATTGTACGTTCTAGCTGTATATCACTGTGTCTATAGCTATAAATATTTTCATATCATGTCTTAGTCGATTGCCAGTTAAAACTAACCCATTCATAACCATATAAACAAATATATCTATATGCATACTTACATATATATCTATTGCTATAACCAGTTCTATATGCATTTAAATCTCTGTGTGCGTGTTCTTTTGTTTGTCTATATGTCTCCAGACAATTACGTCTAATGATGCAGCGCACACAAACAACGAATATCTGCAATAAGCTATCCGACACAAAAACCAAATCAATGTCGGTTCGTTAAGTATCTGTAAGTTAGCTTAAGTTTTGTTGTAAGCTCAGCTTAGTTGCATGCTAGTCTAGTTAACAGTTAAGCTATTTATACAGCAGCATATCTATGTGTGTGGGCGTGTGTGTATGTGTGCGTGTGCAAGCTATTGAAGTTATTATCAAAAAGCAACTGAGTGACTTGTGGCTTCGAGTTTTTAATGTCGACTCTTTGGATTTTGGTATATATGCATCTATTTACGTCTATAAATGATATACTTATAATATATAGTAATCACCAGGGAAAAAATATTAAACATATAAATACACATACAAGCATTTGCAATTTCCTTCCTCTTTTTTGGCGGACTCTTGAAGCTGTTACTAAATTTACTCTTTGAGTGTGATCCTTCAACTTATGATGTACAGTAAGTGATATAGTATAAGCTCTCAACCTTTCAATAGTGTCAATCCTGCTTATACACAAACGTCGAGCTAAAATCATTTAATCTTCATGAATTCCACCAAGTTAAACTCTTTCTTTTTATATAATGAATATGAATTTATAAAAATTGGTATTTTGCGCTCACCTTTAACATACTTTGCTTGCAAGTGAAAATATCTGCTCTCTTTATCTCAACTCTCATATTTCGGCAAATTATCCAAAGGCCGAATACAAATTTCTTGTCATTATACAAAAATAAAGTATATTTAAAAGGCATTTACTAACGCGGCGACATACGGCTTTCACGTTGGCTTGCTTGACATAAAACCGGCATAATTTTTTCCTATATATAAGCTCTGCAAAGTATTTTCCACAATTTATTTTATTAACTTTTCTGCAGTGGCAGGACAGACGAAACCATAGCATACTTTTGAGCTGTGTGGCAAGAAACCTTTTACGCCACGTTATTTAAGCAGCCAGATGAACCGAAACATTTTAAGCCATTACTTAAAAATAAGCAAAGAACAAAAAAAAAATGATAAAGTCTACTTAAATACCGCAAATCCTCTTCAGGTGCCGGCACAGATCTAAAAAGCGTGGCATGAATGAAGATAAATATGCCGCAGCTGCACGAATTGTGGCCAGAGTGCAGCTAGCTAGCTAGGTGTCAACTACATAAATTTTGTAGAGCTAATTGCACTGCAGTGAATACTCTAACTGGAAGAGCTTACGGACCGCATAGGTCGCAAATGGATTTGAAATGTCAGTCAAGAACAAATGGCTTAAAAGCCAAAACGGAGCTGAAACGGAGCGCTGCGCAAACTCACGTAGTGCCGAGCACGCAGTATCCGGTGTTGATTACCCGGACCCGTGCCTGTGGCCGTGACCGTGCCCTGGCCCAAACTAGACTGCCGAGAGTTCCCACGCAAGTTCCGGAGCAGAAGCAATATAAAGGCCAAAAGATATCATAATGATTCTGTAGTCGAAGGACGAATACAATCAAGGGAAATCAGCGTATAGAGCTGCTCTGGGGCGTGGCCATACACGCACGAGCCTACGGACTGTCAACTTTATTTAGTAATGAACCAGCGACGCGTTTCGGTCTGTTCCATAGAATAATTTCAACGGAATCTCGTCATAATTAAGAGCTCATCAGCATTATGGCAAGGACCATAAGGCGCTTAGCTCGAATCATAAGTCGAAACACGTTTGCGCAGCTTCGTGGGAGAAACTGTGTTCGGGAACACACTGCGATTGACATTTATTTGGTTTAATTTATTAAGTCAGCTCTCTTTGCGACTCGGCCAGGAGCTGAACGAAAAGCAAGCCTAATTTGTATGCGTCGGCAGCGCTGCTAATGAGCGGCCATCATTTAGATCAATAGCAAGACGAACAAGGCTTATACAGTTACATTTACATTTATATATATATATATATATATATATATATATATATATATATATATATATATATATATATATATACATACGTAAGTATGCACACTTGAATACACTCATTCTTCTTCGCTGCTGCGAGGGTTTCTTTTTGCTCAACGCCAGCTGCACATCAATCTGCCGCAGCTCGGAATTTTTGTAATTTTATTTATGCTGATTCCAATGTGCGTTGTACGAATCTCAATTTGCTAGATGTTTAATTGAGATACTTTTTACACACAGCTGGACTCTAAGCCAGTTGGTAGATAAAGCAGAAAAAAAACGCACAGAAAAATATTCTTAAATCTATTGAACGTTTAAATACGCTTTCATCTGACCGAAGATACAGTTCCTACAGATAGTCTTCTCTTTATAGCCGTTCTGTATTATACAACAGTTTCCTAAATGAAATATAGTTATTCTCTAACTTAAATAGATTAAAAAAAGAACTGAAGAATGATATAAAACAGAAGAACATATTACATAAATTCAAACATATATAAGAAAAATTTACTTTTAATTTTAAAACTAAACTTAAATTTTAATTTTTAAATATTTTCTTAAATATTTAAATCACACGAAGAGCTTAGATATGTGCTTATGTGTTTCTCTCAATGGAAAGGTTCTTAACTTTTCTGCTTCAAGTAGACTTCACTTAATAAATAGTACAGGGCAATATTATATAATTCAATTTGACTTTAAATACTTCATAGAATATACCTAAAGATTTTCTTTAGCATTTCATATAATATGCTGGACCGCATTGCAGCCTTAAATAATTAGCCTTATACAATTATAACATTTTACACACTTTATAAGTGATGCGTAATGCCCTTTATTAGTTCATAAACAGCCAAATTTTCGCAGCCAAAAGCTTTCACATTAATTGCAATGTTATCTCTGGCAAATGCCGTAAACAGATTACAAAGCATGTGCAAGTTTATAAGTAAAAGCCGGGAGAAGCTAAGAGAGAAGTTTCGGTAAAAATGCGGCCTTCGTCCCAAATGTGATTGACAGCGGTTGTGGCTTAGCCAACTGGGGCGTAAAACATTTCCTCTCCCTCACTCTGCCTCCCCTCTTATCCAGTCCCAAACGGACCAACATCAATTTTAATAATGCCCTGGCAATGATTTTATTTATTTGTTTCAGCGCTAAGGCCAAACCAGAGGCTGTCGCGGCTAATCCGAAAGGCTGCCGGAATTTTTCACTTTCAAATATTAAAATCTGCGTCGTAATTGAGATATGGAATAATCACGCAGTTATGAAGGAATCTTTTTCTGAACGTACAAATTGTGTAAAGGTTAGCTGGACTATAAAAAAAAACACATTTCTTGCTCGATAGTGCAAGCATTTATACCAGTAGCTAAGAGGAATAGGTTGAAAGCTGGCAAAAATGCTCAAAAATAAAGTACACTTTCATATTTTCCCATGAGCAGTAGTACTATTAAGATCGAATTTAGTGCGTTCTTTTTTAGTAAGCGAAATGACTTTATCCTTAATAATAATTAATATAATAGCCTTAATAAGACCTCATACTAGCAATTCAAAACAAAGTTATTCAAGGCCACAGCAGCTTCCGCTAGATTTCAAACTAATCAAACTTTTCCGATTTATAAATTTTTACCTTTAATAGCCTGAACCTTTTTAAAATGGGAAATACCATACGCTGTTTATCATTTTTTCGATAACTCATCCTTTTTTTAAGGGCTTTTTTCGATGACTTGAATTCGTTTCTTAAGCTTTGTACATCGTTTGAACTATAGACTTCAAATATAACTTTGGTGGAATTTAAGGTTACTCGTAGTTTTATTATATTAAACAGCATTTTGTAAATATCTGCAATTGACTCATTTTTTAGGCTCAAATTACTTTCTTCATTCCAAATAAAAAGCAAATTTGTTCGAAATGAGATCATTTTCATTATAGTATAATGAAAAGGATCTGCTCAGACTGTTTTCTCCACTTCATTTATCTTTATCGTTTATCGAACCAGTTTCAGTGTTCCATTAGTGAAGCCACTTAACTCACGATTCATATTGAGCAAACTGTGAGATATACGACTTAGTTAACTCTGTCATTCATCACAGCCAGACACACGATCAGATCATTTTCTTCAGTTTCCTTCCGTATAGCTTATATATCGATTGGGATTTTGTGGCTCTTCAGGGCAGCAGTTAACAATTCGGTGTCTGCCGCAATTGTTGAAACTCCAATTAGTCAAATTACTGTTACCTGTTGTTGCTGTCGTTGTTGTTGCTTTGGGTATTGGCTTATTCGCACGGGAGCCAGGTGCATCGGCCACAATCTCTCAAGCCTGACTGCGCAGCGACAGCTGGTTAATGTGCCAGCGTGTGTGTGCCTTGGCGAGGCTACAGCTGGCGCTAATCGGGGCACAAATTCCATTTAAATGCCATAACAATAGCATGTAAGCTTTGAACCGGCCACGCCCGCAAATGTCAACCCAACAACGTGAACACAGGTGCTCGTACACTTGCTGTGCGTTGCCAATTAAATGCACACTTTAACCGCACAATTGCAATCCAGCCATGAATTAAGGTGTGTGCTTGTGTAATCTCTTCCCTCTCTTTGCATCTCTCTCTGCATTTCTCTCTCTCTCTATCTCTCTCCTTCTCACATGTCCACACACACAGACAGAGCAATTGCGTAGAAGTCACGTTGACCGCAAAAAGTACGCAAAATGACAGCAAACAGCTCGTAACTCAAAATATCTATGCAAATTGCGTACAAAATGTTTGCGCAACAGTTTTGGCCCCCTTGAAAGTCCGCCCCTCCACCGAAAATAAAAGTAATTGCATTTTATTGCAATGCAAGAAACGAAACCTCTCGTATATCTAGTCTATGTACAAATGTAGAGCATATATACAATATTATACGCTTGTAGGCCACTTGTGACGACTGGCTTTGACTACTCCACACACACTCACACTCACACCCTCCCATAGTTGAAATTGTATTTTTGTGTGATTTGCATATGCTTCATATAAAGTTAGATACTGTTATTGTATCTAACAGATTCGTTTGCTCAGCCAAAGTGTGCTGACAATGCAAATGCTATTTGGAACACAATCTGAACGGAATATATGAACAGCACACTCGTATGTAGGTGTACATAAGTGATAGTTAATGTTATCCGATTCTGCACGGCATAAACTACTTTTCATTCATTTCAATTTCATTTGCATACAAATTCAAATAAATGCAATTATTTTGTAAGTTTAGATTTGAAGCTTGCAAACAAATGTGACACAAGAATTCTAGCTAAACGAAATTAAGTCAATTTCGAACATTTGTTTGGCAGAAATATGAGGCAAACAAAATTCTTTATTACGAAAAGAATTTTAAGTTATTTTTAGTTGACACAATCATGCAATAAGACAAAACGAAAACTGAAAGAATTTTCAGATTCATTGCACATTTTCCGGTTTACTAATGATGCGATTACTTAAGTACAATAATCGATAATTTATTGATATACAAATATATATATATATATACATACACACTCATACATTTTTAATATAAAGATAAGCTCATACAAATTGAGAAATCATGCAAGTTATGTATATATAGGTATAAAACAGTTCCTTGATAATTTACATTCAACTGCAAGAAAGGAATAATTAAAGTTAAATATTTATATTAAATTTAGCGAATATTATTAATATTAAGTAATATATATATGACTGACATTAGCAATCAATTTAATTAGCCTATATCTGATATTTAGTGTTAGACCGAACACAACACGCACTTATAACTTGACCCTAGCATAGAAAATCCTAAAATACAACTAACTCCTAGTTCCCTGAGCTCCATTGGAGCACATATCCCAATAACGTTTTTAATATAAATTAGCTGAAGAAAAAAGAAAACAACAACGAAATGCGCAAATTATATGAACAAACAAAATGCATAAAAATAATAAAACAAAAACATAACAAACTCCAAACATAAAAGTAAAGAAAATAAATATAAATTCAACAAAATACAATATCAATCAATCAATCAAAGAATACAAAAATCGAAAAAAAATCGAATAATACATAAACAATATTGTACAATAATTTAGCGCGGATGAGGGATTCGATGGCACGTATCACACCAACATTGTGGTCAAACATAACGGCAGTTGTCTGTACGTGCCCCCTGGTATCTTCAAGAGCACATGCAAGATAGACATCACGTGGTTCCCATTTGATGACCAACATTGCGAAATGAAATTCGGTAGTTGGACTTACGATGGAAATCAGGTAAAGTGTTTAGTACACAGTTACAGTTACAGCTACAGTACACACTCAAAGAGCTCAACAAAGCCTGGTACAGTCAACTCTGACTGGCGAGCAACTTGAGAACAAAAACATCACCACACTTCACAACCATGCTTTTTGCTAACACACCCACACACACTCAATCTCAATCTCACACACATACACACTAATACACGCACAACTAAATACGAACACGTGCACGTGCACAGCAAGAAGATCGGTTATAGACAATGCATAGGCATATCTAGACAGACAGAGGGAGTTGTTTACTATTTAGATCAGGTTCGACGTCCTTGTGGGAAAGGAAAACCGTAAGAGTCCCTTGGCACGCGCTGCTTTTGTTTATGCTTTTTCAAAAATCTATCTCTGTCTCTTTCTCTCTCTCTCGCTCTCTCTTTTTATATCAACTATCTTCCCGTTTAATTTATAAATCAGTACCTGTCCCACTTTAAATCTTCACGTCGAACAGTTCTTTGCGTTTTTGCGAATTACAAAACCAAAAAATCAAATGTGCTTAGGCACCCGAAAACAAAAAAACGTTTCAGCGTGTTGGCTAAAATGTTCAACAAAAAATTGAACATTTTTGCCGAGCACTTAAAAAAACACAAAATAATAATAGGAAAATATCAGTATAACAGTATAACAGCGTGCATTTATCAACACTGGTACAATAGAAACGGAATCATGTGTGAGACCCTTGAAATTTTTCGCCCCTGTTTCAAAAACACTGAAAAATTTCAGTTTCAACTATTTTGCATGTTAGCAGACCAACCACGCCCAAAACTAAATAAATCGAACAATTTTGGACGTACGTAAAGACTCTTAATGGAAGTCAAACAATATACAAGGTTTTCAGTACAATTTAATTTTATTTCCACGTTTTTTTGCACTAAAAACGCAATAGCAAAAAAAGAAAACGAAAAAATAAAAATAAAAATAAAAAACAATGTATGTATAAAAAGTAAATTTCTCTCTTTTGCTCGCTGTATCTCACTCTCTCTCTCTCTCTCTCTCTCTCTCGCTCGTACACCTTGAACACATGCTCTCTCTGTACATAAATGTTGTTTCAACGTGGCTTTAAGCAAAATTCTCAAACATATTTACTAAAACAAACTAAAAATGTTAAATTTCTTTTTCTCCATACAATTAAAATAACGAAAAAAAAAAAAAACTCAAAACAATACCCAACCAAAAATTCTTTCAAATAAAAAAAAAAAAAAATAATAAAAATTCGTTTGTCTACAAAAAATCAAAATGTCAAACAAATTTTTTGATAAATCGTTTAAAAAAAACAGTTGGATTTGGTTTTGAATTCCGAAGATGGAGGGGATCTTTCCGATTTCATAACAAATGGCGAGTGGTACTTGCTTGGTTAGTAAAAATCATCATAAAACCTAATGCTTATTTCACTGTTTCCTAAACGTTGTCATGTGTAAATGTCTAAAAATAATTCATTACCCCAAAACCTAATCACGTATTTGTTTTTATAATTTCCAATATCATTTTGTACATAAATCTATAAATATATATATAATACTAAGTAGACATTTTTGGCCTGGCGCTTTATCAAAATTGCTTCTTAGAAAGTTTTTCAGTTGCTGCTACTTGAATTGCAAAAAAAAAAAAAAAAAAAAAAATCAAATAAAAAATAAATGATTTTTCGTTTGTATATAGTACACATATTATATAGATTAAGAAAATATGAAAATATCCGTGTACATAAGTGTATTTGTGTATCAGTGTCTCATTCAACTCTATCTTTGCTAAGAACTAATCGTGAATTTTATCGTTCAGCCATGCCCGGAAAGAAGAACACGATAGTCTACCAGTGCTGCCCAGAACCCTATGTCGATATCACCTTTACTATACAAATACGCCGACGTACATTATATTATTTTTTCAATTTAATTGTACCATGCGTGCTAATATCATCGATGGCTCTGCTGGGCTTCACATTGCCCCCGGATTCGGGCGAGAAACTTACGCTGGGTAAGTATATCCGAGACCAAATAAGAAAATGAAAAACCAGAAGAAAAACCGAAACTCCACAACACTATCTGCCCCCAACCTGAGCCCATTAATGAGCTACTACTATGATAATATATATATAAAACAATTTTGCAAGTTATTTCAGCGTGTGTGTTTTTTATTCGAAGTGCTACAAATCAATGTTTGGCGAATATTTAGTTAGGGCCTATCCAGTATATATATAAACATCTATATATATAAATAAAAATAATTTTTGGCCAGGTAAAGCAGCGGTAGCGAAATGAGGCTTAGCTGGATTTAAACACTATGCATATATAATAATAACCCATATAAAGCTCGTAAAACCCAACCAAAATATATTATGAACGCTGCTTTAAAAGCTAGTCGTGACTAAAGATGCATGTTTTACTTTTTCCAGTATTCCTAAAGTAAAGTATAATAAAAAAAATAAAAATAAAAATAAAAAAAATTAAAAAAAATTAAATAAAACTAGGAGTGTTGCTCTTTGATCCACAACCCAAAAGGCAACACTCTCGACATGCTAAACCAAATAACTGTAGATCTACAACAAAAACTCCCTTAAAGCAAGACCTCTATAAAACCAAAAACCAAATATACTAAAATTTTTCTACTAATATATAAAATATATATATATAAATTTTTAAATAATATTTCTTACTTTTTGTCTTTACGATTTTTTCCATCATTTAGTTTTTCATTTCAAATTGTTTTTTTTGATATACGGTATTTATTGTATCTCTTGTTCCAGGCGTAACTATACTACTCTCATTAACAGTATTTCTAAACCTTGTTGCCGAGTCAATGCCGACAACGTCGGATGCTGTTCCTCTTATAGGTACACACACACGCTATTTATTTACCAATTAATTTTAAAGAAACCGATAAAAAAAGAAGTTGTATCCGGCCCAAATGCTGTTTTTAGTTGTCATTAGTTTAACTACAGTAGTGCAATGAAACAACAAGACAAAACAACAACAAAAACAACACAACAAAGACAATTCAGAAATATGCAAAAATACCAATTATTTAGATCACACACATACACACACACACACACACTGAATCGTATGGCGAATGATAACTGCTCTATATATAAATATATAAATCTATATCTATATATCTCTTAATTCTGTACGTTTGTGTTTGCTAATAGATAAAACTCTCCACTTTTGGACTAATAACTCAGTTTCAGCCAGCTAAAAATCTCTTTCTACTGGAACTTTTGGATAGACCTTTGCAAAAGCCTCCAAAAGAAAAAATAAAACAAACCACAGCAGCACACCTACCACAAAATATCAAAATATACCTCCAAAAAACACCTCCAACACACAAAACCCCGTCTGTCTCTCTGTCTATAACAGTAAAGTAAATAAGAATAATGCAGCTGCAGCAAGTTTTCTTCAATTTCTATTTACTTGCTCTCGCTCTCTTTCTATATCTCTATCTATACATCTCCAACTATCTTTAGCTGAGAACTCTTTCAAGATTACAATAATTTTTACTTATATTAATTATAAACTTTAAACTTAATCTTAACTATTTTTTATTATGTACTTCCACAAACCTTTGCTCAGCTGATCTCAAAAGTAGTCTAAAGCATACACATAACTCGCGTCAAGAGCTCTGACATAATTGGTATTTCACAACACTGAAACATGACCCGAACACTGCTCACGAATCACGAATCACGCAACACGAATCACGTTATACAAACCACATTAATTTCATAATCGAATCACAATGATAAGTTTTTGCGTTTCTCCATTTCCATTTTGCTGTTTGAAAAAAAAAAAGAAAAAAGAAAATGCATATGTTGAACCCGTTTTCCACTTAGTTTTCTAAGTTTTGTGTTGTTTCTGTCGGTTCGTTTGTTATTCTCTACGTGTTTGCCACTAGATGATTCTTGATTTCATATATACTATATAATTTTGTACAACTCTTCAGTTCGTTTCTATGTTACTTTAGCCTGTTAAAGATTGTTAAAAAATAAAAAAAAAATAACAACAAAATAAATTAAAACAAAGCTAATGCGTTCGTTATGTATATAAGCTTCTCTATACGAGTAGTGGCTCATACTTTAAAACATCATTGGGCAGATTATATTTTATTGCCTGATCAAATCATCTAACTAACTAGCAGCAGTAGACGCAATATACTTGTTAAATGTATTTTAAATATAGTGCTGAATTGTACATAAAAAACCTAGAAAAGTTATGAACGAATCCAACGAACAACCTTTTTTCGCTACCAAAAATATATATATTCAACAAAGCCTTCAAAACGGCCAACAACAAGCCAACAAACAGTCAGATAAAAACATGAATAAACAATAAATAGAAACAAAAGCAAATTGTAGGAGATTTCCATTTTGATTGCTATCAAGGGTCAAGGTCAATAAAGTCGAGCACAGACGAGACAAATGCTGAACGTCAGTTTTAAGCAGTTTTTCAAAAACACATAAATATATTAAGTAAATGCAATACAATTTGGATTTGGGTTAACTGTATCTCTACTTTACTGACCTCAGCTGTGATAGCCCATTAAAAAAACATTTGAAATCTGGAAACAAGCAAAAACGACAAATCTGTAACAAACGCAGTCCAGTTATTCATTTAGCCTGATATTGTCAGTAAAGAAATATAGATTTAGATAACAAAATAAATATAAATATATTTATGATTTTGTATACATTGAACAACAATACCAACAACAACAACCACAAAACATATCAATTATTAAAAACAAAAACAAGAACACGCAATATAAATATTCATATATTGATCAAGGTTTGTATTGGAGGAGACATCCAATGTCGTTTTGATACTTGGTAAAGTAGAGAGGAAAACATTTAGGCAAACTCTATATCCGTATATATATGTATATCTGAAAACATGCATATGTGTATATATAACAAATAGGCTAAGCGAAACCCCACCCACATCAAATTAGTATGCTATGTAGTTATATTTTGGTAGGTATACGATATACGAGTATTATTTTCAAAATACTTTAAAGCCGGGCGATAGACCTATTGCCTAACAAATACACGCAACTGTAAATAATACAGACATACAAAACAGAAACACACACATACACACACACAGCTGAACCGACGTAAGTACAACAACAAAACAATAGCAACAACAGCTGAACTCTAAACGACTATCGATAACTGGCATGCAACCAGGCTAAGAACAAGTAAAAGCGAAGCTCAACCAACTCTTACCCAACAATCAAAAGAAACACCCATTCATTAAGCACTCTCACTCTCTCTTACTCACTCTCCCCTCTCTCTCCGACTCCTTATCACTCAGTCACACTCTTTCTCTATTTCTCTCTCTCTCTCTCTCTCTCTCTCTCTCTCTCTCTCTCTCTCTCTCTCTCTCGCTGTCGCTCTCGCTCTATATATCTCTATAACACAGTAACACTCTATCTCCTCTCGCTCATTCGCTCTTGCTCTCTCGCGCTCTCTCTCTCTCTCTCTCTCACTCTCTCTCTCTCTCTCACTAACTCTTTCGCTCTTTCGTTTTGGCAAGAGCTCATTGTACTTGCACCATAAGCAAAAAACACACAAAATACCCGCCGGAAAAGGAAATAAACTATTTGCAATCTAATCAAAAAATAATTATATATATATATATATATATATATATATGTATATATATATATACTCTTTGTATATGATCTTAAAAATATCCCGACTTACGCACCTGTAAATTCCCGACAGTAAACACCCCGCCCACCCCCAAACGCTAAACAAACTCCACTTAAATTAAAAAACTCTAAAAAATACTCGAAGCGCAGATCCATTTGACCAGATGGTAGACTTGCAACTCCACATAATATCGTATCGCTCATCAGGCGCGTTCCATATTATGTCACATATATTTAACAAATATATATATCTATATATATATTGCATATACATATACTTATATATATTTAACCCTTCCAACGACGAGCCCGCATTGAGCCAAACATAATTTGCATGCAGTGCGCAAATTTCTTCTTTCTCTTAATTTTTTGTTTGCTACCAAGGAGCGCCCATTGGTCTGGCATTTAGCCGGGACTGCACGTTCCAAATTAAATGAGCCGCACGCTGCGTGCGAGTTCGTGGGCATGGCAAATTGGCGACACGTTCCGCTAAGCTCATTGCCAGCGACAAGGCACAGTTCGAGCGACAAGCTTCAGTTCAATTTACAAATTTTATTCATTTAAGTAACGGCAAAAACTTGCCACTAACTTTTCGACCGCCCCTCGAACGCTCCACTTGACGCTAAGTATTGGGCAAATGTTGGAAGGATGTGCACCTTATACCACCATTAAGCTTTTGAAAAGTTGAGCAAACTACAAATATATAAAATAAAAGCAGTGAAAGAACATTCATTTTCGCAGCGCGTTGTGAAAATTGATAACAAAATCTATAGTACTTGTGTCGCTGTGCAGCTGGGGAACTGGTTCGCTGTGTTAGCAGAGGCAAAAATTTAAGAAGCTGAGAGCTCTTACCAAAAATAGAATTGTAGATCTGAAATATGTGTGAAAGCAAAACAGATTTTTAATAAATTAGAAGTACAGCTGCGAAATTACTTAACAGAAAACAATTTTAGATAAAATATATTTGATTCCGAGTTGATAGCAAGTTATTCACTGGAAATAAGTTATACAAAATATATTTAAAAGTATAAAAATTATAATGAAAAGTAACTATAACAGTTTCTGTTTTTTTTTTTAAGAAGTCTTATTTCTATTAATATGGAAACTTTTGAAAAAAATATGAAGAGCTACAAAAATTGTTATCTCTGAATAAGTTTCTGAAATAATGTCAAAAGCTAAACATGCGTATAATAATTAATGATATAGGAGAGAGAATAAATATAAAGAAATCATCTTTAAATTAAAATAATTCGCTTGAAGCTAAGTTTTTCCAAATTTAACTAAAACTATATCCAATATATTTCTTCCGTGTTTCATAGGAACACTTTTGATCGACCGGGTGTAAAATTGGAATAGATGCAAGGGGATATTTTAAAGAATTATAGTAGTAGTAGAAAATATAGAGAAAAACAATTTTGGTAAGGAAAACTTTAGAAGATTCTCGCTCAACTTTGATAGAGTTTAATCCTACTGTTTGACTTTATTTATGAATTGTGTGTATAACCCCCAGACAAATATATAGTCCCAATTTAACGCTTGAGTTGTCAGCCAGACATCCAGACCCTGCCCACCCATGCTCTCGATCCTCCCCACCCTGAACTTTGAGTTTGTATAACATATACAACGCATATACTCATCCACATGAAAATCACACTTCATTGAGAATTGATAAATTAAATAGATCTCAAATTAAGCCAACTAAAAAGTACATACTAAAAAGAATTGAATTAGTAAGCCACGATTAAGAAAATGCCAGAACATAAATACTAAACAAAATACAGCGAATCAGCGGAGCATCAAAGAAATTTTCGATATATCGCTCAAGCTCTTACTTTCTCCCTGCGAATAACTTAAACACAACTCTTAACTACAACTACAATAACAACAATAGCTACAACAACAACAACAACAACAACGACAACAGCAACAGAAACAACAGCAACAAGAACAAATACAAACTCTGAATATGCCCTCGGAATAAGTCTGATTGTATTGTTTTTTTTTGGTCGATTTTTTAGTTTCATACACACATACTTATCTATATATTTTATGATTTCGTGTCTCATGATTTCAATTGTATTTTATATCAAACGAAATTCTTTTGTTTCAGGAGTTACAATTCTTCTATCGCTCACAGTGTTTCTCAACCTTGTAGCTGAGACATTGCCCCAAGTATCTGATGCAATCCCCTTGTTAGGTAGCGATTGCATTTAAAACAAAAATCATAAAACAAGCAAATATATATTCAAATTTGTCAAAAACGAAAACAAAACATTAATTAACAAATTACTTAATATATGATTTATATATACGTACATATAATATATATATATCTATATATATTCATAAATATTATTGTTATTGTTGTTATATATATATATCTATTATGATTACTCACACACATTGCTAAATTGTTCGCATATATATAATCCTTAATTAAAAACCAAAGCAAAAACAAAAAACAAAAACAAAATCTTAACTTAAATAAAGTATTAGTCTAACAAAAAACCAAAGTCAACAAAAGTGTCAAAAGTTGTTAAATGTTATTTGTGTACTTCGTACTATGTTTACTAATTACAAGTCTTAAATTATTAATTAAACTAAACCAATTCAACTAACTAATTATCTCTCTCTCTCTCTATCTGTCTATATCTTGTTCTAAAAATTAAACTTTAAATACTCTCTCTCTCTCTCTCTCTATATATATATATATATATATATATATATATATATATATATATATATATATATATATATATATATATATATATATATATATATGATAATGACGTCGTTTCTTATTTGATCATAATATTATGTTGCTATATCTGTTTTACTAAAAAAAACACTTCGTCTCTCTTTTTCTCGCTCTTCAATATTTTTCGTTTGCTTTTTTAATCCAGTTTAAGAAAGTAAAAATAAATCATTTTTCGGTACACATACCAAAGCAAAGTGCTGTGGCACAGTATTCTCCAAAAAATACATTTTAAAAAATTAAAAAAAAAAAGATATCCAGAACATCCTTAAATCGAACTACGTCAAAACGAACAAGAACTTTTTAAATGCTATCGTTATCTACTTACCAAAACTCTTTTAATCTAAAAATTCCCAACTGAACTTTCTCTTTAAAATTTTCTTCACTTTGCCATGGGTACGTGGCTTTTATACTATATTATCCAACATAAATACATGTTTCTTTTATAATAATTACATAATTATAATTATAATGGCAATAAACCATATGAATAATTGACAAAGCTGAGCCAATATTTCCAATTCACTTCAATATAATATAATATGTATACTCAATTTTATTTTTAATCAAACTTGATGTTGTTTCCAGTTTTTGATCTAGCAATAGAACAAGGAAATTCTACTTAAGAATACTTTCAGATATATTATATTCACAAAAATTTCTTCTACCTTTTTCAACCTGAACTCCAATTAATATTATTCCCCTTATTCTAACCAAATATATATAACTCACAAATATTTCAAAATATTCTATTCCTGGTATTTATTTAATAAAACTAAAACTATTTAAAAACCTTTTATAAAATATTCAATGAAATTTTTATTACAATTTTGCTTTAAAAAAAAATAGTAGAAGCCCATATTCTATTCTCACATCTCCAAAACTATATGCAAATATTGATCTCCATCCTTCAGCTCTATGTGAAACCCCATTAACAAAGTTCTATTGTATTCAAAAAGGGGCACATCTCAACAATATTAAAACTGCGGTTTGTAATTGTTCAGAAAAATAATATAGTTATTCCAACTTTTACATTTACAATCTTTCACTAATTATTCCAATACATTTTATAGAGTACACACTTTCTTGTACTTCTTACTTCCACTTCGCAATTATGTAAACTCCATTCAAATGTAATTACAAAAGATACTTATGAGACAGATTTCAATACAAGTGCGTTTGGGAAAATACTTGTGAAATATTGTGAAAATATTTTTAAAACATTTTGATAAAAAATGCAGAAAATTTTGTATTGCATATTATCGTCCCCATATATATGTTGAATATAAAAATACGTCACCGATCGATGAAGATGAAAGAAAGAAAGATGTTTTATACTTTATGGTATTATTTTTACATTTTTGCAAATAGCTTTGATTTGTACTTAATTAATATTTGATTTCTCTCGCTCTCACTTGTCGCTCTCACACACCCACTGCCAACTCACGTTTGTTTGTTTGTGTTTTCTTTGTAAAGCATCACCATATGATATATATATATATATATATATATATATATATATACTATATATTCTATTTGTACACCCCCACTGTTCCGAACGTTCCACCATTCCAAGCCGAAAACTGTTCTCAATCAGAAACTGTTCTCGATTATCGCCTACTGCATTGCTTAAAATACATTAAAAGTACCACTCCAAAATACCAAAACTGAACAAATTAAATCCAATACGATTAGTTAGCTCCCATACCCAACATAATTTGCTCTTTACGCTATGTACGCTTTTTCCTATCATTTCTTACTTCACCCTTTTGACCCATTTCTCGGAATGATATTTTTTGTTCGAGAACCTTTTTGACCAGTTCGATATATATACATATATATATGTTATATAAGTATATACGATTTATAAAAAAAAAATTTTTTTTCAATAGATAAAAAAAATATCATTTCGTACAGAAAAAATACAATGAGAGTTTAGTTTGGTTTGTGCAAATGGGTCAAAAATTTGTATCTTGCATTCGCTTGCTGTTCCTTTTTCATTAAATTACCCACTAATTGCACTGCCATAAAAAAAGCATTCAAAAGCAACAACAACAAAATAAATAATCTAAACCAACAAACAACAAACTAAAATAATCATTTGTGTAAATATATAGTATATAGAACTATATGTTTCATATCAAACAAGCCTAGCAAATGCACTCGCAGGCTTTACATCTGTTTCTTATGAATATACAAAATATGTGTAGCCTTTCTTTACACAACGAAAAAAAAAAGGTTCAGCCAAAAAATATCATTTAGCTATTTGCCTATGTATATAGAATCTTCCTGACTTACAGGAGCTGTAAATAGATCAAAATTAAATTTTAAAAATAAATGCAATATTATAACATTAAACATATGCTTAAAATATAAAATCGTTATGTTATTAGTAAGCTCTAATTGAGCTTAAATTACATTGGGCTCTAAATAAAATTAACTAATATTTAATAATTTAACTATTTTCTTTTTAGATCTTACTTTAAACTTTAAAGATAATGAAAGCACGTTGATAACTCTTTCCAATATATTTTTAAATTTCATGCGGGCATTGATTGATCAGAAATGAATCAAATTAAAATTGTTTTCCAAAGAGTTAAACCATTTAAACAATTAAATAAATTTACGTTTAGAATAAATGTATGTAAACTAATCTATTTACAAACTCCATGTCAAGTCATTTCTCTACCCATACTTTTATATCTCTGTATCTATTTGAAAATGAGTTGCTTATTTGACCGGAACATTTCTTTTTGCCAGGTAGCTCCTGTCTACCATATATACCCACTATTGTTTCGATTGAACTTCAATCTCTCAATTTATAGTTTTAATCTCACCTAAAAAATTTTACAAACTTGCAATCGGACGGAACCGACTGTATAATACTCGTTCACGGTTATAGTACTCCCCATGAGTAGATCACATAATATACGGGTAAATCTGGTCGTCGATGGCCCTCGTAGCTAGCACGTTTAATAATTTTTAGATTTATATTTTTTATATTATCTAATAAATAAATAATAATAATATCGGTAAATCTACATATAAGAAATTTCGAGTGTCAGTCTTCTCTATAAAAGGAAATGGCGGGAACCCAGTTACTCTATCTTCACTTCGTGAACGAGTATAAAAACAAACTAAAATATTTGCAGGTGTTACGATTCTGCTGTCGCAAACAGTTTTCTCTTTATTGGTCGGCAATGTTATAACAAAGACGAGCGAGGCCGTACCACTGCTAGGTACTGGTACAAATACATTCTTAATTTATAATGTTATACTTTATAAAAAAAAAAAAAAAAAAAAAAAAAAAAAAAAAACAGCAAATTAAAAACATTTACAACTCCAGACAAACTTTTACAGCTCTACATAAATAAAAAAGTCAAAACTCTATTCTCTTTTAGCTAAAAACGAATGTAGCAAACGAAAAAATATTTTCAAACCTAAAAAATCAGCTGACTTAAATCTATATATATATATATATATATATATATATATCAAAATATATATCTTGTACAAAATCTAAAAACTAGTGCCAATACGCACTTAAAGTAGGTAAACAACAAAAAGTACGGAAGTTAAAGAGAGCATGAAGTACAACTCGAAACGACCATCAGTACCTTCCCTATTGCTATCTTAGCTTAACCTGAACCTGGCTGAATCTTTTTTTTTACACTTAACAAACAATAAAGTAAATTAAAGCGTTCACAAGACATAAAAATATTAAACAAGAAATATGAAAAGACATTATACTTGAGCTCGGCTTGCCGAAATTAAAACACCCTTGCTGTTAATAGCTGACTCAATCATAAATATAATTTCTTATATATATATATAGCTATCTGAATATCAAGAATTGCATACAATTTGTAAAAGTTAAAAATGATTTTTAAACGTTTTATGGATGGCTCTACTTATTAAAATTGATTAAGATAAGATCTCCAGCATTCAAGTCTACAGATTTGTCTGATATTGAGAATGAGACACAGTAGGGTTTGGGCATTAACAACAACGAGGGCACTCTCCACTATATACACTGCGCGTCATCAGGTTAGCGCCCCCTTTACTTTTACCGTCAATTCTCAATAAAATCTAAACCATCAGAGCTCCAGCTTTAATTTTTTTTTATTATGCTACATTCATTTCTCTTTAAAATAAAACAATAATGGCTTCTGTAGCTATAAGGAATATTTTTTAATAAATGTTTTTCGGAAAGATACAAAAAAAATGTAACAAAAATTTGGTCATCAGGTTAGCGCCCCCTGGGTTAAATTCAATTTAATTAAGTTGTAGGCGTATAATGGTAGTTTATAGCACCTGTATATTCAATTTCTATCATTTTTAAGAAATATTAGTAGTGCGTAGTCCCGCCTTTGTTAAAAATTACTTCAAAAATTCGATTGGGAATTGAATTATAAAGTTTTAGAATATAATTCAATGAAATGGTTGACCAAGCGCGTTTGATTCCTTCGACTAACACTGTCTTTGTACTGTACTGCTTTCCGGACTCATACATTTTCCTGACCAACCATTCCCAGACGTTTTCAATGATATTAAGGTCGGGTGAACATGGTGGTCACTCCATGAGATCAACTTTTTGACCCTGAATCCATGACTTCAAGGATCGAGAAATGTGAATTGAAGCATTATCATGCTGAAAAGCCCATTGCAGGTTTTGGAAAATGTTTTGGAAATGCGGAAAAGCCGTTTTCAACACGTTGTTGTAGTCATGTGCGTTCATGCGCGATTTCTAAAATTGAAGCTCGCAAGTGCCGTAGTATGACAATGCTCCCCACACCATAACCCCTCCCACCAAGCTATGTTCTTCTTTGCGTAGATCATGGAAATAATAGTTATAACATGTATACAACATGTGCGCTTGGACAAAATCTAAGCGTATTTGTTTTCTCAGCATAGTGAGTTGAGGTTTTTTATACTTGTTTCCCAAAGGGAAAAAAAAGTATATTGGTTTTGTGAAATGTCCGTCTTGCTGTCCGTCCGTCTGTCCGTCTGTCCGTATGAATGCAATATTTTTCTACGCTATTGAAGCTAGAGACTTGAAATTTGGAACATATACTCGTGTATACCCTCGAATTATAATGTGTCAAGATTTTCCGGATACGCCCACTAGGGGCGTGGCAAATCGGAAAATGCTTGCGCCCATAGTCAAGAAATCATATTAGTTGAAGAGCTAGAGAGTTGAAATTTGGAATGTATACTTGCGTTGACCACCCAAGCTCAAAAAGATATGGCGGATATATCTACGCCCATTGGGGGCGTGGCAAATCGGGAAAACTGTAACTTCTACAGTTTTAAAGCTAGAATGCTGAAATTTGGCTCTTAACTTAACGCTACGATTCTATAAAGATTGATACAAAGATTTTATGTCCACGCCCACTGGGGGCGTGGCAAATCGGATCTGAATATAGAGTGATTTTACAAAGTCAGCCATATTTTGAGCACTATTGATGCTAGAGACCTGAAATTTGATACATATACTCGGATGAGCAACCCAAGATCAAAAAGATATGGCGGACATAACTACACCTTCAGGGGGCGTGGCAAATCGCAAAAAAGCTTATAGCTCCTACAGTTTTAGAGCTAGACGATTCAAAATTAGATGTTTGTGTTACTGGGGGCCTCCTCTATTGATTCCCCAAAAATAAATCTTACGCCCCTTTGGGGGCGTGGTATATCGAAAAAACACCCTGTAACTTTCATATTTTTGGAGTGTAAGCATACAAACTTTACAGTTACGTTACCCTCGACTCCTTCTAGGAACTTGCCAAATATGATATGTCTACGGCTACTAGGGGCGTGGCAAATTGGCAACAAAATTTGTAACGCCCAGCTGCAAAATTTATATGCCTGTGCCACCTATATAAATAAGCTTAATAAGAATCGCTAAGACGACAAACGGCATTTCGGAGAAATATATGTAATTCGATTTGAATGTTGAAGTTCTGCAAATAATTTATCTGCTAAAATTATCATTTTTCGTATAGCCTAGGTCAGTTATGTTATTTTCTTTCTGTGACAAAAAATGTAAATATCAAATATCGATTAAAAAAATATCGACTTAGTCCGAACAAAATTATTCCACACAAAAAAATTGACGATAGGACCCATCATGTATGTACATATGTATGTAGGCACGAACAGCTGTTCGCAACTATTTTCATGCCGTCGCCGCCGCGTCTCGAACACGGACCCTTTTGCTTACACGCTTTTCATCTACCTGCTGCGCCACATCAGTTTTGCGTTGCCTGTTGGCAAATCCGAAATTACTTCACTACAAGGGCGACTTTTGACAAATACAAAACTATAGAAGCTGCTGTTAATGCAAACACAATATAAACATAAATCAATCGCAATTGTGATTCTTAGAAAATGCTGAAATTCGCGCATATGAACGTATGTATTTATATGTGTACATACAAAAACGGTGGTCGGTTTGAATGCATGCGTATAAAGGGCGATATTTGACAAATAGAAAACTAAAGAAGCGGCTGAAAATACAAACACAACTGACTAACAATTTTGGTTGAAAAATATGCTAGAATGAATGGCGCTGAATATATTTGTGACCGTGCATAAGCAAACGCGCTTGCACGTTTCAATGCATGTATAAATGTAAATGTATTTTGCTGTCGCTGCTTAACGCGTGCGTGTCATAATTGGCCAAACGTTTTGTTTAATAGATTGCGACTGACTTAACGGAACTTGATGAAACTTTCAGCATATGATTCTACTGAATTTTTTACATTTTATAAAAATGCTAATTCATTCACATAGTTATATTTGCAAAAATTGAAATTGCATAAAATTCACATGAATCTACATAAATGCAAAATTTGATATACATTATTAAATTTAAAATACGAGATGCCCTTGTGGGAAACGAGTATCACGCTTTAGGTTTCGTCCTAAGGCAACGTTTTTACTTGTTTTTAATTTTAGTTTTTTTAAGAAATTAGCTTTCTTGATTACTCTTTGGACCGTTGATAAGCTTGCCTTAACACCTGTGTTTTCCCTAATCTTGGTGGTCGACTCGTGCGAATTCGAAGTTTCCCGAAATATTCTCTTCTATCTGCTTGTGGAATCACTTGAGTATTGCTGCTTTTGTAGTTTTTTCCATAGCTTTCCTTATTTTTACGAAAATTATCAATTGGTTTTCTGTCTCTTCCCGTTTTTTCAGCAATTTTATGGTAGGATAGTCCAGATGCAAAGTATGCCTCAACCTTTGATTTTTCAACCAAAGATAAAACTGTTCCTTTACCCATAGGGCACATTTATTAAAAGATATTGAATCGATTGAGCTTCAAAAACTAACTAACTAAAATTGCATCTGGCGACGCTAATCTAATGACACAAAATAAGTGCACACATTCTTTGCGAAAATAGCTTTAATAGAAATTAAAACATAACGGTTCTTCTCCGCGCTTTGTTTCATTATGAGAGAGATGGTATATGATGGTAACATAATCAAAAAAAAAAACTAAGAAGCTACGTGCAATAGGCAAAGAGAAAAACGAAAAGAAAATGAGTGTAAACTGGGGCGCTAACCTGATGACGCGCAGTGTATTTGTCCTTTTACTAAAATATGCAAGCTTTAGTATTTATTTTTATTTTAGGTAATTATTATTATTAATTTTTAAGAAGATCAATATTTATTCAAAAGTTTTTTATTGGGTGATATTGGCCATTTATAATAAGAGGATAAAAATTTCTATAAGTCACATATAAAAATAAAAAAACGCTCCCATTCTCGGGAAATACACTATATATAAAGAGATTACAGCAAGGGTATTCAAATGCATCATAAAATAATATAAAATGCAATTATAAATGTCGCCACTGTGGGTGTTTTGCTTTTCTGCTTGTCATGGCCCGACCCACTCGAAATCCGTTGATTAACAAGTTAATATAATGAAAAACACGTATGCGAGCTATGCTTTAAGTAATACTCTACATAAACTATGTATATATACAAAAACATACTTGTTTCGAAACATATTTAAAAAATTCCTCCAAGTATCCAAGTATCAAAAGCTGACTAAAAAGACTGAGAAATTGTTGTTAACCGTAAGACATCAAACGCCTTAAATCAATTATTGCAATTAATTCATTCTAAACCGTATTTTAAATATGTCAAACAGAAAGCATACCATAAACAAATCCAATGATAAACTAATGAAAACATTTAACTAAAGATAACAAACATTGTTTGCCAGAGCAATTGAACCTCACGAAACCCACATTTTACGTATTTGGCTTCTCTTTGATTAAAGCATGTTGTTTTTTAATTAAACTATATATTTAGTATATCTAAAAACTGCTAAATACAGTCAAGTAGTCAAAATCATATAGTCGATCATCAAAACAAATAATTCAAATGCTTCACATTTATTATAATTTTTGTATTAAACTAAAATAAACTCTTTATAAATTGCACTTAATTTATAGAATATTATATTATATACCAAGTATATAAATACAGATTGAGCATTATAAAATACCCTTATTAAAATTAAAATTCATTTATTCACGCGCATGAAAGGCATTAACGTTACACTAGCGGTTGCAAAGCGCATACTAAGCCCCAAATAAATGTATATATATACATATATACGCATAATATATTAACGTAACCTTTTAAAAATATGTGAAAGCTTTGTTTTTAAAAATAAAACCTTTTTGTATATATAGCATTACACTATATATCACTATAATCAATATACCAAAATAATTGAGAGCGAAAAACATTTTCATAATACAAATATTAATAATAATTTATGCGCTTTGAAAATAAATTTTAAAAATATCCAACACTTTTACTAAGAGTAAATATTTTTCAATTAAATTTTTAATATATTCGGAAAATGAAGTAATATTTCAAAAATCACTATATTTTGACTACTTTTCTGATTTTACCAATTAATTAATTAATTAATTTTTCTTTTACAATATGCTTATGAGCAGACGTTTGAACCGTTTGACGAAATAAAACTGCATGTAATGCCTGATGTAAAATGTACATATAAAGTAAAAATAAAAACATTGCATGCGCGATACCCTGTAAACTGTTGTGTGGTCGTAGAATCATAAAATCGACTGCATGATCAAGAAGAGAATCACAGCATTTGTTTGACACAGACTTCAGTTGTGAATACTCTTATATAATTTATCATGATATTACAAAACTAACTAACGTAATGTAAATGCTGTTTTTTGTAAATTATTATTTCTCAAGCTTCTGTTGTTAGTGTTGCGCAATATTTCTCTGTCGACCCATGATTCGGATAATACTAATATTACATTTACAATTTTTTCTTTTTTTTTTTTTGTTTGGTTTTTGATGTTGGTAATGACAATTAGGCACATATTTCAACTGCATCATGTTCATGGTTGCATCGTCTGTGGTGCTAACAGTTGTGGTGCTCAACTATCATCATCGCACAGCGGATATACACGAGATGCCACCGTGGGTAAGTCAGAAATACGTGTAGATAACTGAAGTGGAATACTAAACGAACTTTATCGTTATCGTTATCATTACTAGATCAAATCCGTTTTCCTACAATGGCTGCCCTGGATATTGCGCATGGGTCGACCTGGTCGCAAGATCACGCGCAAATCAATATTATTAAGCAATCGCATGAAAGAACTGGAATTGAAGGAACGTTCTTCCAAATCGTTACTAGCCAATGTCCTTGACATCGATGACGATTTTCGTCACACAATATCGGGCTCACAGACCGCCATCGGTTCATCGGCGTAAGTATCGTAAATCACTAGATTTACTCATCGTACATTCATCGATTGTTTGTTATCGCTAATGCAGGAGCTTTGGCCGACCCACAACGGTGGAGGAGCACCACACTGCAATAGGCTGCAATCACAAAGATTTACACTTAATTCTTAAAGAATTGCAATTTATAACCGCGCGCATGCGCAAAGCTGATGACGAAGCGGAATTGATAAGCGATTGGAAGTTCGCTGCAATGGTTGTGGATAGGTGAGTTATCAAAGAGTTATCGATAATCACGAGCTGGGAGTACGTGTACTTAAATTTAATCCACACATTGATAGAACAGAATTATGAGCTTCTTTCGAAGTTCTACAATATATATCACGTGATAGATATATGTGAATATATGAATACAATGTGTTCATTCCAAATGAAACAAATAATAAATGAAATTATGATAATAGACAAAATTACACCTGTTAAGCTCAAATAGCTGGTCAGCCACATCACTTGACTTCAGTTCTGAGATAATACTTTAATACAAGTGTTTAAGGTCTAACTGAGTGATGGATAATCCATTCATACTGAATTATAATTATGCACTAAAGAAAATGTGTGATTAGGCCTGCACAAAATAACCTCACTGACCAGTTGTACATATAGACAGGCCTAAATCTGGTGAATAACTAACACAGTGACTGCAAACAGTGCGGTTAATAAGAACTCCCTGACGCTCTACTAAATCAAACAATTAAGGCGGCAGCCACATGGCCACACAACTTCCGGTTATTTGCTCTAGCATATACGAGCCATGTATGTACTTGTATAGGCACATACAAACACACATACACTTATACAGGCACAGTCAAACTCATACACACATGTATATATATATATATATATATATATATAACACGTGGCTCTAATACACAAGCGTGGTTGTTGCGGCTATTTTGTTGGTGGGGATAATTACTCGTGGATATGTATGTATGTACTCTGCATATACCCTTGATATATATGTTTTTATATACATGCATATATCCAATATATTTTTGTATGCTCTTTGTGCGTCTTCACTTAATCTTCTTGCCTTTCTTCTACTTCACAGATTTTGTTTAATTGTTTTTACGCTCTTTACAATTATTGCAACGGTAACCGTGTTGCTCTCAGCTCCGCATATAATCGTGCAATAAGGCCGCTCAATTTAGACACGTTAAGCTACGCACACACTGACACACACACATATATACATCTACAGTATATGAGTAGATGCCTAGTTAAGTTCATTTTCAAAAACAAAACTAGAGAAACTGCTTCGCAAAAAGCAAAAAAAAATTGTTAATTACATTTTTAAGTCAAAGTATAAGAAAAGCAAAAGAGGACAAATGCAAGAGAAAGGGAAAACAAACACACACACAACAAATTACGCACAATTGTTGTGTATTCGAAGGAAATATTAATATTTTATGAAAATGAAATGAAAAACAAAAACAAAAACCAAACAAAAACAAAGCAAAAATTACTGCCGTACAACAAATGAAAAGAAAAAACAAAACAAAAAATAAATAAGAAGCTAAATGTCTAGGTTAAAATACAAGAAAAGAAACAAAAACAAAACATTTGCATAGTAATAGCAATACAAATTTCAGAGAGAAAAAGGTCAAAAAGGATTTTCCAATTATGCTCACACACACACACATGTGTGTATGTGTGTGTGTGCAAAACTTATAAGTTAATTATGCTGAGTTGTTATAAATTATGTATGTTAGCATACACACACACACACACGCGCGCACACACACATAGAGACAGGAGGAGAAGCGAATACATAATATGTATGTATATAAGAGAGATTGTTCCTATGAGACATTAGATATGTATTTAAAACACACACACGCGGACTCTCACACACACACAGACACTCGAGGACTTAATTGAGTAATACATATAAAGAAAGCGAGACAGTGTTAGATATTCTGGAATGGACTTTAAGAATCCTTTTTTCTATAAATTATTTATGTGTTCGAAATACTTTTCAACTTGTGGACCAAACTAAAATATGTTTCCTTTGCTAAACCTTTCTAAGTTGATTAAGAAGATTTTCTCTATAATTTATTATTATTATATATTTTATTTACGCATATTTTTAGAATTTATGTTCAACTAAAGTTAGATTTTATATACCAAAAATACTCTTTTCTATGCATTACTTATTTATTTTTAGATTAAAATATAAAATTTTTCAAATCATTTATTATTGTCTTCTTATAGGTTATATATTGGAAGACATACGATTTTCATAATATTATAACAAGTCTTAAAATTAGTTGTAACTATAATTGTACAATATTATACTTAATTTGAATATATGTTTTACAAATTCAATTTAATTCTTATCTTTTTTTACTCTACAAGAAATAATACATCATGTCATTAAATTTTTAACTCTATGTTTTTATTCTTCTGATTTAGTTTTTTATTCAAGTTGAAACACAAGTTTAATCTTTTAATTAATTTTGATAACATTTTTAATCCGTTTTGCTCTTATTTTATTGAGCGTATGTATTATAAGTTGTGTGGCTAGGATGGCATTTAGGTGGGACATAAATGGTAACAAATTGACACATAATAATGAATATAATTACATATATAAAAATATAGTACCATATAGTTAAATAAAGAAAAACACATATACAAAAAGAATAATGAAAAAAAAAACAAAACAAAACAAAAATAAATAAAAGGAAATACTGAAATAATTATGTAAATGAAAACAGAACAAATACTTTGAGAATATGTTCATTGAACAAACGCTGTTTTTAGAAAATTTATTGTTGACAATGTTGTAGCCAATTGAGAAAATACTAAAACTAATAATGAAACGCAAACAAAACAAAGAAACACACACGTTATAGTCACCAATTAAATGCAAAAGAAGAAATTAGTCAAATAAAAAAAGAAAACAGAAAGAAAAAAAACAAAATCTAGCAATACGAACTAAATGAAAAGTAAATATATATAAATTAATAAAGGCAGGTGTATATATATTTTATGACACATATATCACCGCATATACTCGTATACAGATATATTTTTAATAAAGCAAAGGCAACAACTGCAAACAAATCCCTGAAAGGAAAAAAACACAACCAACCAATAACTACTACAACTACAACAAAAGCAACTACAACACAATTTTGTTGGAAATTTTCGTAATTATCATTTACAATAATGATTTTTCTCCACACACCCTAGCCAAAAACTTGTTTAAACTTCCAAGCGAAACAGTGATATTTACGGTATAAACAAAATACGCTCCCAGATTGTAAAACTTTTCAAAGACCCACCTATAAGAAAACCTTTTCTACACACTACAAAAATACTGAAAAATATATTTAAAGCAAAAAGAAACCTACCTCCTTGTTACACATGTTCATGCATATGTCTCGTAAACACTGCCGTATGAACTCGCACATACTCGCTATATATCCCACATATAACCAGCTCTGATCTGTACTTATGTTAAACCCACCCGACTTCTCGTTCACTCTCCCTCTCTCTCTCTCTCTCTTTCTCTCTCTCTCTCTCTCTCTCTCGCTCTCCTAGGAATTTCTAACAGAATTGAGTCATATCACCTCTCTTTCTCGCTATCAATATATCTATTTAGAAAGGCCCAACATTCGTTTACAGCTACATTAAAGGTCCAACGGCAAAACTTCGTGATCTAATATTGCCGAGGATATTGTAGAAATTCCCGATGATCTTACTATCGGGACATTCACAGGCATCACAATTTATTTCCCAGTCTATACTATACTCTAAAAGTTATAGTTATACCCGATTTACCTCGTATCTAACAAATCTAACATTTCCAACCTCAAGACCAAACGAGTATAATTATTCCATGACACTACCCACACACTCGCATACACACATACACCCACACCCACACCCACATCCACACAAGCACTCTGAAGTGTGAGCAGAACACAAGATCTGAATGATATATATATTAATATATGTATATATGCATTAGAGGGCAGTCGTTTTGTGTGATTTCGTTTGATATAATGTAATTTTCAACAAACTGTTCTGTCCCTTTGAGGTTGTTTAGCAAACAATGAAATAATGAACGAGAATTAGTTTCCATTTGTTTCACGTTTCGAATACCCTTTCCTTTTTTGTCATTCGCGCAATTAGCAATGTAATTCAATTGGAAATAGCGTATAATTTTTTTATATATAATTAATTAATTTAGTGCTTAACTTCGAGCAACTAGGCGCATAATTAGAACTACTATCTATATATATAGCTCTATATATATGTATGTCTTTTTGATAAAAAGAAGCTATTTTAAAAAGCAAAAACCATTTTCTACACTCTTTAAAAGATTGAATTCTACATGTATGTATAATACTATAGCATTAACTAGGCAAACAAAGAATACAAAAAGTAAAATAAAAATAACGATTAAAAATAAACTATAAAATAAGTGTCCTACATTAGGAGAGGGCTAACTTTAAAGAAAAACAAAAAACGAATTTAATATTACAGCAAAGAGTAATACGTTAATAAAATAATAAAAACGAATCACATTTCACACGGCAAAATGTAGGTAAAATAATACAAAAATTATTATCATTTGCTAAAAGTTATAAAAAAAAAATAAGAAAAAGAAAGAAAAACTCTACTTACTAATAATTCTGATCAGAGAGTTTGACTAAATGCTTAAACTACTTTAAAACAAAAGGTTGGCACACCCACAGACGCACCCACGCACACACACACACACACACACACACACACACACACACACACACACACACACAACACACATACATTCGTCTTATTCTAAATAAAATGCAGCTCGAAAAAATTGAGAAAAACCGTTTTACTTTTTTATTGCAAATACTTTTTGTTGCATGTCCATGCATCAAGAAACTAAAATAAAATAACAAGAACTAAAGTCCCAAAAGATCGGTTTACATCCACATTTGAAACAAAATGTGTATTTAATAATTAACATTTAAATTTAAAATAAAAAGCTTAGCTAAAACAGCGAATGTTAAGCACTAAAACTCACCAAAACAAAATCCGTTAATAAAATCCCAGCGCCTATCAATAAACAAATCAAATAAAAACACAAAGATAATATCCCAAACCATAAACAAACAAAAAATCTACCAATTCAATTTAAATAGCTTATTGCTTAATTATAATAATAAATCGTTACCGCAAATTGAAAAACCCAAGTTATGCATGTAAAAATAAAGATTTAAAGCCAAAGAAAAAAAAACCACAAAAAAAAAAAAAAATTAGCAAAACCAAAATAAAAAGTCTGTTGTCGATAAGAAATATTGACAGACAAATAACTTTCGTCACATTGACGATAATAATTAATTATAAGCAGAAACGGAATTAAATGATTTAAATAGTAAATTAACTTTAAAATCGAGAGAAATGATTGCGACAAAACATAAAAAACAAAAACAGAAATAAGAAAAAACTGAATAAAATTTATTTTGAAAAGAGAAACAACTAGTTTTAATACTCATTTATTCGGGAGAAAGCATAAAAATATTAAAAATAAATCTTTTCCTTCTTTGTACAATATAGTACAATATAGAAGATTCAAAACAGTGTAACAGTCGTCGATAGCATTATCGTTAGTTAGTTAAATGTTAATTAACAGCAGTGAGTCGGAGATTTTTTAACAGTGCGCATCTTGCGTTAAAAACGGATACTCTGTTTTGCAGCCCTGGTAAAACAGCTGATTGGGCATATACCCAAACAAAAAATTGTTTCCGATACCACAAAAATCATTAACTTTCAATTGTTCATATAAAAGTAAATAGCATGAATATAGATTTACGCAAACTGTGCCGCATTTGCTTTGTGGATAAAGCGGACGTAGACATAACTCAGCATAAAGTGGTAACAGCGGGGCAAACGAATGAAGCAGAAGCCGAGGAAGAAGAACACACAATATGTGAAATAATGGAGGCTATGTTTGTAGGTGGCATGGGATTCGAAAAAGAAATATATTGAGATATACATTATTATTATTACATGCAGCACATCTCGCTGGATCTATCTACTGAGCTGCCCATGATATGCAATGCGTGTCTCGAGGAGAGCTTGGCGCATTTTGCATACTTTAGCAAGTTGATGATTGCCAACCGACAGCTGCGACAGCTCTACAACGAGGCGCAAATGGAGAGGGAGCAGTTGGAGATAGAGATGGAGGAGGGTATACAACTGATAGAGGAGCAGCACAAACAGCTGAGTCAGAATCAAGATCTGGAGCTTGAACTTGAGCAGGAGCTCGAGCTACAGCAGCTGGAACAGATGCCAGAGCAAGTGCTGGGGCAGCATCTTCTATTGGAGCCACGCCCCTCTCAGCGTTTAGCCAACGAGGATTCGCTGATCGTATCCGAATTCTTGCCTGCCACTGAATTAGATGTGCAGGAGCACGACAGCATATCGAAGCAGTTTTCCAACTTTTCCAGCTACGAGCTGCGCACGTTGGACTATGCGGCTGTAGAACTGAAGCACGATAATCTGGATGAGTACAATGAGACGAATCGTTTGCTGGACACCGAACCCAGCGGAAGTCAGGCTGTATACAAGTGCAAATATTGTCCTTTAGCCTACGCCTCGCAGCAGTTCCTTAAGACTCACGTGAGGCGCTCGCATGTCTGCAAATACTGCACCACGGCGTTCGTCAAGGTGAAAGATTTGAATGCCCACATCCGCGCCAAGCATGCCAATAGCCACCAATGCGTCGTTTGTCTCAACAGCTTTAGCACCAGCAGCAACTTGCGCGCGCACTTAAAACGGATGCACGGCGTCCAGCTGCCCGCCCAGGTTGCCCTGCTCGACTACCGACCAGCCCAACGACAGAAGCTAACAGATCACAGCATCGATAACCACAAATAAAGCTCGACTTCATTCTGAGTTCAATTGCTTTTAATTGTCCACTTCACATTATCTCTAACTAGTTGACCCTTGTCCTTATCCACGCCATCGATGTACATGGGCGTAAACTCCCGGTAGGCAATGCAGACCCTGCGCTCGGTCACATCTTCTCGCAGCACCGAGTGCTCGAATTGATATCGGACAGGTCCATACAGCACGATCAGGGAGAGGCTGCAAAGAGGGAGGAAGTTTGGTCAATGAAATGGAGAGAATAAGTGTGTTATAGAAGTCCTAGATACCCTGAAGTTAGTTGTCTACAATGGTGTGTTTATTGAGAGACTGCAGTTCCTAAAACCATACTTACTTAGGCATGGGAATGCGTAGCACCTTGTTCTTATAGGAATCCAGCTGAGCCTTCGTTAAGAGCGGCTCCAGCAGCTGACTTTTGTACTCTGGCACCAAGTGCAGATTATATTTAGTAACCAGCTTCCGATCGTACATATTTAAGGTGAGCACGGCATCTCCGAGACTATTGACTGTGACCACCCGCTCGCCCCAAATCCAGCAGTCGTCCACGTGCGGATCTATGCTGGCTCCCTTGCTGGGCTCATACTCCAGCGAGCATTGCTCGATTGCTTCGAAGCCGCGTAGCAGTGGAACTGAGTCGAAACGCTGCTGTATATAGCGCGTTGCAGCGGGGAATCCCTCAAAGGACCCCAATTGGAGGCGTCGTTTCTTGAAGTTCGTTTTCGGTCCATAGTTCTGTTTGCGTCGTCCACTCTGTGAAACAGCCCAAGGCAGGTCGTCGAGATCCGACATGAGTTGTGTTCCTTCAGCTATCGATAGAAACTTCTCCTGCACGTAAATGCCAGGCACTGCCAAGCTGTCCGCCAAATTGTGATTTGAATGCGAGTCCTGCACAGCCTGCGTATCCCAGCCGGGGTAAAAAGCTGCGCATTTTGTGCAATAGGACCAGGACTCAAGCTGTTGTAACTGCTGTTGGACGGAAGGTTTTTCGATGTGGAAGTCCTGTTCACAAGTGAGGCAGGTACGAACACCTTTGCAGCCGCAAGGACGCAGTGTATTCATTTTATGTACAAAACTTTAGAAACCAAATTGCATTGAACTTCGCTTGCACGAAATTCCTAACAGATGTTTATTGAAACGAGTAGGCAACTCTGGCACAGGCGATACACGACACAACCACTCTTAGGAATGAACCTATTGCATGCGATAAGATAAGCAAATAATTTGGAATTATTTCAAAATGCCTCCAAAATAATGTATTTGATATTTCAGCAAAATCTTCAATACACGTTCAACTATATATTCATACATATTTCAACATCTTACAACGGCAGTTATTCAACGTTACTATCGGCTGCATGTCCAACCATTCGTGACGTGTGTGAGCCTTTCATTACCATTTGGCGCGTTTTGTTGTTTGCACGGCACAGTAAAGATTTTCATTCTGAATTATAATTAGAAGCATTTTAACAAAATGAATGATTCCTGTAAGTTGTTACTTTTAATAATTATAGCGTATACTGTTATTAAAGTGATACATTTGTTTAGTTGGTGATTTCAATGCCACACAAACGGCCACAGCCGGCGCCACAAAAGAGTCTGCTGGCGAGGTAAGTTTAAGTTTAATTATAATGTGAAATACACAGACTTCATTTTGTGTTGTGCAGGGTATTATTTCTTTGCTGGTGAAGCAAATACTTGATTCGCCCGAGGGCAATTTCAAGATGTTCGATGTGCCCTACGCCTTGGTCTGTGCTGTGGGAATTGTGCGGAATGTGGAAACGTCCTCCACAAAGATTACCTACACCTTGGAGGATCACAGTGGACGCATAGACGCACACTACTGGCTAGAAGAAGGCGATGCGATCAAAGCCCCAGATGTCATGATCAATAACTATGTAAAGATCTATGGCTCAGTACGCCCGCAGGCGGGCCAAAAGGTCTTGATGGTATTCAAGCTGATCAACGTGCTGGACCCAAATGAAGTGTGCACCCACATACTGGAGGCTTTGCACTCCCGCTACAAGGCCGAGGAGTATCATGTTAAGGGCAACTCATCGCAGGCTCCCAGCAATTCGGGAATGAGCAATGTGTCAGCCAGTCAGAGCAATGCGATTGTCGCTGGCTTGGATAGCAAGCAGCTGGCTGTCTTCCAGGCCATCAAGAGCAACTGCTCTGAGGAGGGCATCAATCGACGTGAACTCAAGGCCAAGTTCTCGCATATCAGCCAAACCGAAATGAAGTGAGTGCCGGCGCAACTCTTGAAATGAATTTTTTAATCTCATTATATCTTTATCTTTTCCCATAGTAATATTTTGGACTTCATGATATCCGAGGGACATATTTACTCCAGCATCGATCCGGATCATTTCATATGCACCATGTAGTTAACAAGCTTGAGCATTTCACTGCATACACAGTATAAAATCTCGTACAATTGATAAACAACCGAAAACTTATTCCAGTTTAGATTTGTAAGTCGTTTTTAAATCGACAATTCCGTCACCTTTCAAAATTTGTAAAATAATCTAATCTAATCAATCTAATTTTGAAATATATTATATTCAATATTCATTACTCAATATTTGACTTATTGCAATTAATTTCAAAATCATTTTCCCAGACTAATTGAGGAACAGAAACACGTAATACTCTAAGAGAACTAAGTTTAGGCTTTTAATAATTCCGAACTCGTAGCGATATTTTATATTTGAGGAAATCAATTTTAGTTCCGCAATATGCTAACATTTTGAAAAATGTACCTAAAATGTTGCCTCAATAAAATACTTTAAAGTATATCCCGTATTTCTCCTCGCTGAGTGCATTGACCGAAATATCTCTAGATAAGTTTTCACAACAAATGAGAAAAGATTTATAGAATTATAAATACATGAAATTTAGTTTCCCATCATGTTTCTATCATAAGATGTTTATAACGACGATAGACAATATGATGTGCTAACCGTTAAATATGTACATTTATGAATATATGACAAAAGATTGACAACATATTATTTTATTTGATATTTATAATATCGAATTAGTAAAATTTGAGTTTAACTATTCAAATCGGGAGAAAATAATTGTTTTTCATATATAAAGTCTGAAGCTTTCGAATGCTGTCAACTAGAAAGAGGCAAAAAAATATCAACATTTTTTAAGATTGGTTTATAAATGCCTCCAAAAATATATTAATGCTGGAAAACTTATTTATAATCAATATGAATATTATCCAATCCCCCATTAGTCCAAACAATTTGATATATACATAATAATATAATATGTATATATCGTTTTATAGTAAAAACACATTTAAAGTTTTCATTTGATTTTGTATCTTATTTTCTCTTGAGATTTTCTTTTCTTTCTTATTTATTACAGTGGGTACATAATTTCTCTCTCTTTCTCTCAAGCTTAAATACTTAGTCTAGTTAAACCTGTTTTTCAATCAAACAAAATGCTGCTTGGTGCTCAATACTAATCGTTCTCTCTATATACATACTATATTATATATAGTATATATATTTATATAAATATACATATATTTGCATATATGATGTATAGATCTGGCGCTTATCGTTTGCTTCCAATATGGAAAATAGGTAAAATGCGTCGCATGCTGCGAAGGTCTTCGCCGCCTTTTCTTCCTTTTCATCTTTCTCTTTCTGGGCGATATGCAAATCAGTCTTATGTGCCTGTAGGTGGGCGTGGCTGTGGGCAAATATGCAGCATGTGGTACATGCTGCAACTGGGAGCTCTCAGATTCCCTCAGATTTTCAAGCAGCTGCGATGGCTGCCGCTGCGCGCATAGACCTCCTCGAAGGCGTGGATCAGCTCGTCCATGCCATGGAGCAGGCCCTCCTCGCGATTACCTGGCTGCCAAGGACTACGATGATTGACGCAAAGGTGCGGTGGCAGTTGCCGGGACTTGGCAAAGTCGATGAGCCAAGCGCCCATACGGTGATCGTCGTAGACGATGAACAAACTTGAGCCAATGATTTCGTGGCGATTGAAGAACGCCGACTGCTCGATGACCAGGCGCATGTGCTTCAATCGCTTCAACAGTTCCTTTTGCACGGATCTGCGCGCGGCGAGGAACTGTTCGATGGTCTGTGAGATTTGCTCGCTGCTGCGGCACGTCTTGAGATCCTTCAGAGGAGCGCGTCCCCGCAGACGCAGCGCCTCAATGCGAAATCCTTTGCTGTGCGACGAGGACAACGACTCGCGGAAGAGCATGTAGCGCAGCTTGGTCACAGCCTGAGCATCGTGCTCCGCGGGCGTCGGTGCACTGGCGTCCACGGCAATCATTTTCTGATACAAATCCGGACGCAGGGTCTGATTGCTGACCTCCGACTCGAGAAAGGTGCGACTGCCGAGCTTAATGTCCATCACACACGGATCCTTGAAACCGGCCAGCAGATCCTGCAGCTCGATATAGTGCTGTGCCTGCAGCTCCCGCAGTCCGAAATAGGCGGGCACAATCTGTGAGGTCTTCGGCTCCTGCGAGATCTGCTGATAGGCCAGCACCTCGCTATCCTCGATGCCAGCGATCCGCTTGCGTACGATGCCCGTCGAGGTAGGCACGATGCTACATGGGGATGAAAGGAAATGGATTTGTTATGCGCTGCTCTTAACGGAGGGTTTTGCTGTGGTGCTTACCTCTCGGGGTGCCCGGAGAGCTGCATCCAGCCGTGTGGCTTAGAGTGCGTCTGTTGCTGTGCCAGCAGCAAGGGCGTGGCAGGGGCGCTCAGTTCCAAGGCGTTCTAAAAAGAATAGAAGAGAATAATGGAAATTGGATTTAGTATTATAAAAAGTATTTGGTAAGTCCCCCTAAACAACCGTATAATACATGTGAAAACTGTGTTAAGAATAGGACAAAAGAGAATGATGTAGAGAGATTTAGAAATAGAGTAAGAGACGTAAGAAATGGATAAAAATGGATAGACGCGACTATGTGAAAAAAGACTCTAAGAGAAAAAGAATCAAGGAAAGAGAAAGGGAGAGAGAGAGAACACACAGACAATGAGAATGAGAAAAAGACTAAACATTTGGTAGAACTCTTACAATACATCGACTATGGGTAATACGTTTTTATCGAACGAAAATAAAATCATGAAATTGTTAAAGACAGAAATAAACAATTGGAAAATAAAGATGTAAATTAGACCCGAGCTATAAACGAACGCGGAACTGTGACTTAATTAAGCTCAACTAATTCCCAGCTGAAACCCCAATTAAACGCAGTGCTAATGCTTTAATTAATATCGGAGAGCGTATTGCAACTATGTAGACGCTCGGTATTCATTTGGGTATTTATTATATATTGGAAATAATATATAATTGACGGATATTCCGTTGAATTATATTTCTTGAAAACAATTCAAGCGGATTCCAAAAGGAGTTTCGGAGTTCATATGCCCTATTGTGGCACACTTGTCGTGATATCTCGCCCCAGCGACAGAGCCAAAGAAATTGAAGATGTGCTTTGTTTTTTGTTTTGTTTTCGATTTGTTTGTTGGCGAAACTGGTTCCATCATTTATATTTCTTTTCTATATATCAGGCGATGCTGATTATAAATAATCAAACAAAACAAAACAAATTTTATTATGCTATATGGGGCTTCAATACTTTTTTGTTTATACTTTTGTAATGCGAAATTAATGCAGAAAGAGCGGGCAACAATTGTTCGCTTATTGTCTGAGGTTACAAGCAGGAAGTGTATTGAGGCATTTGTTTTTATCATCGGTGATTATCATAAGCGCTCATAACGCCAGATGCGCCCCTCCGTAATCCCCTGCCTAACGAACTGGTACTTACAATGGCCAAGAACTTGAGCAGCGACATGTGCTGCTGCGTCGTGGACATCGACGGCTCCACGAGGCGGGCCTGAGCGACTCCTCTCTGCAGGCTCAAATAGTCGGCCAAGTTGTCGCAGTTGTCGCAGGGGATGGCTAGGCGCTGTAGAATAGAAACATATACATACATATAGCGACTATATATATTTTGACGACGGTGCACTGCGTGAACCTGCAGCACGAGGGCAAACAAACAAATGAAAGCAAAACAAATACAAGGGCACTGCTATGGAGTTGTCTGTGCGAGCAGATACCTAGCAAAGGTTTATAGTTTCTATTCCTCTAACTAGTTGTCGGCATACGAAAGGGGGGGATTTTAAGCTTGTTCCTAAACTTTGAGAAGCCTATATTATACAGTTGTAAGAATCTTGATAAATGTATATTTCCCTTGATATTATTATTAAAATTAGACTAAGACGAATACCCTGTAAACTAGCTTCTTAGAGGTATTTAAAATTGACATAACTTGGCAGAAGAAAAGAGAATATTACATGAAATGCCCTGTAAAGAGTTTTCATTGCTCAATCATCGCTAGATGTCATGACTTTGAGATACCCCTTAATTCAATGTTCCAAACGACATTGCAGAGGCAAACGGCTGTGACTCACAGGCATTAGCATCTAAAAATGTAAAAACAAAAAGCAAACCTAATTAATTATACAATCAAAATGCAACAGCAAAGTGCAAAGAATTCTATTTTGTTTACGCTGCCTTCGCTTCGTATATGGCTTATAAAACGGCTCGTTTTTTCTTTATGGATCTTTCGGCCCGGACCGGGGGCCCATTTCAATGCTCATGCCGTTTGATCGATGTGTGTGGCTCTCCAACGTGCCCCCTAATGAGGTACTTAGTATGCAAAGTTGAATGTATTTATCCAACCTGTTGTTGTTCTTACTTTTGTTGTCGTTGCCGTTGCCGCTGCTGCTGCTGTTTTGTATCCATAAATTGAGTTATATGCTTCAAAGCTGTTTGGCTATAACGAATGGCGAATTCGAACTCGAATTATAAATACTTCAATTAATTTCAACTAACTGTGCAGCCAATTGTTTATCCCCAGCATCTTTATATAGCCAGCTGCCGGGCTTTGGGCGAGGGCGAATCTTATCTGTTGTCAGCTTCAGCTCTTATCGCTTATCAGTTGCGATAGCAATGCGTCTCTGCTCTTTTTCCTTTCTGCTTAATGCAAAAGTCAAGCGCGCGTTGTGGCAATGACTTGACATGAGTTGTGCCTCTGAATATATGTGTTATATATATTAAATGTTTGTTTTATAATATTTGTTATATAATATTTTTCGCGTAAATTTAACAAATTTGCATTTGTGGCACATTAACTGACATCCAGATATAAGTGGAACTATACATATATACAAATATACATATACTTATATGTATATGGTGGGTATTCAACGCGGCTATAAAGATATTGCTTGTGGCTGGGCTTTAGATAGCCGCGTTTCTATGTGCACAGTGGTGCAAAAATATTGATAAGAGCTATTTGTAAATATGTGGCGAGCATTTAAACGGGATTTCCACTTTGAAAAAACAGCATGCTTACTTCTTAATTGAATTAAGTTGATATTCAAGTCAAATAGATTTAATGCACGAACTTTTAGGCAAACAAATGTTAGCTCTGTTAAGTTGGCTGCACTGGAGTCTGTTAGGTTCGACTTGATAAGTTGGCTGGGATCGCACAGCAAAATAGTTAAAAGACCTGTTAGTTGGTTTACGTTCAAGCAACAGTTATCTTTTAAAGAGAAACTAGACCCATTTTAGCTACTTTGTGCATAAAATACATTTAGCAGCTCCTCAATGAATATTCAAGAATGAAGTTTTTAAGCTAATAAATCCATGCACGATTTGTTAGGCATATTTTCGCAACGTATGCGATTAACCAATATTCGAGGCAGTTCAAACTCGAGGCGTGTGCTAACAATTGTATTTACCGGACAGAGCTGACCTTTATAAATATTTAAAAAACGATACGCATGCAACAGAAAGAGCGAGCATGAGGCAATTAGAGAGAGAGAGAGAGAGAGAGAGAGAGAGAGAGAGAGAGATCGTAATAGTTGACAACATTTAATTATAGCAACTTGTACATGTACGTCACACAGCTGCAGTTCGGTTCTATTTTTATTTTAATATTTTTCATTGAGAACTGGAACGAGCGCAGCAACACCTAGCTTATTCAATATGTAATTTGTTTTGATTTATTGCAGTTAGCCTTACTAAGGGGTCTACGCTAAAGTTTTTGCATTTTTGCACGTACACTCTAGCGGTATTTTAGTTCCAATTTAGTTAAAAGGAAACAAACTAGTACCAGCCGCCAAAGAACAGGCTCAACCCAGCAAATGTTCACCTGATTTTGAAGTCATTATATATATCAGCTGTAATATTTGTTTTCTTTTGTGGTTGATGAATAGAAATTTGCTTATAATTCGAATGGGGCAGACAACCGCAACGTTAATTAGCTCTGGCATTCGCACACAAATGCGTAATAATGCACAATATAATAAAAGCAAATTGTAAACAAAAATTACAGCATTTTCAATTATTTTTCTCCCAAGCTGTTTTTCCGTTGCGCTCGAATGCAGCGCGACTCGCGCGCGACTTGAGCGCGTTTAAAAACGCGCCCATTTTTTTTCAATTTATTTTTAGACGGTATTTAACTAAGCCGCCGTTTTACTAGTGTTTATTTATGACTACTTAAGATTATCGTTTTTTCGAACGTGTTAACTCAAAGACAGACGAAAAAACTGAAAAGAGTAGAAATAAAATAAAAGAAAACGTTTCGACGAGCAAATTTATGCGCGTGACGTCAAAGTGCGCAGAGCTGTGAATTAAACAAATTCAAGTTGCCCGAATTTGTCAAATTGAAACTTTAAGCTGAAACTTTTAGTTGTTTATATGCCCTGTAGCGCATCGAAATGCATAGAGGATCAGAGTACGATGAAGAGAAACTTCAGAGCTACAAGCTGACCAAATCTATGGTAGATCAAGGATTGGAGCTTTGTCATAGAGCTTATAGTCATCTTTTATATCTATGCAGAATCTCAAAATCATATTGAAGTAAAAAATTTTTACAAGTATTTCCTTTCAAACTATAACAAATTAGTATATATATATATATGCGTATCAGCGAGTCTATCATTTTTAGCATTGAAACTTCAATTTTATTTTTGCCTCTGTTCTTCTGTTTTCTCCATATACCCAGCATTTTAGCCAGCGGGGAGATGCGCTACGCACTTGACTCTTGGGGCAACGGGCAACAGGTTCCAATTTTCAGCTGAAAACTAGTTTTCCTTTCGGATGATCCGGCTTTGGCGGCCTTTAGGTGTAGGTGAGTCAGTTATAGCCTCCTTTTTGGGCTCATTAGTGGAACACAACCCTGACATTCAATAAACTGGGATGTCGTAGCCCTCGAAGACGCCACGTCTGCATAGAGAGAGGGAGCGGGAGGATGGGCAGAAACCAGGCAGAATTCGCAAGTCGATTGATTTGCATTGACGTCAATGCATTGCAATATATCTATATATCTATGGAATAGTATATATTTATATATATATATATATATATATATATATATATATATATAGGAAACCAGTTATGAGTTATAAAACATAACGCATTGTAGTTACGTTATGGGAATCGAGGCGCAAGAAGAGCAGCGCAGGGCCAGCGACTGCCTGCGATTGAGACCTGTGTAATAAACCTCTCTGAGTACATATATAATATATCATGTATATCATAAAGCAGCTGTTAAAATTTAACAGTTAACTCGGTTTAATTGCTGTAAGCTATTCGAAATTTATACAGCATTATGTAAATCACATGGAAACAGCTGGAATGAAAGACCGGCTTTGCTAAATGCGGATTTGGCTGAAATCTGAGACATAATTGCCTAATAAAAATCAGCATCAGCTTTTACTCCCTATGATTAACTTATTTTCTTTTTAAATACAAATGAATATATAGCCAATGATTCACAATGAAGTTCCCAAAGAAATAAAAATAAACTAAGCCAAGCTGTGACTAAATAACACGTCATCAGAGAAAGGAAGAGGGTAATCCCTAAGTTGTGGCATTCGCTAACGTCTAAGGCAAAACCGTATACACAGATTCGCCCTGAACTTTACTCTATATATTTAAGCGGACGGACAGACAGCCTTCGTAGAAATCATTCAAAAGAAGGCAGAAATAACACTTATCACAAGCCTTGATCGAAGCCAAAAAATGTGTATGTATATACCAATTTTATAATAACATTTCGTATGAAGTATATAGTCTGGAGCTGATAATAATTTAGCAGCCGCTGACAGCGTGGGCTGCTGCACTTGACAGTTAAATCTTCTATACAAAATTATTCAAATGCGCAGTGTACACTGAGCGAAAAACTTGAGGAATTCGAAAACAAGTGATGTGTTGCAAAGAATTTATTTGCTGCTGATCAAATGACAGCTGTCAAAATTGTTATGAAAGATGTTTGAAACACTTGACAAATTGAGTTTATATATATGCTATATAGTATATGTGTTGCGAAAGAGAGATATAGAAAGAGAAAATAAGAAAGAGGGAGAGGCAAGAGCGAAACTGCGCTAAATGAAAGCCTTTCAATTGTTTTCAATAAAATGAATTGATTTGTTGTCGCCAAAAGACATGTTACTATATGAGAGGAGTTGATAGTGGTGTAACAAGACTACAGTCAACACTCGCTAAATACAATACTATTCAATCTTGAAGGTAGTTTCCATTTACATTCGCATAGGATTTGTCATAGGATTTGTCAAAAATTTTACATTTACAATCATTTTTATAAATATTCTTCTAATAGCCGAGTGTTCACTGTAGCTTACTGAAAGATTGGATCTTGCCTGCCTTAATTAGCGCTTGGCATTTTCTTTTTCTTTTTTCTTGGCATATGCAAATGACGTTACGTGGGTTACTGGAATTTCAGCGCTTGTTTGCACACCGCATAGCTGCTGGGAGGAAATCCGAACAGTTGTTTCAACAAGTGCTTAAGATAATGCCAGATATTGTGCGAATGAATGGGCTTGGTCATGTGTCATGTGCGAGAGGGGTGGGTGGGTTGCTGAGTCTTTGGGTCACTTTCTCTGCTTGCGTTGCTTTCTACATCCGTGTGTTGCCCCCGCTCAATTGACGTCACAAGCTCTCTTCATATTTAACTGTAATTATTTGTTTTTGTTTTGCTCCCTTGTTAGCTTTCTTTTGGTTGCTTACCTCAGTGTTGGTGTTGTTGTTGCAGCTGTTGCTGCTGTTGGCTGTTTTCGGCTGCTGATGCTCTACATTGCCAGACTTTTCGGTTGGCGGCGTTGCCGTATCCAATGCAATCAATTTCCATAGCTGCTTCAGGCCAATGTTGTCGATGCATGAGAAACGCAATTTCTCATGCGACCAGGCCATCGTGGAGCGACTCCTTCTTGTTGCTGTTGCTGTTGCTTTTGTAGCTTGTTTTTCCACTGTCGTCGTCGTTGTTGTTGCTGTGGGGCGCTGTAGTACGGTGGAAGTCATAGTCATTTGGTTTAAGTTCTAGTTCTAGTTATACGTCGCACAAAACTTGTGAGCTTAGTCTCTCCCGTGTCAAATAACTCTATTCTGTGCTATGCTCAGCAGATTTGCATATTTTATTTAACTGATATTTGCTTTTTTGCATATATTTTGTTGTGTTTTTGTGTTATTTTACATTAGCACGTTGCATTTGCGTTTATCTTTTGCTCTTCTCACACTGCACTTCACTTCGCTTTCGCCTTCGACTTCGGCTATGCTGCGTTAAGTTTTATTTTATTTTTTCATGCGTCTACTCTTCTGCCCGTGGTGCGAAGTATTTTGTTTGATATTGAATTGATGTTCAGCGCACACGAATCGTCGTCCAGCTGTTCACGCGTGCTACTCTGTGGGGCAACTAACTGGTTTGCCCAGACAACGGCCTGTTTTGTACAAAAGCTCAGCGCTGAGCGCTCGCTCATCGGCTGCGACGTCGCGACTCGCGACGCTTTGGCAGCGCAGGCCAAGCCGAATGCAAATGCTCAGAGCGTAGCACCGATACGTGGGCTCGATCGCCGCCTCTGGGCGTAAAGAGCAACAAGATTGAGAGAGCGTTCGCTAAGAGAAGTAAACAGAAACAGGGGCATAGCGAGGATCTTTGCCGAGACACGCAGCAATGCCCATAAGGAGTGGAGGGCGGGGGATCGGCAATGCAAAATTCGTTTGGTTTGATTTCCATGGGGAGGATTATCTTCAATCAAAACTATCGCGTGCGCCTCTCCCAACATGATTATATGAGTATTTTATACTACATATGTATGTGCGAAAGGTGGGGCCCGTTAAGACTGAAATAAACCAGATATATTATTGATCAATAATATTGATGAAATATATGTGTAGAAATATAAAGATAAATACGTGTATACGCTCCAAGAACTTTATTAATCAGAAAAGAATGAGAGAGAGAGAAAGAGAGAGAGAGAGAGAGAGAGAGAGAGAGAGAGAGAGAGAGAGGGAATCAATCAGAGAGTATTAAGGAAGGAAGAAGAAAGAAAGATAAAAAGCTAAGCTAAGGATTCCCATAAAATTTATATTGAGCTCTAAAAATTAAGAAAATCTTAAATATATAATTATTATAAATATATAAATAATAAGATATGTAAAGAATATAGTTAAAACAGGAAAAGACAGACAGAGAGAGACTGAATGACAGATTATTAAGTTTAGTAAAATCTGAGAGTTTGTTAAAAAAAAGTAAACCTATTTGATTTCGAATTATTGGACTGAGAAAACATGGAGAAAGAAAGAAAGAGAGAGAGAGAGAGAGACTGAGAGTATAAAATATAGACAAAGACTAACCGATTTGTAGATGGAATTGATCTACAGATTCCGGGATAATAACGCATAGTTTGAAAAGTTACATAATGATGCTTACTTTATCCACTATCCTGCGATGCGTAGTTGGCTGTACGTCGCAATTAGATAAGACATATCGAAGATATCTACGACTCGTCTCCATGGCGCCAGCTGAGGTCAGAATCAGGCATTGAACCGTCTGGAAGTTGTTTATCCGAATTGTTGAACTGATCTTTTAAAGAGAGAGTAGAGTACTTGGTACACATCTGAGGCTATGCCATCTGCATTGCTAATGGACAACCGCAAAGATTCTTTTATTTGGAGGCTATATGGGAATTATGCAAATAACGCAATCCAAATCTGCGCCACTTTCGTGAGCTCTTTTTCTTTTTATTTCTGTTTACTTGCTGCAGGCCACTTAGGTTCATGGCCAACGCAAGGGAGAGTGCAAAATGCGCATATTTATGGAGCCCGGAGTCGGCGATAGAATCGGATCCGGAGTCGAAGACTGGCGAAGGGGGCCGTAATGGACGTCAAACGTCAGATATGCTGAGTGACATACAAACCCCAAGTTGAATTTCGACATCGTTGCATGCTCCACATGGCAGCCACATACGTCAGTCCCATTCCCAGACAAACTCCCAGTATGCGGGGGAGGTGTAGAAGGGCAGACCCCAATTGGTATGCGTAGCCAATAGCATATGCAAATTTCTTGCATGGGGCCCCAGACTCGAAGAACCCGCCGCGAATGCATTGAACTTTCCATATGCGCTGCAACGTGGCGTATGGGTAATGCAATCAGCACAAATTTAACAGCTGCACGTGACCTCAACTAAATACTATTATATATGGAATCGTAAAAAGCAAATACTGAATGGCTTATAATTAAAAATGGAAACGGAAATAATGAGGCGCTTTGCCTATTAAATAAAAAAAAAAAAACATGCTAAATATAGAGAACCTTGAAAAAATGTATCAAACTACAAATATATAGTTAGAGGTGGAAAAAGGATTTGATAAAGAGAATATACTAACACCATATTATTACCGAGTAAAAAAAAATTAATTATCGAGTAATTTTTGTCTAGATATCTATTAACATTGGCAAAGGAGAAAAACGGCACTTCGTAAACACACTAAGCATTATCAACTATCGACATCAAAATTACAAAAAATGTATAATCTATGTCTTTAGCAATGAAATTTACTTTTTCCTAGCTTTTATGATCTACATATTATGATTTTAGGGTTAAGTGGAAATAACGATAATAAGACAAGGGGAATTCATGCCCGAAGAAAATTATAAATATATTTTAATTAAATTTGGTTGAGTGCAAATTTATAAACATAAAAAAACCTTGACATTTCCCCAATTTTATATAGATATGACGTATATATTATCGTATAACACTACCAATCCGGACTACGCTTTGTATAACAGCTAAATCTTTTCAAACAGCTTACAATTTCTTTCAATTGATCATTGTAATTATCTACACATAGACACATTGTACCTTATCTACACATAGATAGTTATTAGTCAGCAAAGAACCTATTAGAAATTTCTATGGATGCTAACTGGAACTAAGCAGCCTTCGCTTTACAAGCCCAGTTATCACTGACGTAGCCGATCGAAGACTCATAAGAACACGCAAACTCAGCTAAAAAGAAAAAAAAAACTAATGTTAGGCTCTGACTAATCTCAAAAGCTAAAAGCGAGAACCCACTTGTGAAGCAACCGAACCCTAAAAGAGAAACACACTCCACAAGCAATACCCAATACAGAAATACCCGCTTGAATTCGAGTGAACGATTAAGCAAATAATTGAATGAGTATTCAAAGTGCCAATTGGTTTGGAATATTTGTCATGGCACAAAGCGAGGCGAATTCATTCATAACACTCATGAGTGCTTGTCTTCCGATTGCTCCGATTGACTCGTCCAGACCTGCCCGAATGCTAAATGCAATTCGAATGCATTTTGCGGGGCTGCACTTTAATTAATTCAAGCTCTATCAAATCTCTCAGATCTGTTCCCCGAATGTCGCTCTCAAATAATCTTCGCGCCGAACGAGAGATCGATTCAAGTTTGCTGACGTCAAACGTAATTTTTGCCTCACTTGGAGAGACTTGGGCTGGTTGGCTTAGGGAGTGGTATCGGGGGGCATCGCAGCGATGATCACTGACATTTCTCTGTCATGATCATCATCAACAGCAGCATCAGCAGCAACGGGATCTGCGGGAATAACTGGAGGCTGGCCCCGGGGCAGAGCTCTGACAGCTAAAGTGCCTTTCTGCGCGCTTCACTTACCATCATCATCACCAGACAAACAAAGACACAAAGACAAAGAAGCGGAGCTCTGACGCAGTTGAAGAGAGCTACACGCTTCAAGCTCCAAGTTCCAAGCTCCAAGCTCCAGCTCCCACTTTTGCGCTGACGTTTGACGTTTGTTAGTCGAACACCCTTGATGAGGGTATTCAAATTATTTGACAAAGAATGTTAGCCATCAAAGAATAGAATAAATGATTGATTAGGAGCTAAGAAGCTAATGTATTTGAATTAGTGAGATTTTGTGAAATTTCCAATAGCAAAATCAATTGATTTACCTAACAGTATCTGTCTATTAAAAATCAAGCTGAAACTGAATAAAAATGAACATAATTTGCACAATTATATATACGCTTAATTGTTCAATTGATGAAAATTGCCTAGACTATTATGAGCAATGGATCTACATTTCGTATTTTTTGAATTAATGAATAGTTTAAAGTAGTTTAGAAATTTTAAACTTAAATCCTGATTATATTATAATAATTTATCACCTATATAACTGTAGTGCTCAATTAAGAATATAATTGAATTTACTTTAAGCAAAGATGGTATTAATTAGACCACGATTACATTTGATACCAACTAAGAATATTGTAGAGCTGTTTACGCGTATTCACGCTTCGTCACGCTGATTCTAACAGCTGTTCCTCGTCGTTCAACATTTTTATACCCTGAGCCCATTGAAAATGGGAAATCAGGGTATAATGGTTTTGTTAAATGTATGTAACAGGCAGAAGGAGGCGTGTCAGATCCCACAAAGTTTATATATTCTTGATCAGGGCGACGAGCTGAGTCGATTTAGCCCTGTCCGTCTGTCTGTCTGTCCGTCCGTCTGTCCGTATGTTTGAACGCGTCGATTGAAGCATCTAGACAAGCTAGAGACTTGCATTTTTTTGTTGGGTCCGTGGATAGCACGCGCAGGTCAAGTTTATTTCGTATGAACGATAACTATTTTTGTTGTAATGTTATCGATTTTAATGCTTATCGAAAATATGTTTTTAAGGCGTAGTTTGTGTATCGTTTGAGCTAGAGACTTCAAATTAGCTGTGTAGTTGCGTGTAATGAATACGGAGATAACATAATCTTTAGAATTTGGATGCCACGCCCCATTCGCCCCAATAGCCCCCATTTGTAAAAAGCGCAAATCAAATACTAGAGACTTGTGCTTTGGCAAATACACATATCTGAATGCCATTAATAAGTTGTGAAAGTTTGATGAAGTTAGTCCATCGCTAAGAAAAGTTATTAAACAATTAAGTTCCCATAGTAATGCCCACATTGCAGTCCAAGCGCAGTCTCTGCGTCAACTGCGCAGTTGGCAGAGCGCGCGCTTATGCCTGCGTGCATATGTGTGTGTATGTGTTGTTTGTATGTATGCATAACAAAAGCGTAGAATGATTTGATAATTGGCTCTTCACAGGACTCAGGGTATCCCCTAGTCGAGCAGTGTCGACTAGAGTCTTCTTACTTGTTCATAATTTTTTTTTTCATAATTTTTATATAAATTTGCGGTTGTGATTGACGCACTTGCGTGTCACTCGACATTAATCTCGCAACTTTATCGTAGCTCACGGGCCTGCAATCGCAATCGGACTCCGACTCTCCAACACCGATTCCGATTCCAATTCCAATTCCAATTCACACTAAAGTCTCGCTGAGAAGTAACTTTATAGTTTGCTCAGGTAGCAAGAGACGCTTCGCCAACTCTTCCGCGCCGGCTCTTAAAACAATTTTAGCTGTTGTTGTTGCTGTTGGTATTACGCACAGCTGAACAAAATGTTTATTATAATTTTGACATGGCGCTCGTTATTAATTTATAATTCAATGACTTTACTGACGTCATAGTATTAAGCTTTGCATAGAGCACAAAAAATATAAAACGTCGTCTCATTAACATCTTTGCTTTGTTGTGCGAGCATCACAGCTGGTTGTGTGGGTGTATTTGAGTGTGTATGCGAATGTGTGCATAGTTAATCGCCCCTCGTAGTAGTATAGACACAGCTTTAGCGACGTGTGTGTGTGTGTGTATACACCACTGGCGCCAATAACAATTATTTTGGTTTTTGGGGGAACAGAAATTTCAAAAAGCAAAAATATTAACAAATATATGAGAAAACAATATATTGGATAAATACTGTACTATTGCGGAATTTTAATAAATAAAGAAAATAAGTAAATCGTGTTTCAATTGCAGAAACCATTTTTTAAACTTTGAGTGATTGATATATTGGAAAACGAAAGTCCTTTACTCCTTACAATATAATCTTCTAAATTGATCGCTATGAAGGAAGTGTGATGAGATATCGAAAGAATAGAAAACTAAATCGCCTGGTCACTCAAAGCAATTTTATTGCAATCAGTGTACAGCATAAATTTCAAACCTCTTTTTCACACCTTATGCCTCAATTCGAATATATTATTACTTGAGATTATGTATATTGATTTGATAAATTTCTATTATTTAGTATATAGGATCGACGTTAGCAGACAGGCGGTCATAGTTTAGTCGATTTGATTTTTACTCCTGATCGTCGTGAATATAAATCACGGACTCCATAGAACTGCTCAAAATGATTATATACACTTGTATCTAGTTAAAATGTGATTAGAGAAAAATAAGACATTTTTTATAAATATAATATAAAAATCCAATATATTTCTTAATATTCTACAGTGTATATTTATATTGCGTATATTTATGTATGTGAGGTTTATATTTGTAGTATTTTTCCTCTTCATCGTTTATATTTGTTTGCATTATTTGTTTGCGATATTTGTTTATAATTGCAATGTTAATACTGTGTGCTTGTTATTCCACAGATATAGCTTAAAACTCTCAAATAAAAATACATACTTCAATTTTTATTCATGAAAGTTAGTCAAATTTCCTTCAAATCTATTTCAGTTCAATAAATTCTAATATGTGGCCGCCATAAATAGTAACTTGGGTTTGTACCATAAGTTTCATTTGATTCATAATTGTGACTCGGTGTAATATACGCAAATACGTAAATCCCAGGCAGCTCCTGAACTTAACTCCCAGCCGCTCAGAGCTGTGCTGCGTCATCCAACTGCGGCAATCAGGAAAAGTATCACCATCTGCGCCAGTTTGTTTCATTTAAATACTGACAACTAATTTCATGGGAAAGTTTTTTTTCGTTAAGTATAGGCTGATTCCTATTATTTTTATAAAGAAATATTAGAAAAGAAATTATGAAATATTTCGATGAAACTTCAACTTGAAAGAGGCACGAGCTATTGCGTCAGTCCCAAGTCGGTCGTCAAATAGATGGAACGTAAGATTGTAAGTAACTAATAGAAGTATATATATATGTGCATACAAGTCTATATAAATATATTGAATACATATACAAATTTCAGTTTATTTTTAATAAATTATGCCGACATTTTCAATTTATAAGTTCAACAACTAATTTGAACCATTTGAAAATAATATCTGGCATGTCTTGCCCCTGGTAACAATTAATGCTAACAAAAATGAAATTTGTTTTTCGGACGCAGAGGCTATCAGTATGTTCGAAATTCCCTGTAAAATAAATTTAAGGTGAAGCATATATGTAGATGAAGTGTAAAGGCTACGGACTCCAAATTTTACATTTATGATTGGAAAATTATAAAAAGTTTTAATTGGTCTTCTTTAAATGTCAACAATAATAATTGGAATTTACCAGACTTACGATCAGTCAAAGTCATATATATTATATTATATTATACGCCCACTCCATTAAGGAGCAAAGTTTACAGGGAATTCGAAAGTCATTCACTCATTGCTTAATGCCATATTCGCTTAGTCAAGATGAATTATATTCATCTATTTTGTGAATTTTTACCATCAAAAATAACGTAGTAACATGTGAATGGCGCGAGCCGCATTGATAAGCTTAGCAAATATGACACCCTATTCCAATACACACGTATTTGTTCACATGTACTCTCTATATACATCGCTCTATCTATATATTTTGACGATGTGCTAATCTAGGGTCACGCCCAAATCAAATGCTCAAATTTTTAGAGCCAAAAAACAAAACGCAAAAACAACAAAAAGAAACATGCGAGCAAAATGTGCAAAAATACTCGTAAAATAAAATAAATAAAAAATGCGAAAAGCAAAACAATTTTTAGAATAAAAAAAACAGTATTATTTATGTGAGTGTAAACATTTTGATGGATCTAAGTCGAATGGGCACTAGAAAAGAAACGCCAACATTTGGTTTGCATTCGAGCATATCGTAACGTACTTTGTAAATACTTGCACATTTATACAAATCATTTATATTCGGAATCATAAAAACAAATTAAATTAATCATTTTCTTTAATGAAAAGTTTCATATTTTGCAGGCAAAAGAATTTCGGCCTCAATATGTTTATACCATGAAAACACACATCTAAAATATTGAATTGCTTAATTGTCATTTGTATTTCTTAAAAGAATTTTAATGTGAAGGCTTTTGCGATATCTTCACATATTTTAATTGAATTGTGTGTGAAAATACTTAAAAAGAAAACGTTGAGTTCAAGACTAAAGAGCTAAAGAAAGGAAACCTTGGCTGTTCATATATACTATCTGGGACTATGCTAAAGGAAAAAATTATTATAATTAAAAGAAATTGAATACAAACATGCGAGATTTTGTATTTCAAAATATTACTATTAGAAATATACTGAAGCTATTTATAATACTATTGATAAAATTAAATAAATTTTATTATTTTAAATGTCGCATAAAGTTGATTATATCAATAAAAGTTAATATTTTTGGGATTGGAGTATTATTAAAAATTAATGAAATTCGAATTTTATTCTCAATTTTTAAATCAAGTATTATATCAATTATAGTTGTTTAACATAAATGTGTTAAGATACGAATATTCCATCCAAAATGTGTTTACCTGCTCGATTTCAATAGCTAATCCTATATATTTCTCTGAATCCATTCTAAATTGCATAGTGCGCCTGAAGCCAAGCGTAATCATCTACATAGTCGTCATCTGACTCAATCATCAGACATACAAAAAACTGTTTAGTGAACACATTCACATTGCGCTGCAATTAATAAAACGATTTAAAATTGCGTTTTCAACCTTCAGCAATAATGACAATCGATCTGTTGTTAGCAATATGTATAGCCCAATATGTCAGATGGCACGTTTCACTGGAGACGGCCGTCGCCTGACCTAGGGAAACGCTGATTCAGTAGGGAAGTTCAAAAGTCGTTGCCCGCCCTCTTCCAATTGCCAATAAATAAATCAGAAATAAAATAGCCTGAAAATCGACTCATATTCAATTTGCGTCAATTACAATGAAAGATTAGCCTCGCTCTAGTTTCGAATAATGGGGCGCTACGTCTATATAAATCAGCGTCCAGATAATACGGTGCGAAATACGTCGTCGCTGGGGGCAGCTAAAAAAAGAAAATACGAAACTCGGCTGACTGGAGCTTATCATAATCGTCATTAACAAAAAAGATTTTATAAATAAATGTTAAATTTACAAAACGCACACCCAAAAATAGCGACCAATCGGAGACGTTAAAGATGAAAGGCCTGGTTTTTACCGTACTCTATGACGTAATATACACCAAATGCTATATACAAGCAGCTTGCAGTTTACAGTTAAGTCTAACTTATATATTAAAAATAAACCCGATCAGTTTATATTTTAAGGCTCAAGTTCAGCTGCACTCGCAGTTTTTTTCCATCAGCTCCAACAACACGCTGAGATCAGCTGTCGTACACTTCTCTTATCTCTCTCCGACATCGGCCACATTATTTAGTAATAAATATAATATATATATACATATATACATATATATACATATATGTATATGTACGCTACTGTGGCACGTGGCTGCCAAATGAATGAATTGAAATGTTCACAGAATATTATAATAGCATTAGGCGCCGGCTCGTGCACACAAATTTGGGCAAGAAAGGAAAAAATAAGAAAAAAAAGAAAAAACATACAATGTGTATCCGAAAGAAATATTAATTATAAAATCCAATTAATTAAAGCCATGCGAACGTCGATCCGGCGAAAATTTATGGCATTCAATTTTTCATAGAAACCCCAAATATTTGCCCCGGTCGAAAGCAAACTCTTTTTTCGTAAGTAAATATCAAGAACTTAAATATTTGCACGCGACTTGGTAATCGGATTTTGCGCAACGCTTAAAAGTATTCAATGGTTTTTGTAATCTTCAAAAATTAAGGTCTTAGAAGTTCTCGTCTCGACAGTGAACGCAGAATATTTGTGTGTAGGTTTGTCCAATTACCGGTTTGCTGTTCGTCTTCTATAAAAAAAAAAACAAGTAAGAACGTTGCTTTAGGGCGAGACCTACAGCGTCATACTCGTTTCCCACATGGGCATCTGGTATTTTAAATTTAATAATTTATCTCAAATTTTGCATTTATGTAGATTCATGTGAATTTTATGCAATTTCAATTTTTGCAAATATAACTATGTGAATGAATTAGTATTTTTATAAAATGTAAAAAATTTAATAGAATCATATGCTAAAAGTTTCATCAAGTTCCGTTAAGTTAGTCGCAATCTATTAAACAAAACGTTTGGCCAATTATGACACGCACGCGTTAAGCAGCGACAGCAAAATATATTTACATTTACACATATGTACATACATTGAAACGTGCAAGCGCGTTTGCTTATGCATGGTCACAAATAAGTTCAGCGCCATTCATTCTAGCATATTCTTCAACCAAAATTGTTATTGAGTTGTGTTTGCATTTTCAGTCGCTTCTGTAGTTTTTTATTTGTCAAATATCGCCCTTTAAACGCATACATTCAACCGACCACCGTTTTTGTATGTACACATATAAATATATACGTTCATATGCGCGCATTTCAGCTTTTTCTAAGAATCAGAATTGCGATTGATTTATGTTTATATTGTGTTTCCATTAACAGCAGCTTCTATAGTTTTGTATTTGTCAATAGTCGCCCTTGTAGTGAAGTAGTTTCGGATTTGCCAACAGGCAATGCAAAACTTATGTGGCGCAGCAGGTAGATGAAAAGCGTGTAAGCAAAAGGGTCCGCGTTCGAGACGCGGCGGCGACGGCATGAAAATAGTTGCGCAGCTGTTCGTGCCTACATATATACATACCTGATGGGACCTATCGTCAATTTTTTTGTGTGTAAATAATTTTGTTCGGAATAAGTCGATATTTGTGTAATCGATATTTGATATTTACATTTTATGTCATGGTCACACACATAAAAAGAAAATAACATAACTGACCTAGGCTATACGAAAAATGATAATTTTAGCAGATAAATTATTTGCAGAACTTCAACATTAAATCGAATTACATATATTTCTCAGAAATGCCGTTTGTCGTCTTAGCAATTCTTATTAAGCTTATTTATATAGGTGGCACAGGCATATGAATTTTGCAGCTGGGCGTTACGAATTTTGTTGCCAATTTGCCACGCCCCCAGTAGGCGTAGACATATCATATTTGGCAAGTTCCTAGAAGGAGTCTAGGGTAACGTAACTGCAAAGTTTGGATGCTTACACTCCAAAAATGTGAAAGTTACAGGGTATTTTTTCGATATACCACGCCCCCAAAGGCGCGTAAGATTTATTTTTGGGGAATCAATAGAGGAGGCCCCCAGTAACACAAACATCCAATTTTGAATCGTCTAGCTCTAAAACTGTAGGAGCTATAAGCTTTTTGCGATTTGCCACGCCCCCTGAAGGCGTAGGTATGTCCGCCATATCTTTTTGATCTTGGGTTGCTTATCCGAGTATATATATCAAATTTCAAGTCTCTAGCATCAATAGTGCTCAAAATATAGCTGATCTTGTAAAATCACTATATATTCAGATCCGATTTGCCACGCCCCCAGTGGGCGTAGACACCAAATCTTTTTATGAATCTTTATAGAATCGTAGCGTTAATTTACGTGCCAAATTTCAGTATTCTAGCTTTAAAACTGTAGAAGTTACAGTTTTCCCGATTTGCCACGCCCCCAATGGGCGTAGATATATCCGCCATATCTTTTTGAGCTTGGGTGGTCAACGCAAGTATACATTCCAAATTTAAACTCTCTAGCTCTTCAACTAATATGATTTCTTAACTATGGGCGCAACCATTTTCCGATTTGCCACGCCCCTAGTGGGCGTATCCGGAAAATCTTGACACTTTATAATTCGAGGGTATACACGAGTATATGTTCCAAATTTCAAGTCTCTAGCTTCAATAGCGTAGAAAAATATTGCATCATACGGACAGACGGACAGACGGACAGACAGACAGACGGACAGACGGACATTTCACAAAACCAATATACTCTTTTTCCCTTTGGGAAACGAGTATAAAAAAAATTTAAAAACAAGTAAGAGGACTCTAGTCGAGACTGCTCGACTAGGGGATACCCTGAGCCCTGTGAAGAGCCAAATATCAAATCATTCTACGCTTTTGTTATGCATACATACAAACCACACATACACACACATATGCACGCAGGCATAAGCGCGCGCTCTGCCAACTGCGCAGTTGACGCAGAGACTGCGCTTGGACTGCAAAGTGGGCATTACTATGGGAACTTAATTGTTTAATAACTTTTCTTAGCGATGGACTAACTTCATCAAACTTTCACAACTTATTAATGGCATTCATATATGTGTATTTGGCAAAGCACAAGTCTCTATAATTTGATTTGCGCTTTTTACAAATAGGGGGCTACTGGGGCGAATGGGGCGTGGCATCCAAATTCTAAAGATTATGTTATCTCCGTATTCATTACACGCAACTACACAGCTAATTTGAAGTCTCTAGCTCAAACGATACACAAACTACGCCTTAAAAACATATTTTCGATAAGCATTAAAATCGATAACATTACAACAAAAATAGTTATCGCTCATACGAAATAAACTTGACCTGCGCGTGCTATTCACGGACCCAACAAAAACAAGTAAGAACGTTGCATGAGGGCGAACCTAATGCGTGATACTAGTTTCCCATAGGAGCATCTGGTATATTCAATTTAATAATATATCTCAGATTTTGCATTTATGTAGATTCATGTGAATTTTATGCAATTTAAATTTTTGTTACATTTTGGATACCGGCTTTTTTAACTAATTACCTACCCCCTCATATACTGCCAATTGAAGGTCTGTTGCAAATATAACTATGTGAATGAGTTAGCATTTTATAAAATGTAAAAAAATTCAATAGAATCATATGCTGAAAGTTTTATCAAGTTCCGTTAAGTCAGTCGCAATTTCTTAAGCAAAACGTTTGGCCAATTATGACACGCACGCGTTAAGCAGCGACAGCAAAATATATTTACATTTACACATACATTGAAACGTGCAAACGCGTTTGCTTATGCATGGTCACAAATAAATTCAGCGCCATTCATTCTAGCATATTCTTCAACCAAAATTGTTATTGAGTTGTGCTTGCATTTTCAGCCGCTTCTTTAGTTTTGTATTTGTCAAATATCGCCCTTTATACGCATACATTCAACCGACCACCGTTTTTGTATGTACACATATAAATACATACGTTCATATGCGCGCATTTCAGCTTTTTCTAAGAATCACAATTGCGATTGATTTATGTTTATATTGTGTTTGCATTAACAGCAGCTTCTATAGTTTTGTATTTGTCAAAAGTCGCCCTTGTAGTGAAGTAATTTCGGATTTGCCAACAGGCAATGCAAAAGTGATGTGGCGCAGCAGGTAGATGAAAAGCGTGTAAGCAAAAGGGTCCGCGTTCGAGACGCGGCGGCGTCGGCATGAAAATAGTTGGCAGCTGTTCGTCCCTACATACATACATACATGATGGGTCCTATCGTCAATTTTTTTGTGTGGAATAATTTTGTTCGGAATAAGTCGATATTTGTGTAATCGATATTTGATATTTACATTTTATGTCATGGTCACACACATAAAAAGAAAATAACATAACTGATCTAGGCTATACGAAAATGATAATTTTAGCAGATAAATTATTTGCAGAACTTCAACATTCAAATCGAATTACATATATTTCTCAGAAATGCCGTTTGTCGTCTTAGCAATTCTTATTAAGCTTATTTATATAGGTGGCACAGGCATATGAATTTTGCAGCTGTAGACATATCATATTTGGCAAGTTCCTAGAAGGAGTCGAGCGTAATGTAACTGTAAAGTTTGGATGCTTACACTCCAAAAATGTGAAAGTTACAGGGTATTTTTTCGATATACCACGCCCCCAAAGGCGCGTAAGATTTATTTTTGGGGAATCAATAGAGGAGGCCCCCAGTAACACAAACATCCAATTTTGAATCGTCTAGCTCTAAAACTGTAGGAGCTATAAGCTTTTTGCGATTTGCCACGCCCCCTGAAGGCGTAGGTATGTCCGCCATATCTTTTTGATCTTGGGTTGCTTATCCGAGTATATATATATCAAATTTCAAGTCTCTAGCATCAATAGTGCTCAAAATATAGCTGATCTTGTAAAATCACTATATATTCAGATCCGATTTGCCACGCCCCCAGTGGGCGTAGACACCAAATCTTATTATGAATCTTTATAGAATCGTAGCGTTAAGATACGTGCTAAATTTCAGCATTCTAGCTTTAAAACTGTAGAAGTTACAGTTTTCCCGATTTGCCACGCCCCCAATGGGCGTAAATATATCCGCCATATCTTTTTGAACTTGGGTGGTCAACGCAAGTATACATTCCAAATTTCAACTCTCTAGCTCTTCAACTAATATGATTTCTTAACTATGGGCGTAAGCATTTTCCGATTTGACACGCCCCTAGTGGGCGTATCCGGAAAATCTTGACACTTTATAATTCGAGGGTATACACGAGTATATGTTCCAAATTTCAAGTCTCTAGCTTCAATAGCGTAGAAAAATATTGCATTCATACGGACAAACGGACAGCAAGACGGAGATTGCACAAAACCAATATACTATTTTCCCTTTGGGAAACTAGTATAAAAATTCAAGTCTCTAGCTTGTCTAGATGCTTCAATCGACGGGTTCAAACATACGGACAGACGGACAGACGGACGGACGGACAGACGGACGGACAGACAGACAGACGGACAGGGCTAAATCGACTCAGCTCGTCACCCTGATCAAGAATATATATACTTTGTGGGGTCTGACACGCCTCCTTCTGCCTGTTACATACATTTAACAAAACCATTATACCCTGATTTCCCATTTTCAATGGGCTCAGGGTATAAAAATGTATTATATTTTAGATAGCCACTAGATGCATTCAAGTTAACTACGTATATCTTCAATGGTGGTTTATTAATGAGATCGTCTATAAAAAATACATAATATACATAACAATCCGAATGCACTTATCAATTACGTGGTAAGTGGCATGGCATATGTGCAAATGAGTATTGAGTATTAAACAGTCGATAACATCCGACCACATTCTTTTTTGTCTGTAGTTCTCCGGACAATTGAGGATATCACCTACTATAAATTGGCATATCTCTCTCTGTATTTCTTTATTTAAAATAAAACATAAATTTTTATGAATTTTTGGAATGCAACATCAATGCCAAAGATCCCAAAATTTTGTGACTTGGAAAGTCATTAATGTTCGAGGTAATCCACTTCAAACTTACGTAACCTTTTTGGAACTCAGCCGTCCTATGAACCCTGAGATATTCAAATTATGTTTAAAATATTTTTAATATGTTTGTATTTGGAAAGGTGAATTTACCTTAAGTATCATTTCCGATGTTGTTGTTTGTCGTCATTTGTCTGACTGCCAAGAATAGTTAAGTATGTGACTAACTGTTAATGTCATGAATAGTCTCGTGTATTGCGGTCCCTTTAACATATACCATTTGCTATAATATTATTCGGAAATGTCATTAAAACCAATTGTTCAAAATTTAGAATCGTTCATCGATTGTAAATGTAAATATATTAGATCATAGTAAATGTAATTCTTAGAAGTTCTTATTAGATTTGAAGCAAGTTATTATATTATTATATATATATATATGGATTAGTGATATATATATTGTGTACATCGTATGACCAAACCGTTGATGAATCACCGTTCCATAGCCATAATAATAGCCATAGGCCAAACCATATCCAATTCTAACGCCCAATTTGAGCGTGACTTTGATGCATCAGTATATATATATATATATATATATACATACATATATATATCTGGGGCAACAGAGCTGTGTGACTTGTGTTGAATATTGATTTGTATGTCAGCGTATTTCTTATTATATGACAAAGAAAGAGAGAGAGAGAGGAGCGAGAAGAGTGGGAGGAAGATAGCAATGTATACTGTGTGGATGTTTAGATGGGTGAGTGGGTGGGTGAGTGGGTATGTACACACACAGCAATAACAACAAAAACAAAAGCAACAATAAACTCATTAGTTGAGCAATGCATAACAACAATAACAAATGCGCTCATATGTTCTATAGGAATAGGAAGCAATAGTTTGCTGTAAACAATTTCCTATTATTATTTATTTATCATGCTTATTGCTTGGGTAGCTCTCGGTAGCTACCCCCATATAAACAAATGCTTAATTGTTTTTTTTTCTCTGTTTTCTTTTGTTTACAATCACTTTTACAGGTGTGAAATTGAGAAGGCGTACGATGAGGCGTATGATCAGGCAGCAGCAAAGCCTGCTAGCGATATGTCCAACAGCTAAAGGGCGTGTCTAAATCAATTGACCACATAGAGTGGTCGTAGCACTAATCATTTGGGGCATACACGACTATCCATATATAAGGCAAATGTCAATTGGGTGCTCGAAAATAGATTGCTACCGAAAGTGAAACGAAATGTTACAGAGACTAGATGGATTTGGAAAGAATAAAAATTATATAAATAATACCGAATATATTTAAATTGTGGAATAATTTGTTAGAGAAAGTGAAACACATTATTTTATTTTAATTAGCACCAATACAGACGTGTCGGTACTTGTTGGTATGGAAAATAAATATTGTTTTGTATATCTCTTTATGTTAATAATTAATCCAATTTGAAGCCTAAGTCTAAAACAATAATTTCGAATTGATCTATTCCTACGTTCGTAATAACATTTAGAATATATGTATTAATTTATATATTTTGAATATCTACCTAGCTATTTTTATTATACCCTGAGCCCATTGAAAATGGGAAATCAGGGTATAATGGTTTTGTTAAATGTATGTAACAGGCAGAAGGAGGCGTGTCAGACCCCACAAAGTATATATATTCTTGATCAGGGCGACGAGCTGAGTCGATTTAGCCCTGTCCGTCTGTCTGTCCGTCCGTCTGTCCGTCCGTCCGTCTGTCCGTCTGTCCGTCTGTCCGTATGTTTGAACGCGTCGATCTCAGAACGTAGTTGACCTAGAGACTTGAATTTTTTTTTGTTGGGTCCGTGGATAGCACGCGCAGGTCAAGTTTGTTACCAAAAAACGATATCTATTTTGGTTGTTTTGTTATCGATTTTAAACGTTATCGAAAATAGGTTATAAAATTCTATCTGCCACACCTTTAGAGCTAGACTCCTCAAATTTTGCATATAGATTCACGTGAATTTTATGCAATTTCTATTTTTTTATTTTTTGCGTACCGGCTCTTTTTACTAATTACCCCCCCCCCCCCTCTCCAAATCGACCCATTGAGAGTCTGTTCCAAATATAACCATGCGAATAAATTAGTATTTTTATAAAATGTAAAAAATTCAATAGAATCATATGCTGAAAGTTTCATCAAATTCCGTTCAGTCAGTCCCGAGTTATTAAACAAAACGTTTGGCCAATTATCACAAGCACGTGGCAAGCAGCGACGCGCAGCAAAAAACATTTACACATACACATACATTGAAGCGTGCAAGCGCGTCTGCTTATGCATGTGCACAGCCGCTTCTGAGCATTTTCAGCCGCTTCTGTAGTTTTGTATTTGTCATATATCGCCCTTTACACGCATACATTCAAACAGACCACCGTTTTTGTATGTACACATACTCATACGTTCATCTGCGCGCTTTTCAGCATATTATAAGAATCACAATTGCGATTGATCTACTTCTTTAGCTTCTTTAGTTTTGTATTTGTCACATATCGCCCTTGTAGTACTACTTTGCGTTTTGCCAACAAGCGACGCAATACTGGTATGGTGTAGTGGGTAGACGCGAAGCGCGTGAACGAGAGGTCCCGAGTTCGAAACTCGGTGACGACAGCGTAACTTTTTTAATTTTTTTTTAAATCTATAAACATGAGGTGGTCGTGCTAGTTGAGATGACGCGCTTTAACGTTACATATGTAGTAAATAGATGCAGGTTCGAGTCCAGGTGCGGTGATGTTTGTTTATCTTCTTTTGTTTTTTATAATTTGTTTATTTATTTAATTATTTATTTATTTTTTATTTACATAAATTCTAGTTGAATAAAATTTCAAAATTATAATTTAATTTTGGAAAATTTAATATTATATGCAAGCTATATAGCGTATTAAACAATGCAAATCGGACGGGGCTCAGGGGATCTCCTAGTCGGGCACCTCCGACTAGAGTTTTCTTACTTGTTGTTCTTATATATGTTACAATATAATAATAATATATTGTTTTCAATGATAATAATATTATCATGCCATTTCTTATATTTCCAACAAATAATTTTAAGAATTGCTACTTCAGCGTAACTGATTAACTATTAGGTTATATTAAAACTTGTTGAAACCTCCTTTTTCAGTGAAATCGAATAAAAATCTCTGGGATATTCCAACTCAATCAATCGAGTCTTTTGAGCTATAGAAATACAATTATTGTTTATAGATCTATAGATTAAGTAATGTCATAGATCCTGCCCTCTGCCCACATTAACTTACAAAACGGTAATATATGTATTTGCCATTACTGTATCATTAGTGGAAATAAAGTATATAATCTTTTATAGATTCGAAGTATATAACCACTTATGCAAGTGGAACATAGATAAAACATGTCAGCTAGCCCAGCCAAGGATGCTCCCCAGCCCATCTATCTAATCAACTTTGAGGCCTATCTGAGGCCAAAGCAACCGCACAAGGTAACGCCACTGCAGTGCTTCGAAATACCGGAAAAACCTCAATCCAGACGGGAGCTGTTCCACAAAACACTGCAGAGACTTAAACTCCTGCGGTATTGGCGCACACAACGTGCGAGATTTGCAAGGAGTCTGGAACAGCTGCCATTGCCCAGATTTCTAAGTTTTCTGCGCGCCCGCCATGACGACGGTCTCTGCAAATCGAAAACGGGCTTTGAGATCTATTGCGAAATGTCGAGCATCCATGGATTCCATGTGTTCGTCGGAGCTTGCACCTGGCAGCGTGTGCTCTGGTGGCTCCTGATCTGCACGGCTATACTTCTCTCACTGCTTGTACTGATCATGTCCTACAGCCTGTCGGCGGAGACGCCCACCAAAAGGTATATCGAGAGTATGTTGCAGCCCACGTCGGAGCAGGCTATAAACTATCCGGCATTGAGTATCTGCAGTATGAATCGTATATCGAAAAGCCAGCTCAAAGGAGAGGACTGGTCGTTACCTCCACAAACTCTGCCTTGGTTAACTAAGCACAACTGGAGTCTAAGTGACCAAGCACGGCAATCTGACAACGTAAGCTGGATTCAGCTACTTGAGAGCCTAGCTCCACGTATTTGTGAGTCTCAGATCTTGGGCTGCCTGTGGCAGGGTACAGCTCGAAGCTGCGATCAGCTGCTGATCCCCACCTGGAGCTACAGTGAGAGTCGATGTTGCACCTTTAACGAAACGCCCATCCACGAAGCTGGCAATCCGGCTAAGGGCTTAACACTACGCCTAGCTACACAGCTGGAGGACTATGCCAGCTCACGACATTCCGCAGCTGGCTTTCAGTTGCTGCTGCACGGGTCACATTCCGGAATTCATTCAACTACAGAGCGTGTTCTCCTGCCGCGAGGAACAGAGTCTCACGTCATGTTGAAGTCCTTTAGTACTCATGCCACGCCCTACGTTGGCGGCTTAAAGCCAGCTAAAAGAGGCTGCTATTTGAGTCGGGAGCGTCGGCTATTCCACTATCCGGTGTACAGCCAGGAGAACTGCCTGGCAGAGTGTGAGAGCGAGCGAATCCTTCAGGCTTGTGGCTGTGTGCATCCCCATATGCCGAGGCTTTCGCAATGGCCTCTTTGTCAACTGGAGCAACTCAAATGCCTCGGCGAACAAGGTAAGTAGGCAAAAGCAAAATCTGAAAATCTCTAATAGAATACAAAAATAAAAGAAGAAGAAGAAGAGAAGATAGAAATGGAAGACATGAGAAGAAAACAACATGGAACTGGAGTGAGAATGAAAGACAAAAATAAAAGAAAACAGGAACAGAAGATAATAGTAAAATGGTAAAAAGGAGCTAAAAACTCTTCTGTGATCAGCGAACGAATCAGTTAGTGCTTAACAGTTACTAAGCTATTCAGTGTACTGAACTAGTTAACTATTAATGAACTAGACTAACTCAATACTCTATACTCAGCTACCATCATATACAGCGGGACAATTTAATAGATGGCCAAGGTGAAACGTTTAATATTTCATATATTTCTAAGCTAAGGGAATTAGTGAATAAAATTAACAATTGTAAATAATTCGTTAAGATATAATACGATTCCCAAGTACTGCTAAAGACTATACCATAGCTCAAAAGTAATTGCGATGACTGAGAAAGTGATTGACTTACAAAGGAAAATACCTAGAATTACCTATTCAAGCAATACCACGATTTGTGAATAAATTATATGAAATTTACTAATCTACTCTAATTAATGAATATTTTCTCTAGTTTACAGCTGGGATCAGCTGCAAAGCTTGTGCAATTGCCTGCCGTCCTGTGAATTTATGCGATTTGAAATGCAAATCGATCTGGCAGCACTAAATGACAGCTACCCTTTGTTTCCTGCCAATCATTATAATATTTCCTTCTAGTAAGTTTGTTTAATACTTAAGTTATATCTATATATACAGCTATAATTATTTTATGACAGCAAGAACTTTAATAGCTCGGACGAGGTTCTGCTATACATATATTTTGATTCATTTAGCGAGGAGCGAGTGCGTGTGGATGTCTACGAGAATTGGCTGACTTTCATTGGTAAGTACGGTTGAACAAAGATATAGGAAACTCTGAGTCGTATTAAACATAAAGGGCGAAACTTAAGGACATTAAGCCTAAACTTAATGCAATATTAAGTACAGGCAAGCTAGCTTGAGACGACTACATTGAAGTTTCCCTTTACCTAATTACCATTATATTTACCATTCCTTAGAATGTCATTTTCTTAAAGAACTTTCATAATCTAAATATTTCAAGCAGATAATAATAACTGTTTAGAATAATTAAATGCATGAAACACTTTAAAAAAAAAGTTTGAAAAAGATTTTAATGGAGACGGATAGAATAAAAAAAAACAAAATTTGAATAGAGTTTATAATCGTTTATCTTCATTTATATAAGCTTATTAATATATTATAATATAAAATATAATAGTGCATATAAGTATAAGTATTATTGCTTTAGATACTTTTATTATAGAGAGATATCAGATAGATAAACCAGCTGATCTATGAATAGATAAATCCAATAAACAGTGTAGATAAGACTAAATATATTAAAAAAAAAAAGTTTATTTAAAATTGTTTAAATAACGTTCGTTATTGGGGAGGCTCAACTGTAGCTAACGACCACTTAGACCTATATTTAACAAACAACTTATCAATTGCCATGTGGCAGGCACCTTTGGCGGCATCACCGGCCTATTTATGGGCTGTAGTTTCGTATCTGTGTTCGAACTGATATTCTTTGTGTGCGTCCGACCCACTTGTAACTGGCTAACTCGACAACAAATACGCTACAGACGTCGTCGTCAGCAGCGAGCTACGAGGGCTAATTAGGACAAGCCAATTAGCTGGCCCTCAATACACATAGAGCACATTGAGTCAGTTGCTAGAAACAGCTCCTACTGTTCAACATGGCCTTTAAGAAGCGGCGCATCTTTGACATGCAGTTGGTTCAGTCACAACTGCTCCATAGCAAAGCAACTGAAAGTCATAAGAGTAGCAGCACTAACACCGTTGAGAAAACGTCGAAACACTGGAGAATCTGTAAATTTCGTGAGGTTCGAACATGGTTTGTGGAGAGTTTGCGCAATTATTGCCAAACAACTTCGCTTCACGGCTTTAGCTATATTACACGCCCGGATATCAGTCGGAACGAACGGTGCTTCTGGCTTGGCGTTGTTATAGCGGCTATTATTGGTGCCATATCGCTGTTGCTCGCCTCCTGGTACTCGAATCGTGAAACCCCAACCGTGACTGTGATCGAAAGTTCGCACTTTCCCACCTGGAATATACCCTTTCCAGCGGTGACCATTTGTAATTTCAACAGGGTGTCCAAAACGAAAGCGACAATGCTGATGGAGCACATGTGAGTAACATGGAAAGGTCTTTAAACAAGGAACTCTATATATTATTTCAATTCTCTTCAGGAAGTTGCCGCCGAACGTACCAAAGGAGGAGCTACAGGAACTCTTCAATCTAACTTTATTGCCCGCCGGTCGCACAATCTACAATAGTTCACTGGAAATCTACAATAAAATATTACATTTGAATAATATTACGCTTATGGAACTGACGAATCGTTTGTCGCCAGATTGCCTAGACATGATTTCCCGCTGCATTTGGAAAGGCATCAAGACGCGATGTGAGAGTCTCTTTCAACGCATCGTCACCATTCAGGGCATCTGCTGCAGCTTCAATTTTTTTGGCGCCATGTCCAATAATTTTCCAGTGTAAGTGCGTACGGCGATAGCTGAATAGATTATCTCAATTATAGTGAACCGAAATTCATTGCAAGCATTATGATGTTTAACACTTAAAACGGATTTTCATATATTGATATATTGATATATTGATATATTGATATATTGATATATTGATATATTGATATATTGATATATTGATATATTGATATATTAATATATTGATATATTGATATATTGATATATTGATATATTGATATATTGATATATTGATATATTGATATATTGATATATTGATATATTGATATATTGATATATTGATATATTGATATATTGATATATTGATATATTGATATATTGATATATTGATATATTGATATATTGATATATTGATATATTGATATATTGATATATTGATATATTGATATATTGATATATTGATATATTGATATATTGATATATTGATATATTGATATATTGATATATTGATATATTGATATATTGATATATTGATATATTGATATATTGATATATTGATATATTGATATATTGATATATTGATATATTGATATATTGATATATTGATATATTGATATATTGATATATTGATATATTGATATATTGATATATTGATATATTGATATATTGATATATTGATATATTTTTTTTTTTTTTTTTTTTTTTTTTTTTTTTGGACTGAGGTAGGAAAAAATGCTTTATGCACCGTCAGTCATGTCGTAACTTTGACCGGTGTGTCGGACTGCATAACTGCTTACCGACTAAAAAATCCTCCTCTTCTGGGGCTCAAATCCACCTTGGAACCAGGAGATATCCCGCATTAACCTTCAAGGTGGAACCCCATAGTGTGCTCTAAATGAGCGTTGCCCTCTGTGTGCCTGCGTCCAGGTCATACTTCTTCCGCCGCAGAACCTTTTCGGCGAAGTCACAGACTTTTAACCAAGCGTCTATGCTGCTGCACATTTGCTGTGCTAATGTCTCTACTTTGACTTCACCTACTGTTTCTGCCAGGTCGATTCTTTCTTCCGACCATCTTTTGCAGTTGAAGAAGGTGTGTTCTGCATCGTCCATTGCATTTGCGCAGTAAATGCAGCTGGATTCGGCAGTTTTCCCCATTTTATTTAGGTACTTTCGAAAGTATCAATGTCCGGAGAGTAGTTGTGTCAAATAGAAAGACGTTTCACCGTGCTTTCTATTTATCCACTTCTCTAGATCGGGGATTATTTTAGCGGTCCATCTTCCATACCTTTCGCATGACCATCTCGCCTTCCACGAGACTATGGTTTGCTGTCGTATGCTCTTTGCCGCATGTTCTGAGAATTCTCCTCTTTGCCGAAGATTCCATATTTTTTTGCGCTCTTGGGCAAGCAAGTCAACCGGTATGACTGCTGCTATCACAGTCACGGCCGCCCCGGAGACTGTGCGGTACGCCGATGTTATCCTTAAGGCTGCTCTTCGTTGCACACCTAGCATCGGTTTTCGCCTTACATTCGCCTTTAAGGTGTCCGCCCATACTTCACTGCCATATAGCAGTATTGCATTTGTCGCTTCCATGAGGAGTCTCCGTTTTCCTGCCGTCGGGCCGTCAACGTTTGCCATCAGTCTACTCAGAGACCCCGTTGCTGTCGCTGTTTTCCGCGTGGCATACTTCAGTTGTTCCCAGAAGGTAAGTTTACTGTCCAGTCTGACGCCTAGATAGTTCACTGTCCTCTGCGTCCTTATCAGGTTTCCGCTTACTCGCATCTCTATTTCGGTTGGGATCTGCTTCCCCGTGAACAGAAGTAACTCTGTTTTATGGGTAGCAAGCCCAATCCTCTAGAGCTGAGCCATGTCTGTGTGCGGATCATAACTTGGGTAAGTCTCTTTTGGGCCTCTATGGTGTTTCTGGCAGTAATGACGGCTGCGATATCGTCGGCATAACCAATAAGGAAGGTGTCTTCAGGCATTTCCAGTCTTAGGATGTCGTCGTAGCTGATATTCCACAGGTCTGGTCCCAGGATTGACCCCTGTGCAGCTCCTCCAGTCACTCTGTACCGTTTTGTTCCAGTTTGCGTGGAGTACAGGAGTATTCGATCCTGCAAATAGCTCCTGATCATATTCATGAGGTACTCCGGTATCTGGAAGCGGTATTCCAAGGAAGTAAGCATATCGGTCCACCTTACACTATTAAAGGCGTTTTTAACGTCCAGCGTTGCTAGTAGAACTACCGGGCGCGAGTATGCATTTCCTCTTTGCGTAGCTCTGGCTGCCTGAACCACTTCATCGATGGCTCCCATTGTGGATTTTCCAGCTCTGGACCCATGTTGCCTGGGGCTGAGTCCTCCAGCAGCCTCTACTGCGGCGAGTAGTCTGGGTCTTATGAGCTTTTCTAAAAGCTTCCCAGCTGTGTTTAACATACACAATGGGCGATAAGCCGAAGGTGTGTTGGGATCGCCTTTGCCTTTGCTAATGAGCACCAGTCTCTGTTCTTTCCACGCTTCTGGGAATATCCTTTCTTTTAGACATGCGTTATACATCCTAAGTAGAAAAGTAGGACGTCCTGATGCTATCACCTTCAGTATCTCTGCCGGTATATTATCTGGTCCCGGCGCTTTCTTGTTCTTCAGGGAGAGAGCTGCAATATTGAGTTCTTCCTCGGTGAACTCTGGGACTGAACCAACGAACTCTACGGGTGCTCGCTCATGCGCCTCGTGGATGTGTGCTGGAAATAGTGTTTCCACTATGTGATCCATCGTGTCATCATCCACGTTTGGCACTGCTCCGTAGTTTCTCAGCTTCTTCATGACTATCTTGTAGCCAAGTCCCCAAGGGTCTTTATTTATATCGTTGCAGAGCTCTTTCCACTTGTCATGCTTACTACGTGTGATAGCAATCGACAGTTCTTTTCTCGCAATCTTGGCTGCTAACGCTTCCGTCGTGAAATTTCCAGAGCGTCGTGCCCTTGTTAGCCTTCTTCTACATTGTATGCATACTTTCCTTTTTTCTGCGATATCGTGGTTCCACCAGTACGCCTGTCGTCTACCTCCGTGTTTGCTGTGCGTTTTTGGCATCGATACGTTACACGCTCTTTCCATAGCTGTTAGGCTTCTTTCGACCACTTGCTTCGACGCCAATGTGCCGTCGAAATGTCGTTCTCGCCTATTTAATTCAGCTAGTAGTTTGCCTGTATCCACCTTACTTATGTCCCATCTGTGGGAAGTCTTTCTTAAGTATGGTGAGTGGTTTTTCTGACTGATATTCTGGAAATCATATGAGATATACTCGTGATCACTTCCCGTGAAGTCATCGAGTATCTTCCAGTCCTTTATCCGATCTACGATGTGTTCGGATCCAAAGGTTACGTCAGGTATGGTGCCTTCACATCCCGGCCTATGGAAGGTCGGTCTGCTTCCGCGGTTTGCTACCACTAACCCGGACCTAGCGGCCATATCCATAATTTTTCGTCCTCTAGAGTTAGTAGAGGACATTCCCCAATCTACTGCTCGTGCATTCAGATCGCCTGCCACAATGAAGGGCTGCCGTCGATCCACGAGGAGATCCTCGATTGCATCGAGTTTATTCTGGAAGGTGCTTATGTCATCGCTAGGGGTTAGGTAGCAACTGACTACTGCGACTTCTCTGAAGCGTGCGTAGACGTAGCAGTTTCCCATCTTGCTTTCTAGTGGCTGTTGTCCACTACTACTGGGGATCCATATGGCCGCAGTCTTGGTGTCGTCATCTAACCAAACTCCGTTCTCTTTTCGCTTATATTGCTCACTGATGATCACTACATCTATAGAATGTTCTGCTACTATCTGTGTCAAAAGTGCATCTGCCGTTTTGCTCCGGTGTAGATTACCTTGGAGAATTTTCAACATTTTGCTGTATTTTGTCGTGTGCTTGGGCATTTCTGCGATCCCGGCATGTGATCAACAGAAGTACGCCCCGCATCCGTGCAAATGCAGCATTTTGGTGGTTTTTTGCAGTCTTTCATCTTGTGACCTGATTCACCACACCTAATGCAGATGCCACCACCGCTTCTGTCCGGTCCTGTGCAGTTGGTCTGCAGATGGCCGACCCCGAAGCATCTGTAGCATCTGCGGATGGGTTGACACATCCTGGGCCTAGCCCTGACAAAACCAATTTTAATGTCTGAGCTCAGCAACGTCTCCGCTAGTTGGCTTTCTAAAGTTACAAAGGCCCTTACTTGCTCTCGACTGTTTGGGGCAGTGACTTTTATGTGCAAGTCCACTGATGAATTATCAAGGACTTGTCACACTGCCTCAGCCACCTCAGACTCTACAGTTAGTGAGTCTAGATCTCGGATCTCAATTGTCGCTGTAGGCTTTAACTCGGCTACCGTAGCTGTTTTCTTAACGGTAGCCTTTAGTTTTTCAACTAGTTCTGGTTGTAACTTTTCCCCTCTGCTCAGTTCTACAAGGAGTGCCCCGGATCGGGTTTTCCTTATGCCTCTCACGTTTGCCTTTTCGTCTTGTTGGATTGTGCTGCGTATGTTTCGTAAAACATCTACGTAGCTTTGTCCACTTTCAGGTTTTATGAGGACTGCTTCTGAGCGGGGAGGTTTCTTCTTCTCTTTTTTTGCTGGTTGTTTTACTACTTTCGGCTTTTCTGCGGGTGCCGAAGTAGTCTTTTCCGCTCTTTGTTTCGAAGTCCCTTTTCTGGTGACTTTTTGCCACAAGTTCTGTTGTCCCTTGCAAAGTTTTTTGCCGGACTCAGACTCTAGGGGGCTAGGGGCTTGTCTCTTTTGAATGGTAGGTGTTTCCACCGTTTCCAAGATCCGTGCCTCTGCTGCTGGTTCTAATTGCTTCTGCTTAGTTGCTTCAGCTTCCAGCTTCTTCCAGGAGTTCCTGCAGTGTCCTAGAATATCGAGTAGTTCGTCTAGGTCGGATACCCCGCTTTTAACATCTAGACTGATGTTTTTTTGCTTAGCGACAGCGGTCTTAATACGCCGCAGCGCCTGGCGACATTTTAGAATGGCATCCTCTTCCTCGGCCCGGAGTTTCAACATGTACTCATGCCTTGGAGAGATTACCGCCTCTGCAACGGTGTTTGGGACACCTGCTTCCGCCGCAGCGGTTTTTGGAGTTTCCTCCACACTTCTTGGCGCCTGTGCTACAGGGCTCCTTTGCATTTTTGAGCTTTTGCCAAAGCCCACCCGTGGGTCCGTGAAACGGGCCTCACTTTCTTCTAGTGGTGTTCCACTGATTGTTTTTTTTGTTATTGGGGTCTTTCTAGATTCCATTTTAAGGGGTCCCGACTCCAAGCCGCTATCTTAGATCGGGTGTACAGTTACTCAAGCGATCCTCATGGTTATCTATGCATAGCAGGGAGGCCATGCGAGGGTTGACGTTGGTCCTTATGGGAGCCAATGTTCAGAGCCAGGATCTTGCACAAATTAAGGATATATATCAACTTAAACCTGTACCACCAATGAAAATTCAGTTGGTGACGATCTTCGAACGTACTTGGAGGCCTGCCAGGGTTTTAACGGGACGGAGGCAGCTGCAGCATTGACCTAGGAGCCATTTCCGCAGGATGTCACTCCTGCTTAGTGAGGTCCTAGAATGCGGCAGCTGTCAGCCCAGGGGCAAACATTTCAAAAATCGTGTATTTTTTCGAAGTCAGGGGTCGGTCAAAGATTTCACTTTAGTAAGTTCCATCTTTCTATTTCTTCTAAAGTCGCTGCACACATTAGTTCACGATTGGTCGGCTGCCCAATCGCTATCCAGTGGGGCCGATCGTGGAGGCTGTGTGTCAACTTGAATTACCAGTGACAAGGATTGCTATTGAAAGTCTCTAGACGAGCAACGTAGCGTTGCCTTGTTTTCGTAACCCCATCCCACCATATATTGATATATTGATATATTGATATATTGATATATTGATATATTGATATATTGATATATTGATATATTGATATATTGATATATTGATATATTGATATATTGATATATTGATATATTGATATATTGATATATTGATATATTGATATATTGATATATTGATATATTGATATATTGATATATTGATATATTGATATATTGATATATTGATATATTGATATATTGATATATTGATATATTGATATATTGATATATTGATATATTGATATATTGATATATTGATATATTGATATATTGATATATTGATATATTGATATATTGATATATTGATATATTGATATATTGATATATTGATATTTTGATATATTGATATATTGATATATTGATATATTGATATATTGATATATTGATATATTGATATATTGATATATTGATATATTGATATATTGATATATTGATATATTGATATATTGATATATTGATATATTGATATATTGATATATTGATATATTGATATATTGATATATTGATATATTGATATATTGATATATTGATATATTGATATATTGATATATTGATATATTGATATATTGATATATTGATATATTGATATATTGATATATTGATATATTGATATATTGATATATTGATATATTGATATATTGATATATTGATATATTGATATATTGATATATTGATATATTGATATATTGATATATTGATATATTGATATATTGATATATTGATATATTGATATATTGATATATTGATATATTGATATATTGATATATTGATATATTGATATATTGATATATTGATATATTGATATATTGATATATTGATATATTGATATATTGATATATTGATATATTGATATATTGATATATTGATATATTGATATATTGATATATTGATATATTGATATATTGATATATTGGTATATTGATATATTGATATATTGATATATTGATATATTGATATATTGATATATTGATATATTGATATATTGATATATTGATATATTGATATATTGATATATTGATATATTGATATATTGATATATTGATATATTGATATATTGATATATTGATATATTGATATATTGATATATTGATATATTGATATATTGATATATTGATATATTGATATATTGATATATTGATATATTGATATATTGATATATTGATATATTGATATATTGATATATTGATATATTGATATATTGATATATTGATATATTGATATATTGATATATTGATATATTGATATATTGATATATTTACATATAGATATATTTATAAATTGACATAATGATTCATACTCTACCCAAACTGATTTTTCTTATAGTAAAATCGCCTACCAAGTACCGAAGCGGCCTTATCGCGTTACTGGCTGTGGGTATACGACGGGCCTGTCCGTCCTGCTTGATCCCATGGTGGCTGATTATTATGGCACGTTTTTTAGTGGCTTTGGCTTCCGTCTGCTCATTCATGATGCCTACAATTTTCCGGACGAGAACTCCGAAACTAAGGTGGTAACATCCACGCGTGAGAGCTTCGTACGCATCAACCCAGAATCGACGTATGCCACGAAGGATATACGTCAGATGGACTTGCGCTGGAGGAACTGCCTCTTCGGCAGCGAACGGAAGCTGGATGGTCTTAAACGCTATTCGTTTATCAACTGTATGTTCGAATGTAGGATGAAGATGACTCTTCAGCTGTGCGGCTGTCTGCCTGCCTATTTGATCAACAACGGAACCATCAAAATCTGCGGTGTGCTCGATATGAATTGCATGCTCGAAAGTAAACGTGAGTAGCGAGAGAGAGTGAGAACTTCTAGCAGACTGGACGGCTGAATGCTATTCTTAATTAGGCTTCTTTTCACGCGCTCTGGCCAATCTAGACGCCCCGCTGTCAATAGTACGCAATACGAACAATTTTCCCTGCAATTGCTTGCCCGACTGTGAATCGAATCAATATGGTTCCGAGAGCACCATGGGCCGACTGGATGCCAGCTACTCCCGCAGCAAAATGGCCAATAGGCAAGACCTTCTTTCTAATATACCACATATAATACGACTTATCTGTTGTATTCAAATTGCAGCTCAAATCACACAGATAGCATATTGGTGCATGTCTTTTATAGCGACCTAATGTCCACCAGATATCGCATGGAGATCTTTCAGAACTGGCTCTCAGCGTTGGGTAAGCTCTCACTCATTGATAACTCCAATGGCTATTAAATATGCGTTCTCCTCTCAGCGTCATTTGGCGGTCTCCTAGGTCTTATTCTAGGCTTTAGCATTGTCACGGCTTTCGAGTTTGTTTACTTCCTCACATTTCGTCCAGTGTTCAACTACATCAATCGAGAAATGGATTAAGTCTACACAATTTAAAAACAGTTAAGTGTCCCCATTTTAAAATAAACGCAATACACAGAATTGAACAATCTTCGCTTATTAGCGCTTATTAGAGCTGAAGTTCATATATATTATCATTTTATTAGAAACAAATCAATCTCATGTATCTAGATACACAACCTGGAGAAACTACAGTAAATATAAACATGGACTATCTAATGAAAGGGAAAAGTCCTACGTTTTTATTTAAAGTAACCCAACTTCTTGACCTCACCAACCATGGCGGTGATCGAGTCCAGCACTTCCTCGCTGGCAGGTATGATCTGATCAGCGGGCAGTTTGAAGCCGACGAGCAACGATTTAGACGAGGGACGCAACTCATAGCAGAAGGCCATGCGCACACCCTGAGTGCCATAGGCCCAATCAATGCTAGCACCTGATGCTGGGTAGATGGCATCAAAGATGTTGCCACCAGTGTACACTGTATTGTAGCGCTGGGCTACACCAGCAATGGAAGCATCAAACACCTGCACGTAGTCCTTCACATTATCTGGCAGATCGCTCGTGTGTCCATAAGGGTACAGTAGGTATTGTGAGTAGGAATGGAACGAAACATAGAGCTGAATCTTGTCCTTAATCGAGGCAATGTAGTTCGCGAGCGATAGGGTCTCGATCTCAGAGAACGCGCTAGGTCCAGCATAGGTATCGGAGCATGGATCACTGCTTGCACCGATTTCGTTCCAGTGGAAGTCCCAGTTGCGGTTGGGGTCAGCGCCGAAGCAGCTGCCATAGGGAGTGCGGGTCTTGCGCCACATACGATTTGTGGTGTGAGTGTAGACGTAACCATCTGGATTGGCGTGGGGGAAGATGTACCAGTTGTAGTTGTCAGCCAAATCCTTGACAGAATCCAAGTTTGGGGTGAGGAGCTGGTTGATGATGAAGGTGGCTGCAGCGGGAGCAATCCATTCACGAGCATGAATACCAGCCTCTAGAAGGATACCGGGTTTCTCGCTGCTGCTCTTGGATATCTTGACACCAAGAATTGAACGTCCCTGATAGGTCTTTCCACCCTCAATCAATGTGACTACGTGTGGGTAGGTCTTTGCCAGGGTAACCATCCAGCTGTATGTATCCTCCAGTTCGTAGTACTGCGCCCAGTTATAGTCGGCAGCGCGACCCTTGGGTGCCACCTTCTCATCGATTTCATCCATAGACTTTTGGAAGTCCTTGGAACGGAGCTCATACTTGATTTCGGCTTTCCCCAAGATCTCCAACACATCAGGCACCTTGTGTGGGGCAACAACCATCTGGACCATCATTTTGCTGTATTTTGTCGTGTGCTTGGGCATTTCTGCGATCCCGGCATGTGATCAACAGAAGTACGCCCCGCATCCGTGCAAATGCAGCATTTTGGTGGTTTTTTGCAGTCTTTCATCTTGTGACCTGATTCACCACACCTAATGCAGATGCCACCACCGCTTCTGTCCGGTCCTGTGCAGTTGGTCTGCAGATGGCCGACCCCGAAGCATCTGTAGCATCTGCGGATGGGTTGACACATCCTGGGCCTAGCCCTGACAAAACCAATTTTAATGTCTGAGCTCAGCAACGTCTCCGCTAGTTGGCTTTCTAAAGTTACAAAGGCCCTTACTTGCTCTCGACTGTTTGGGGCAGTGACTTTTATGTGCAAGTCCACTGATGAATTATCAAGGACTTGTCACACTGCCTCAGCCACCTCAGACTCTACAGTTAGTGAGTCTAGATCTCGGATCTCAATTGTCGCTGTAGGCTTTAACTCGGCTACCGTAGCTGTTTTCTTAACGGTAGCCTTTAGTTTTTCAACTAGTTCTGGTTGTAACTTTTCCCCTCTGCTCAGTTCTACAAGGAGTGCCCCGGATCGGGTTTTCCTTATGCCTCTCACGTTTGCCTTTTCGTCTTGTTGGATTGTGCTGCGTATGTTTCGTAAAACATCTACGTAGCTTTGTCCACTTTCAGGTTTTATGAGGACTGCTTCTGAGCGGGGAGGTTTCTTCTTCTCTTTTTTTGCTGGTTGTTTTACTACTTTCGGCTTTTCTGCGGGTGCCGAAGTAGTCTTTTCCGCTCTTTGTTTCGAAGTCCCTTTTCTGGTGACTTTTTGCCACAAGTTCTGTTGTCCCTTGCAAAGTTTTTTGCCGGACTCAGACTCTAGGGGGCTAGGGGCTTGTCTCTTTTGAATGGTAGGTGTTTCCACCGTTTCCAAGATCCGTGCCTCTGCTGCTGGTTCTAATTGCTTCTGCTTAGTTGCTTCAGCTTCCAGCTTCTTCCAGGAGTTCCTGCAGTGTCCTAGAATATCGAGTAGTTCGTCTAGGTCGGATACCCCGCTTTTAACATCTAGACTGATGTTTTTTTGCTTAGCGACAGCGGTCTTAATACGCCGCAGCGCCTGGCGACATTTTAGAATGGCATCCTCTTCCTCGGCCCGGAGTTTCAACATGTACTCATGCCTTGGAGAGATTACCGCCTCTGCAACGGTGTTTGGGACACCTGCTTCCGCCGCAGCGGTTTTTGGAGTTTCCTCCACACTTCTTGGCGCCTGTGCTACAGGGCTCCTTTGCATTTTTGAGCTTTTGCCAAAGCCCACCCGTGGGTCCGTGAAACGGGCCTCACTTTCTTCTAGTGGTGTTCCACTGATTGTTTTTTTTGTTATTGGGGTCTTTCTAGATTCCATTTTAAGGGGTCCCGACTCCAAGCCGCTATCTTAGATCGGGTGTACAGTTACTCAAGCGATCCTCATGGTTATCTATGCATAGCAGGGAGGCCATGCGAGGGTTGACGTTGGTCCTTATGGGAGCCAATGTTCAGAGCCAGGATCTTGCACAAATTAAGGATATATATCAACTTAAACCTGTACCACCAATGAAAATTCAGTTGGTGACGATCTTCGAACGTACTTGGAGGCCTGCCAGGGTTTTAACGGGACGGAGGCAGCTGCAGCATTGACCTAGGAGCCATTTCCGCAGGATGTCACTCCTGCTTAGTGAGGTCCTAGAATGCGGCAGCTGTCAGCCCAGGGGCAAACATTTCAAAAATCGTGTATTTTTTCGAAGTCAGGGGTCGGTCAAAGATTTCACTTTAGTAAGTTCCATCTTTCTATTTCTTCTAAAGTCGCTGCACACATTAGTTCACGATTGGTCGGCTGCCCAATCGCTATCCAGTGGGGCCGATCGTGGAGGCTGTGTGTCAACTTGAATTACCAGTGACAAGGATTGCTATTGAAAGTCTCTAGACGAGCAACGTAGCGTTGCCTTGTTTTCGTAACCCCATCCCACCATATATTGATATATTGATATATTGATATATTGATATATTGATATATTGATATATTGATATATTGATATATTGATATATTGATATATTGATATATTGATATATTGATATATTGATATATTGATATATTGATATATTGATATATTGATATATTGATATATTGATATATTGATATATTGATATATTGATATATTGATATATTGATATATTGATATATTGATATATTGATATATTGATATATTGATATATTGATATATTGATATATTGATATATTGATATATTGATATATTGATATATTGATATATTGATATATTGATATTTTGATATATTGATATATTGATATATTGATATATTGATATATTGATATATTGATATATTGATATATTGATATATTGATATATTGATATATTGATATATTGATATATTGATATATTGATATATTGATATATTGATATATTGATATATTGATATATTGATATATTGATATATTGATATATTGATATATTGATATATTGATATATTGATATATTGATATATTGATATATTGATATATTGATATATTGATATATTGATATATTGATATATTGATATATTGATATATTGATATATTGATATATTGATATATTGATATATTGATATATTGATATATTGATATATTGATATATTGATATATTGATATATTGATATATTGATATATTGATATATTGATATATTGATATATTGATATATTGATATATTGATATATTGATATATTGATATATTGATATATTGATATATTGATATATTGATATATTGATATATTGATATATTGATATATTGATATATTGATATATTGATATATTGATATATTGATATATTGATATATTGATATATTGATATATTGATATATTGATATATTGATATATTGATATATTGATATATTGATATATTGATATATTGATATATTGGTATATTGATATATTGATATATTGATATATTGATATATTGATATATTGATATATTGATATATTGATATATTGATATATTGATATATTGATATATTGATATATTGATATATTGATATATTGATATATTGATATATTGATATATTGATATATTGATATATTGATATATTGATATATTGATATATTGATATATTGATATATTGATATATTGATATATTGATATATTGATATATTGATATATTGATATATTGATATATTGATATATTGATATATTGATATATTGATATATTTACATATAGATATATTTATAAATTGACATAATGATTCATACTCTACCCAAACTGATTTTTCTTATAGTAAAATCGCCTACCAAGTACCGAAGCGGCCTTATCGCGTTACTGGCTGTGGGTATACGACGGGCCTGTCCGTCCTGCTTGATCCCATGGTGGCTGATTATTATGGCACGTTTTTTAGTGGCTTTGGCTTCCGTCTGCTCATTCATGATGCCTACAATTTTCCGGACGAGAACTCCGAAACTAAGGTGGTAACATCCACGCGTGAGAGCTTCGTACGCATCAACCCAGAATCGACGTATGCCACGAAGGATATACGTCAGATGGACTTGCGCTGGAGGAACTGCCTCTTCGGCAGCGAACGGAAGCTGGATGGTCTTAAACGCTATTCGTTTATCAACTGTATGTTCGAATGTAGGATGAAGATGACTCTTCAGCTGTGCGGCTGTCTGCCTGCCTATTTGATCAACAACGGAACCATCAAAATCTGCGGTGTGCTCGATATGAATTGCATGCTCGAAAGTAAACGTGAGTAGCGAGAGAGAGTGAGAACTTCTAGCAGACTGGACGGCTGAATGCTATTCTTAATTAGGCTTCTTTTCACGCGCTCTGGCCAATCTAGACGCCCCGCTGTCAATAGTACGCAATACGAACAATTTTCCCTGCAATTGCTTGCCCGACTGTGAATCGAATCAATATGGTTCCGAGAGCACCATGGGCCGACTGGATGCCAGCTACTCCCGCAGCAAAATGGCCAATAGGCAAGACCTTCTTTCTAATATACCACATATAATACGACTTATCTGTTGTATTCAAATTGCAGCTCAAATCACACAGATAGCATATTGGTGCATGTCTTTTATAGCGACCTAATGTCCACCAGATATCGCATGGAGATCTTTCAGAACTGGCTCTCAGCGTTGGGTAAGCTCTCACTCATTGATAACTCCAATGGCTATTAAATATGCGTTCTCCTCTCAGCGTCATTTGGCGGTCTCCTAGGTCTTATTCTAGGCTTTAGCATTGTCACGGCTTTCGAGTTTGTTTACTTCCTCACATTTCGTCCAGTGTTCAACTACATCAATCGAGAAATGGATTAAGTCTACACAATTTAAAAACAGTTAAGTGTCCCCATTTTAAAATAAACGCAATACACAGAATTGAACAATCTTCGCTTATTAGCGCTTATTAGAGCTGAAGTTCATATATATTATCATTTTATTAGAAACAAATCAATCTCATGTATCTAGATACACAACCTGGAGAAACTACAGTAAATATAAACATGGACTATCTAATGAAAGGGAAAAGTCCTACGTTTTTATTTAAAGTAACCCAACTTCTTGACCTCACCAACCATGGCGGTGATCGAGTCCAGCACTTCCTCGCTGGCAGGTATGATCTGATCAGCGGGCAGTTTGAAGCCGACGAGCAACGATTTAGACGAGGGACGCAACTCATAGCAGAAGGCCATGCGCACACCCTGAGTGCCATAGGCCCAATCAATGCTAGCACCTGATGCTGGGTAGATGGCATCAAAGATGTTGCCACCAGTGTACACTGTATTGTAGCGCTGGGCTACACCAGCAATGGAAGCATCAAACACCTGCACGTAGTCCTTCACATTATCTGGCAGATCGCTCGTGTGTCCATAAGGGTACAGTAGGTATTGTGAGTAGGAATGGAACGAAACATAGAGCTGAATCTTGTCCTTAATCGAGGCAATGTAGTTCGCGAGCGATAGGGTCTCGATCTCAGAGAACGCGCTAGGTCCAGCATAGGTATCGGAGCATGGATCACTGCTTGCACCGATTTCGTTCCAGTGGAAGTCCCAGTTGCGGTTGGGGTCAGCGCCGAAGCAGCTGCCATAGGGAGTGCGGGTCTTGCGCCACATACGATTTGTGGTGTGAGTGTAGACGTAACCATCTGGATTGGCGTGGGGGAAGATGTACCAGTTGTAGTTGTCAGCCAAATCCTTGACAGAATCCAAGTTTGAGGTGAGGAGCTGGTTGATGATGAAGGTGGCTGCAGCGGGAGCAATCCATTCACGAGCATGAATACCAGCCTCTAGAAGGATACCGGGTTTCTCGCTGCTGCTCTTGGATATCTTGACACCAAGAATTGAACGTCCCTGATAGGTCTTTCCACCCTCAATCAATGTGACTACGTGTGGGTAGGTCTTTGCCAGGGTAACCATCCAGCTGTATGTATCCTCCAGTTCGTAGTACTGCGCCCAGTTATAGTCGGCAGCGCGACCCTTGGGTGCCACCTTCTCATCGATTTCATCCATAGACTTTTGGAAGTCCTTGGAACGGAGCTCATACTTGATTTCGGCTTTCCCCAAGATCTCCAACACATCAGGCACCTTGTGTGGGGCAACAACCATCTGGACATCAGCGCCGACGATGTGAACACCATCCAGGAATATGATGGAGTCCGAAGATCCTTCGAGCTGCTTCAGTACAGCCAGCTGCTCTACATTCTCTGCATTGGCCTTGTATAGACGGTAATTGTCAAAGCGGATCCGTTCCGCCCCACTCAATCCGGCAGTTGCCAAAAGGCCAACCAAGGCGAAGAGAAGCAACGTGTTCAGCGACATGGTTGTCGTTGGTATTAGAAATTTAAGGTCGCGTGGTTGGTTTATATTGCCGATGGAGTTTTCAGCGCAACATTTTGATAAGCACTGATAAGTCAATTAACTAAATCATATTTATAGCCCTTGCGATTAAGACGTCAATTCTTAGACACATAAATAAGAGCGTTATCTGCGTCCAAACCCTTATCAATACTTTTATTACTCCAGTGTAAATCACTGCAGTTATTTTAAACACAGTTTCTGTGAGTTTCACCAACATCAAGTGACTGGCAGTCTATAAATTGAGTACGTGGTAAAAAGGCCCACGTAACCCCCGACCATCATATTAAACTATCTTAAAATGCTGACTAAAAACTAGTAAGATGTCTATTTACGATTGTTCATATAACTATATTAAGTTAAGCCTCTGCCTTCTGAAGTATATAGCATTAATCACAAGTTGCTGCTGTGATTTATTAACAGTTTTTACAGAATCGATTGGCCCATAGAACCTATAGAAAACTCATCAGCCTTATCACCTCGCTCATTAATTTTCCCTTTCATATGTGTTTACCATTTTATTTAATATAGATGTTTTTTATATATTTATAGTAAATATAGATGTTTCAGTATACATATGTTATTTTCGTTATATTACTACGATTTGTAGTTTTAGAGCGATATAGATAAGTTGATTACAATCTTGTCTGTGCCATACTAACTATATCTCCTATTTTATTAAGGAATATCTGGCCAGCAGCTTAAGTTGAGAGTGTTGTTAAAGATACCCATCAACCCAATATTGGCATGAACTTCCAGATTTGACATGAATAACACGACGCTGATGCATTAATATGATTTTAAGATGTAGTTCGTTTATTGTAGAAATCTTCATTTAAAGTAGCCCAACTTCTGGACCTCACCAACCATGGCGGTAATCGAATCCAAGAGCTCCTCGCTAGCAGGAATGATCTGGGCGGCGGGCAACTTGAAGCCAGTGACATATGAATTGGAAGAGGGACGCAATTCATAGCAGAAAGCCATGCGCACACCCTGAGTGCCATAGGCCCAATCAACACTGGCTCCAGATGCCGGGTATATCGCATCATAGATGTTGCCACCAGTGTACTTCGTCTTATAGCGCTGGGAGACAGCAAGAACTGCTGCGTTGAACACCTTTTTGTAGTCCTCGACGTTATCGGGCAACGATTTGGTGTGACCATAGGGATACAGCAGATACTGAGAGTAGGCATGGAGCGAGACGTAGAGCTGAATCTTGTCCTTTATCGAGGCAATGTACTTAGACATTGACAAAGTCTCAATTTCAGAGAACGCGCTGGGTCCAGCGTAGGTATCGGAGCAAGCGCTGTTGCTGGCGCCCACTTCATTCCAATGGAAGCCCCAGTTGCGGTTGGGATCAGCGCCGAAGCAGCTGCCATAGGGAGCGCGGGTTTTGCGCCATAGGCGATCCTTGGTGTGAGTGTAGACGAATCCATCGGGATTGGCATGGGGGAAGACGTACCAGTTGTAGTTGTTGGCTAGCTGCTTGATAGAATCCACATTTGACGTGAGCAGCTGGTTAACGATGTAGGTAGCAGCCGCTGGGGCGATCCACTCTCGAGCATGAATACCAGCCTCTAGAAAGATACCGGGTTTCTCGCTGCCACTCTTCGAAATCTTCAAGCCCAGAATCGAACGTCCCTGATAGGTCTTGCCGCCCTCAATCAGAGTCACGGCCTGTGGGTTTTGCCTGGCCAAAGACTGCATCCAGGCATAGGTGTCCTCCAGTTCGTAGTACTGCGCCCAGTTGTACTCAGAGCTGGCGCGACCCTTAGGAGCCACCCTCTCGTCAACCTCATCCAACGCCTTTTGGAAGTCTTCCGCCTGCAGCTCATATTTAATCTTAGCTTTGCCCAGAATCTCCAATACATCAGGCACCTTGTGTGGGGCAACAACCATCTGGACGTCAGTCCCAACGATGTGAACACCATCCAGGAATATGATGGAGTCCGAAGATCCTTCGAGCTGCTTCAGTACAGCCAGCTGATCTTCGTTCTCAGAAGTAGCTTTGTACAGACGGTAATTGTCATACTGAACGCGTTCCGCATGACTCAATCCAAAGGTGGCCAAAAGGCCCAACGCGGCCAAAAGAAGCGACTTGTTCAGCGACATAGTTGTCGTTGTTATGAAGCACATCAAGTTCTGTGCTGAGCTTTTATAGGGTTTCTCTCTTTGTTCCTATTTAATAGAAACTTTGCTGATAAGTCCAGTTGATCAAATTTTATTTATAGTCCTTAAGCTAGGTGAATGTTGTTTCGCTCGACTTAAAATTTAAAATAATCTTGGCAAATACACCTATCGGGACATATCTTGCTTGTAAATCAATCCACAGTGACGGAGACAAAAAAAATGCAAGTTTTCAAATTGAAACTCCGCGACTTTCCAATCTAGTCATAAAGAACTTAAGTTTACAGTAAATACAAGCATGAATGAAAACAGTTAGAATGTTTTTGTTTATATATTATAGAGTGGGAAAAAGAGAGAGAGAGAGAGATGTCTTTGACCACAGGGTAATCCGATTATGGCATTTAGAATGTAACACAAAGAGAAAAATGCATTTTCGGAACATCGTCATTTGCCTCTGCCTTTATCTCTTTAAAATATGTACCAAGATGTACATATGCATATGTTCATATGTATATATACATTACCTTTATCTCTTTAAAATATGTACCAAGATGTACATATGTATATGTACATAGGTATATATACATTACCTTTATATCTTTAAAATATATACCAAGATGTAAATATGTATATGTACATTAAAAGATATATTTGGTACAATATCTATCCACGGTTAATCGAGTAAAAAGTATCAAAATTACGCCTTATATTTGTATATTTTCCCTAGGCTTGGGTATACCAAGAATCGCTTTTACATACGCACATAGCCCGCATTTTAATATCCAATTCAATTCCCAGCTATCAGTACTTGGCTGAATACCAAATCCAAGAACAGTTGGCAACTGCAGTAGCTTCTCCCCATTCGATTTGGAGAACTTCGCGGACCGCCTGTTGCTGCTGAGCAACTGAATGCGGACGAGGCACCGTTTGAAGTCGGTGAACTGGGTCAACTTCACTAGCTACTATAATGGACGTGTGTACCTTATATATAGTGTACGTCGCAGACTAATGACCGATTGCGGAGAGTTATTGCCATTTGGGCTTTTCTATGGCCCGTCTGTCAAAACAATCCAACACAGTCTAGAGAGTTCTACAACTTTAACTATAAGGTGTTAATTATTTTTCAGCAAAAAAGAAGAATACCATGGAAACTATAAGAGTTTGTCATATTTTTATACTCTGAGCCCATTGAAAATGGGAAATCAGGGTATAATGGTTTTGTGGAAATGTATGTAACAGGCAGAAGGAGGCGTGCCACACCCCATAGAGTATATATATTCTTGATCAGCGCGACAAGACGAGTCGATATAGCCCTGTCCGTCTGTCCGTCCGTCCGTCCGTGTGAACGCTGAGATATTTTTAAGTACGCAACGTAGAGACTTGAAATTTTACATGAATACTCGATAATACCATACGCTGCAGAAGTTTATGAAATACTTCCGATAACTCATTCCAATTCGATTTTTAAACATTTATCGATCATTTTAATGTGTTTTTAAGGCGTGGTTTGTACATCGTTTGAGCTAGAGACTTCAAATTTGCTGTGTAGTTGCGTGTAATGTATGATGTTATCTTTAGATTTTGGATGCCACGCCCCCTTCGCCCCCAATAGCCTCCTATTTGTAAAAAGCGCAAATCAAATACTACTACATATGAATGCCATTAATAAGGTGTGAAAGTTTGATGCACTTAGTCCATCGCTAACAAAAGTTATTAAACAATTAATTTCCCATAGTAATGCCCACATTCCAGCCCAAGCGCAGTTGCTGCGTCAACTGCGCAGTTGGCAGAGCGCGCACTTATGCGTGCGTGCATATGTATGTGTGTATGTGTTGTTTGTATGTATGCATAAAAAAGCGTAGAATGATTTGATATTTGGCTCTTCACAGGGCTCAGGGTATCCCCTAGTCGAGCAGTCTCGACTAGAGCACTTTTACTTGTTTCTTCTGGTGGTATTACCCCATTTGGTTTAAGAATTTCATTCATCGTACATCTTAGGTGACCATACATTGAACTACAATATATATTAATACGAATGACCAATTTTTAAATAATGACATTTATATGGGTATATTTTCCAAAGAGCAAGTGCCTTAATTAGAATACGTGTTTAACGATTTTGTAGATAAGGGACAGATGTATAAAAACCCAAAATATCTGTATATTCATTGCAGGACTCCACACAGTAAATTGTGTGCTTATATGTTTATGCTGATAAAGCTACTCAAATAAAACGACCTCAAATTATAGATTGATAAAGAAAAAATCGGATGAGTTATCGACATAAAAATTATAATCTCTTCCCTTCACACGGGATGACGAACAGACCGATATAGCTACATCGAATCAGCTCATAGGTCCGATCAAGAATATATATTCTTTATATGGTCTACCACGTCTCCTTATTCGCGCTTCGTATATTCACAAGTGTATTATCCCAAAAGCCCATTTGGAATAAGAAAATTGTAGTAGGGATATCAATACGAAATAAAAATGTTCCCAAGCAATAAATTCTAATGAAAGTCGCATTTTATTGGATTCTCTTTCAGTAAACTCCAACTCTGTTAATCTTATGTTATTCGCACACAGACTAACATTAAGCATAAACTATCAACCGTTATTATACCCTGAGCCCATTGACAATGGAATATCAAGGTATAATGGTTACGTAAAAATGTACGTGAAAGGCAGAAGGAGACGTGCCACACCCCATAAAGTATACATATATATTCTTTATCAACGCGACAAGACGAGTCGATATAGCCCTGTCCGTCTGTCCGTCCGTCCGTGTGAATGCTGAGATATTTTTAAGTACGCAACGTAGAGACTTGAAATTTTACATGAATTCTCGATAATACCATACGATGCACATGTTTATCAAATTTTTTCGATAACTCATTCCATTTCGATTTTATCAGCATTTATCGATAATTTTAATGTGTTTTTAAGGCGTACTTTGTACATTGTTTGAGTTAGGGACTTCAAATTTACTGTGTCCTTGCGTGTAAGGAATACCGAGATTATTTATTCTTTAGATTTTGGATGCCACGCCCCATTCGCCCCCAAATAGCCCCCTATTTGTAAAAAGCGCAAATCAAATACTAGAGACTTGTGCTTTAGTAAAGAGACACATATGAATATCATTAATAAGTTGTGAAAGCAGTTAGACCATCGCTAAGAAAAGTTATTCAACAATTAAGTTCCCATAGTAATGCCCACATTCCAGCACAAGCGCAGTCGCTCCGTCAACTGCGCAGTTTACAGAGCACGCGCTTATGCTTGCATGCATATGTATGCGTGTGTATGTTGTTTGTATGTATGCATAAAAGATGCGTAGATATCGCCACTCTTACTTGTATATATTTATTGGATATCTCCCCTTCCCCGCTAAATTTCGGATAATTTTCCTCATACAGTTTGGCATCCAAAATCCGAACGAGTAAGCCGTTATATATTTCTATAGTAGTATTCCTTTGCCTATCCCACACCTATGTCTGCATTTTCGCCCCCCTTGATTATCCATTCAATCATCAATCAATCAATTCTGACAGCAACTGTCTAGGACCTGACACATTCCAATTGGAGCTGATTGATGAGCTGCGTGAATGGAAGAAAGCTCTATGAATTTATTCGATACGTGTTTTCATTCAGTAACAAACAGCAAACATGCACCAATTGTCTGAAGTGGAGTCCAGCTATCGCAGACTGTTTAAAGACTTTCTGCGCAATAGCTATATAAGTGGATTAAAGCCCCTGCTTCTACGTAGCCCTGTGCAGTATGCCAAGTGAGGACCATTACTCTTCTTTTGCAAATAGTCCAACTGAAACCAATTAACTCTATTTACAATATTGACAGAGCACTTTGGCTGGCATTCCTGGCTGTGATTGTTGTCTGGACCCACATCGTTATCGTCAATCTGACACTCGAGTACATCGATCAGCCCACTGAGATTCACATGGCCCCCAATCTGGTGCATGTATCCAACAGTCCCTTCCCCGCTGTGGGAGTGTGCAGGTCGAGCATGATTAGCAGGAGTCTAGTGCACAATTATGCCTCCAAAGTGTAAGTCGTTGATTGTGCGAGTCTATTAAAGTGACCCAGTTTCTGCACCTCACCAATCATAGTCGTCATTGCATTCAAGAGCTTCTAGCTGGCGGGAATGATCTGGGAGGCGGATAACTAGAAGTTGGTGAAGTAGAAATTTAAAAATTCACACAAGCCACAGAAAGCGCATATCTCGAGTGGCATAGACCCCATCTACACTAGCTTCAGCTGCCGGATAGATAGCATCATTGTTGTGGCCACCAGTGTATTTCGTCTTATAGCGCTGGGGACAGCAGAGATGGCTGATCCCTGATTGTTCAGCGTCATAGTTGTCATTATTGTGTCTTAAGCTTTTATAGACTTGTTATACTCGTTTCCCAAAGAGAAAAAGAGTATATTGGTTTTGTGAAATGTCCGTCTTGCTGTCCGTCCGTCTGTCCGTCTGTCCGTATGAATGCAATATTTTTCTACGCTATTGAAGCTAGAGACTTGAAATTTGGAGCATATACTCGTGTATACCCTCGAATTATAAAGTGTCAAGATTTTCCCGATACGCCCACTAGGGGCGTGGCAAATCGGAAAATGCTTGCGCCCATAGTTAAGAAATCATATTAGTTGAAGAGCTAGAGAGTTGAAATTTAGAATGTATACTTGCGTTGAGCACCCAAGCTCAAAAAGATATGGCGGATATATCTACGCCCATTGGGGGCGTGGCAAATTGGGAAAACTGTAACTTCTACAGTTTTAAAGCTAGAATGAAATTTGGCACGTAACTTAACGCTACGATTCTATAAAGATTCATAAAAAGATTTGATGTCCACGCCCACTGGGGGCGTGGCAAATCGGATCTGAATATAGAGTGATTTTACAATATCAGTACTATTGATACTAGAGACTTGAAATTTGATATATATACTCGGATAAGCAACCCAAGATCAAAAAGATATGGCGGACATACCTACGCCTTCAGGGGGCGTGGCAAATCGCAAAAAGTTTATAGCTCCTACAGTTTTAGAGCTAGACGATTCAACATTGGATGTTGACTGGGGGCCTCCTCTATTGATTCCCCAAAAATAAATGTTACGCCCTTTGGGGGCGTGGTATATCGAAAAAATACCCTGTAACTTTCACATTTTTGGAGTGTAAGCATCCAAACTTTACAGTTACGTTACCCTCGACTCCTTCTAGGAACTTGCCAAATATGATACGTCTACGCCTACTGGGGGCGTGGCAAATTGGCAACAAAATTTGTAACGCCCAGCTGCAAAATTCATATGCCTGTGCCACCTATATAAATAAGCTTAATAAGAATTGCTAAGACGACAAACGGCATTTCTGAGAAATATATGTAATTCGATCTGAATGTTGAAGTTCTGCAAAAAATTTATCTGCTAAAATTATCATTTTTCGTATAGCCTAGATCAGTTATGTTATTTTCTTTTTGTGACAAAAAATGTAAATATCAAATATCGATTACAAAAATATTGACTTAGTCCGAACAAAATTATTCCACACAAAAAATTGACGATAGGACCCATCATGTATGTATGTATGTAGGCACGAACAGCTGCGCAACTATTTTCATGCCGTCGCCGCTGCGTCTCGAACACGGACCTTTTGCTTACACGCTTTTCATCTACCTGCTGCGAAACATCAGTTTTGCATTGCCTGTTGGCAAATCCGAAACTACTTCACTACAAGGGCGACTTTTGACAAATACAAAACTATAGAAGCTGCTGTTGATGCAAACACAATTTAAACATAAATCAATCGCAATTGTGATTCTTAGAAAAAGCTATGAACGTATATATTTATATGTGTACATACAAAAACGGTGGTCGATTTGAATGCATGCGTATAAAGGGCGATATTTGACAAATAGAAAACTAAAGAAGCGGCTGAAAATGCAAACACAACTCAATAACAATTTTGGTTGAAGAATATGCTAGAATGAATGGCGCTGAATTTATTTGTGACCGTGCATAAGCAAACGCGCTTGCACGTTTCAATGTATGTGTAAATGTAAATGTAATTTGCTGTCGCTGCTTAACGCGTGCGTGTCATAATTGGCCAAACGTTTTGTTTAATAGATTGCGACTGACTTAACGGAACTTGATGAAACTTTCAGCATTCTACTGAATTTTTTACATTTAAAAATGCTAATTCATTCACATTCACATTCATTCATATTTGCAAAAATTGAAATTGCATAAAATTCACATGAATCTACATAAATGCAAAATTTGAGATAAATTATTAAAATTAAAATACGAGATGCCCTTGTGGGAAACGAGTATCACGCTTTAGGTTTCGTCCTAAGGCAACGTTCTTACTTGTTTTTGACTTATCTGGTAATGCTGAGCTTGAAGCCTTCAGTAAGCCAATGTAAAGAGGCAAAGACACTTTATTTGCCAATGTCCTGAAATACTTGAGCTTACAGTACGTGCAAGGGAATCGAATGAAAGTAGTTTGGCATCGGTTAGTATATATCATGTTAAGGTTTCGTTCTTTAGTAATAAAATGCAAAACGCATTTAAATTTCGTCAGCTAAACGGAACTTTTGCCAAATCCTTAATGCAAAAACTATACATGTATTTTTTGATTTAAAAACTTATAATAACTTTCCAATTGTGCAGAACCCAACGCGGTATCCTCAAGCTCGGTCTGAAAAGAGAAAAACTAATTTAAAATACAACATTTTCTTACATACTATGTCTGTGGAGGATTACAAAGAGAAGTTTCTTATACGACACACCACAGCAGGTATAGATCTATCACTTTGGCCCATTGCCAAAAAATTAAGAGTGGAGACTATACCTCTAAACTATGAAAGAAATATATAGAAATACATATAGATATATCTCAACATCGTAATTTTTTAATTTAAATTTCCCAGAGTGGGTGTGGCCAAAAACATAAAACTTAAAAAGCAAATGTAACCAATATACCTATATACTCTTTAATTATACATCACAATTTAGTCCATTGAAGGACTATAAAAAATATTAGAAAACAAGTAGAGTGCTCTAGTCGAAACTGCTCGAACCCTGTGAAGAGGCAAATATCAAATCATTTTTTTATGATCTTTTTAAGCATGCATAAAAACAAATAATCAATACTATGGGAATTTCATTGCTTAATAACTTTTCTTAGTGATGTACGAACTTCATCAAACTTTCACAACTTATTAAAGGAAAATGCATATATGTGCATTTGCCAAAGCACAGGTCTCTAGTATTTGATTTGCGCTTTCTACATATAGGGGGCTATTGGGGGCGAATGGGGCGTGGCATCTAAAATCTAAAGATTACGTAATGTCCGTCTTCATTACACGCATCTACACAGCATGCATTTGAAGTCTCTAGTTTGAACGATGCACAAACTTCGCCTTAAAAACGTATTTTCGATAAGCATTAAAATCGATAACATTACAACAAAAATAGTTATCGAACATATGAAGCAAACTTGACCTGCGCGTGCTATACACGGACCGATTTTAGCTCGTAGCCCTGATCAAGAATATATATACTTTGTGGGGTCTGTCACGCCTCCTTCTCCCTGTTACATACATTTAACAAAACCATTATACCCTGATTTCCCATTTTCAATGGGCTCAGGGTATAATAACAAACCCTGCGCAAGGCTGTAATTTTAATTATTTTATGTAATGATAGCTCTTGACCTGCATCAATGGGGTGAACTAATATACAAATTCGCGATTGAATTCGCGATAAAATCAGTTTCAGATGATATTTATTGCTCGGCTTTAGCGCTAAAATCGCAAGGCTTTTCTAATGGCTCAGTGTAGTCCTTCCGACATATATAACGCCATAAGAACAGTCAGCTCTGACCATATATATCGTCTTTGAAGAATTATTCAGTCAAAGAGAGAGCATTGAAAATAGGTCTACCTCGAAATGCCTAAGCTTTATATTGGCACTCAGCTCGCATGCTAATGCCCCATTCTATTCCCAGCTATCGGCACCAAACCCAACACGCAGCAACTGACAGTCGCTACGCCCCTATCAGTTTCCAGAACTTGGCAGACCGCTTGCTGCTTCTGAGCAACTTCTATTTGAATGCGGACGAGGAGGCACCACTGAACGTTGCTAAACTGGGTCAGCTGCATTGGCTACTCACCAGCTACTACAATGGCAGTGCCTACTCGGTGCACGACATACTGCGGGAACTGACGCCCGGCTGCGGGGACTTGGTGCCGCGAGGGATCGTCTATGGCGAGCCTGTCAACACAAGCCAGCTGTTCCTCAAGCGGGCAACCTCGTCTGGAGTGTGCTGCATATTCAACTATCGACGGCCCAGCTATTCGCAATATCCGTAAGCAAGTGCATTAGACTATATGGCGTAAGACTCACCCTAGTACTTTTTTCTGCTTACAGCGGGCAGCGCGAGCGGGATGATGCGGAAATGGCGGCGTTACCTCAGGTGGTTTTTGAGTCGAATTCCATTTTGAACGGCATTCAGTTCGTGCTGCAGGACACCCACTCGGATGAGTACACACTGACCTACCTCACGAATACGGCCTTTCGGGTAATTTCAATACTTTTCACTTAAAAATCATTTGAGAGTGTTTACGGTCGGCGGCAAATAACTGCATGAACGCCACGCCCCGAGTTGGTGTTAATATATATATTTTTTTACCAATACTTCAACATATAAATTCTAGGCTCCAGAGTAGTTGAACATACAAAGTATTTTCGTTATGATAATCCCTCAAAGGGGCCTCTATTTTGTTTTGTTCATGCGGAATGTCAATATTCGAGTTTTTAAGTTTCTAGCTTTGAAAATATAGGCGATATAGTTTCTCCGATTGCAAATCTATATATCCACCACAAACTTTTTATCTTGGTTTGACAATGCGAGCATATATTTACAATCGAGCAGAAAAAAAATACTTTATATGACATGTATAGATTTAAAGAAGTAGTCGGCCGTGCCCGACTAGGAGATTCCTTAACCCCATCTGATCTGCGATTTTAGTTGTCTACAAGGACGCCATCATAAAAGAAACTAAACTAAATAGCTGGCTAAAAATGCAAACACTATATAAGTGATTCTTAGAATATGCTGAAATGGTAGGTAATTGTTAAAAGTCGGCGCCGGTATCCAAAATATAACAAAGATCAAAATGAAATAAAATTCATATGAATCTATATGCAAATTTAAAACAATATGCATAAAAATTGATTCAAGAATATATATACTTTGTGGGGTCAACCACGCCGCCTTCTGCCTGTTACATACATTTAATAAAACAATTATATCCTCGTTTCCCATTTTCAATGGGCTTAGGGTATTAAAGTCAAATCTTTAGCTTCAATATCAACAATATGATTATGTTCATACGAATAGGCAGACAGGCGAACGAACGGATAGCAAGACCGACATTGCACAAACAAATATAATATTTTACTTCCTGAATGCAGTGTAGTGAAAATATATAACTTTTTTGATTTATCCACTATTGCAGTTTTGTATATATGTAAATATATGGATTAAGCTCACTGGAGCTTAAAACATCCGGTTAGTTAATATAGTATTTTAAACAATTTGCTTATTGTTATAAAAACAGATTGCAAATAAATAAAAAAATAAATAAAAAAAAAAAAAAAATATTGAAGTTTATTGTCTATGACTCTATAGCGCTTTTAGGTCGAAACCTTTGTTACTTCATGCTTTTGATTTCCCTAAATTCCCCTTGTAATTTGAATTACAAGTGGTTCGAAACATAAATTTCGTTTATAACTTGAGTTGCTTTTGACTTGATATACTGAGGATTTGCAAGAAACTATATATATGTATATATATGCTAAGTGGAGACGTGGTAAATCGAAAAAATCTATATATTTTAAATTCGAGTTCCAGTTTTTCTTGTGTCAATATTAATGATAATTATATATCTAAGAAGATTTTCAACAACTTACTCCCGTAGTGCGCGTAGTACTAATTTTCTCTACTCCATAATTCATAGCAAGTGTTCTTCTACATTGATTTATGTCTATCATGGTTCAGTTAAGTGGTGCAGAGATTTCTATTAGCTAAACTAACACTACTGACATGGTTCGCAGAAATACTCTAAGTATTCGCTCAAGTTTTCCTAACTTAATTTATTGTATATTCTTGTTTGGTTTGCAGCTCATGATCTTTCCGCAGGAGGACTATGCCACTGTGCAGTCCAACAAGCACGGCGAAATACTCGTCGATCACAACACCATTGTGGAGGTGCCCGTGCAACCCAAGTTCTTCGACTCGAGCACTGCAGTGCGCGGCGTCACGCCTACAATACGTCGGTGCTACTTCCCAGAGGAGGGCAGAAAGCTGTTGAATCAGTGAGTGCGAGAGAGTCTAATGGGGGCAACTACAGCTTTTACCTTGCAGATCCTACTACTCGCTTGATGAGTGCATCCTGCTTTGCCGCATCAAGAGCATGCTGCAGCATTGCGGCTGCGCGTCCTCCCCCATGGCGGGCACCGCCTTGAACGTCAGCTACTGCACGCTGCTCGATCTGCCGTGCCTGGCGAAGTGGCGCAGCGTTTGGTACGGCTTCAATGAGTATCCGTATGTGGAGCAGGACGAGGAGGCGGCGGAGGATGCCAGCAGCATGGCCCAATGCCCGCTCTGCCTGCCCAACTGCGATGGCGTCAACTTCGAGATCACCAGCAACGTGGCACCGCTTAGAAGATCCTTCAATTCATCCGGCTACGGTCACGGGCTACTGTAAGTCGGAATTCTTTTAACCGCGCTTCAGCAACTGATTAAGCTCATCTCTACTTGCAGCAAGGGCTTAAACAACGATCGTCCTCTGTCCATCATCAAGCTCTTCTTCAAGCTCCGATTCGCACAGTCTACACAAATGGATATGGTTGGCGATTGGGTTGTCCTACTCAGTTGAGTCCATTTGTATATAGATTCATTCTATACTCATTCATGAAACTGTATTAGTTTATGGGTTGAGTCCATTAGCATATACAATAGGTTCATTCTACACTCATTCATGAAACTGAAATGGGTATGGCTTCAGTCCATTAGTATATAGATTCATTATATACTCATTTAGGAAACTAAAATAAGTAGATGAGTATAAAAGTTGTCCTACTCAGTTGAGTTCAATTGCATATAGATTCGTTATACGCCATTAATGAATTTGAAATGAGTGTTTGAGTATATGGGTTGTCCTACTCCGTTGAGTCTATTTCTATATAGATTAATTCTATACTCATTCGAGAAGCTAAAATGCGTATATGGATTATCCTATTCAGTCTAATAGCATATATATTTATTCTATACTCATTCATGAAAACGAAATGAGTGTATGAGTATATTGGTTATCCTACTCTGTAGAGTCTAATTGCATTCAATACTCATTCATGGAACTGAAATGAGTATATGGATTGAGTGCATTAGCATGTAAATTCATTCTTTTCTAATTCACAAAACTGAAATGAGTGTATGAGTATATTGGTTATCCTATTCAGTTGAGTCAAGTTGCATATATTCATGCTATACTTATTCTCGGAAGTGAGATGGGTATATGAGTAAACATATGAGTATATAACATAAATCATTTTGCCGATATTGCATCTATATAGCAACAAGATGATAGTGCCAGGATTTCTCCCATACACCCACTAGATGTGTGGAAAATATGCAAATATTATTTCTGGTACATCACAAACTAAATTGTCTAATTATTAAAGGTACACAATATAAGAAACATAAAGCGGATATATCTGCTCCTATAAAGTTATAGTAAGAAACTAAATATTCAACGGAAAAATTACTGTTGGCCAGAAATGATATATGTATATCAATTGGAGGCGTGGTATATGGGATAAATCTATATATTCCAATCTCTTGGAGCTGGAAGCGTTTCAACAGAGAATAAGTACTTAGTTAGATATACATAGTTCCACAAACTTAGAGCAAACAATTAAGAACTTTTTAGTGGGGAGCTACCGTAGACTAAATCTAAGTCAAGGTCTCGTAGTGGTAAAACAGAAACAAGTAAGAGTGCTCTAGTCGAGACTGCTCGACTAGGGGATACCCTGAGCCCTGTGAAGAGCCAAATATCAAATCATTCTACGCATCTTTTATGCATGCATATAAACAACACATATACATATGCACGCACGCATAAGCGCGCGCTCTGCCAACTGCGCAGTTGACGCAGCGACTGCGCTTGGGCTGCAATGTGGGCATTCCTATGGGAACTTAATTGTTTAATAACTTTTCTTAGCGATGGACTAAGTGCATTAAACTTTTACAACTTATTTATGACATTCATTTGTGTGTATGTGCCAAAGCAGAAGTCTCTAGTATTCGATTTGCGCTTTTTACAAATAGGGAGCTATTGTGGGCGAATGGGGCGTGGCATCCAAAACCTAAAGATAACGTTATCTCCGTATTCATTACACGCAACTACACAGTAAATTTGAAGTCTCTAGCTCAAACGGAGTACAAACCACGCCTTAAAAACACTTTAAAATTATCGATAAATGCTCATAAAATCGAAATGGAATAAGTTATCGGAAAAATTTTATAAACTTGTGCAGCGTATGGTATTATCGAGTATTCATGTAAAATTTCAAGTCTCTACGTTGCGTACTTACAAATATCTCAGCGTTCACACGGACGGACAGACGGACGGACGGACGGACGGACGGACAGACGGACAGGGCGATATCGTCTCGTCTTGTCGCGCTGATCAAGAATATATATACTTTATGGGGTCTGACACGCCTCCTTCTGCCTGTTACATACATTTTCACAAAACCATTATACCCTGATTTCCCATTTTCAATGGGCTCAGGGTATAAAAATCAAGTCATCCATTCTTTTTCTTCAAAATGTAATAGATGACAAGCTATAGTAAGGTTTAAATATATATTCTAATTAAGCACAATTACATTACCAAAAGTTCCAACTATTTGCTGCTACAGAAAAACATAGACTCTTTGTGGAACCCACAACGATAATCGTCCCACTAAAAGTATTTAAACTTTTATCTATTGTTGAATCTCGAACACATAGCTATATTTTTATATTGGTAAAGTTTAAAAGGTACTTTTTGAGATCCTATAAGCTTTAGAGCACTATGTTTGTCTGTTTCGAGGTTTGAAATAGATTCAGTTACAGATCATTTCATTATCTTGAGATTATTCAAACTAATTCAAAATTGTTTTCTAAACTATTTCACATTCGACTGTCTTTGTAGATCGCTTTGGTGGCATTCTATCATTGATGTACGGCTTCAGCATAATTAGCTACATAGAAGTGTTTTACTATTTGACTGGGAAATGGTTTGTATTTTACTACAGAGCATGCCTCAAACCAAGAAGAGCTAGGAGCCGAACGGACTTGCACAGTGGCACGCTGCACTGGAACGAATAATCAAGGCAAATGTTAACATTTCAAATATAGATTTCGCTTATGCGATTCGCTTAGAGCTCAAAACACAAGAGTATATTGTAGTCGCTTTACGCAGCTCCCGCTCGCACACACACAACAATCGAACATATTGAAATTATAAACTGTATAATTATGTGTATAATATATAATGCATGCTACAAAATGTTAATTGCCCGTGCAAGCGTTTCATGCTTCAGATCGCACTCATATATTAGGTTTAATAATCATCACCACGAGAGACAATCTCCTTGCAGGTGGGCCGCAAAATGATGGTGTGCTCGTACTGCGCCGTGTAGCAGCCCTTGATGTCGCACAGCGGCGGATAGGCCTCCACGATGCCCTTGTCACACAGGTCCTTGAGTGCCATTTGGTATTTGGTAGCGCCTGCGCGATCCAGCCAGCGCTTGCAGAAGGCCAGTGTGCCGAAATGCTTGTTAATGGTGCCCAGCAGCTGCTTGGATGACTGCAAGCGCAGCGGTACAAATGGCAAATCAAAGTTCTTCATGTAATGCGAACAGTCCATGTCGTCGTGGACAAGTCCACGGCCCGTCGAGCCGAACGTTTCAATGGCATAGAACTCGTCCTCCTCCATGCGTGTGGACTCGCCGCCTTTGACGATAGGCACGGTCTTGCCAGCATGAATACCTGCAAGGAAGATGGGCGAAGTCAGCAACTGAATATACTCTATAGTTTATCTCGCTTACGGTACGGGCTAATGGAGTGTCCGTTTAAGTTGCGTATGGCCTTGATCGGGTAGGTCTTGCCGTCCAACTCGATCTCGTACGATTCCATTACCTCTTGTATGGCCGAGCCGACGTCGCATAGACGCACATCAATGCCCGCCTCTTTGATGCCCGTGTTGGTGGCCTCTTTCACCGCCTGCTTCAGCTTGTCGTACTTATCGTTAAAGGTCAACGTAAAGGCGCAATCGATGATGCGACCCTTGATGTGGGTGCCAAAATCAATTTTGCACACATCGTCGTATTGAAGCACAGTCGTATCACCCGCGTTGGGCGTGTAATGAGCGGCGCAATGATTGAGCGAACAGCCAGTGGGGAAGGCCAAGCCGGCCTCCAAGCCATTCTCCCCAATCAACCGGCGTGCAGTGTTCTCCAGTTCTTCGCATATCTGGATCATGGTCATGCCTGGCTTAATATATTTCTGCATGTATTGACGCGTCTGGCGATGCGCTTCGGCGGCTTGGCGCAGCTCATTGTAGATGTCGTTGTTCATGCGATCCAGCGCACGCTTTTCCTCCGACGTATACCGGTCCTTGGCGGTGCGATCGTCGGCCATGTCCTTGGGTATTGGATGATCCATTATCTGGCCCTCCGGGTAGTTGCCATTGGGATACAGCCCCGATATAGGTATGGTGGGTGGATCGGTTTGACCAGATTTTTTGCCCTTGCTCTTCTTCTTCGTGGGGGGCGCCTGAGTTGGCGCTTTTTTCTCGACTTCGCCATTGGTCGCAACTTCCGACTCCCCACCCTCAGCGATCTTTGCAGCGGCTTCTATAATTATTTTACATTTTCGCATACAACAGATTTATATATACGTACGTATTTATACACATACATGTATATATTACGCATATAGAACTGCATGATTAAAGGAACAGGTCACTTACCTTGTCGCAGCTTTTTATTGTTCGGCTTTGGCTTCTTTTGTTTCTTGGCGTCGTCGCCGCCGGCCACTTCTGTTGCGGCTACTACTGATGCGACCGCCTCGACATTCAATGTTTCCACTGCTGACATGGTTAACGTATTTGCAAAAAATTATAAAATACACTTGCGGCTACTTAGCAATGATGGCGATGAAAGGAGAGCACGAGGTTAGTGATGGGTTGCTATCTTAAAAACACGATATATTTAATAGAAACGATAACTTCAATCGCATGCTTGATTTAACTTCAAATTTAGATGCCGATACTAAACAGTGGTTATTGTACAAATCTGTTATACTTGAAGTTTAACACATTTTTTTTTGCTTTCTATTATAATATTTTGTAATAGATATATTTGTGCGATATTGTGATGGCAGAAGCAATGATGGCAATGCGATAGTATATATCGCATGCAAATATTATAAATTTATTGAGGCTAAGCAACATTCCCTTTTTAATGCATTTTCTCTAGCAGTCACATATTTATTAGCCTTTAATAGTAATTGGTTTTAGTCGTTTTGTTGTGTTATCGAATCTTCCATTCACAATAGTGCGCAAAATATCTGTCCATTTTGAGTACTATAGCCACCGATAAATTGTGGCGGCTGTCGATAGTTACGAGCTGTTTACTTTTAATGAAATGGATGAAATTCTGTTTCCCACACAAAATTCATTAAGCGACAATGATGACGGCGATTTAAAGTTCTTTAACACCGCTACCGAAAGCCGCAAAGACAGCGAAACCTCCGACACAGCAGATATTGATAGCAAGGATATCAAACCTGATGTCGATGCAGATGGCGACTCCGGCGAACCGTCGCAAAAGAAGCTGAAAACCAAAAAGGAGCTCGAGGAAGAGGAGCGCGAGCGCATGCAGTAAGGCTCTTATTCTCATTCTTACGCTAGCCAGTTAAGCTGCACTATACTTTACAGGGTGCTGGTGTCCAACTTTACGGAGGAGCAACTTGATCGCTATGAGATGTACCGCCGCTCTGCGTTCCCCAAGGCTGCGGTCAAACGGCTAATGCAGACCATAACCGGATGCTCGGTGTCCCAGAATGTGGTTATAGCCATGTCCGGCATAGCGAAGGTGTTCGTTGGCGAGGTTGTGGAAGAGGGTATGTAGCCAATTTGTGGAATCGCGAACTGTTTTTACATTCTCCTCCTCCTCTTTGACTTATAGCCCTGGATGTCATGGAGCAGCAAGGCGAATCGGGTGCACTACAGCCAAAATTCATCCGCGAAGCTGTGCGGAGGCTCCGCAGCAAGGGACGCATGCCCATTGGACGCTTTCAACAGCCGTATTTCAGACTAAACTAGACTTAAGAACTAGGCTAAGACTCATGATAGATTGTAAGTGAAAACACGCTGAGTCCATATACAAAAAGCGTCTTTATTTCTTAAAACCTAAGCTAATCCTGTGTCCTCGCCTCGGCCTGCATCGTCTGCAGCACAATGTGCGGCACCAAATGTGACGAAGCGTAGTTGAGTGGAACCGTGGCCAGCGGCGCGCTGCCATCGGATGGAAAGTTCAGCTCCTGCGCCATCGGCATATCCCGATCGATCACGTCCTGGGCGATTAGAGTCTTCGTCTCCTCGTATTCCATGCCCGCCTCTGGTTTGGCGCCCATCAGCAATTTGCCTCGCTGCACGCCCATATATTGCGTGGCCTTCGCATTGAGGGGCAGCTGACCGCAGGTGTCGGCGTGCACCTTCCGGTGCGCCTGCAGATTAGAGATGCATGTGAAGCGCTTGCCACAGTTGTTGCACAGGAAGCGCTTGATGCCCGTGTGAACGGTCATGTGGGTTAAAAGGCTTTCCCGGTATGGATACTCCTTGGGACAGAGCTGCAATGGGGAAGACACAGGAAACGAAATAATAGTAAAGTGGAAAGTGGAACATTCTCAGAAATTTACAAGAATAGCAAGAATATTTAATACAACCACAGCCTCTCATAGACTGGAAGCTTAACAGTGGATCAGTGGATCAGTGGCTACTCCTTATGTTAAGGCTGACTTAGATGATTGCTATGGTGCAAGCTTAACGGTAGCTTAGCAGCAAGAAGCTGCTGAATTCTCATTAGATTACAGTCCAATTGGCATTCACATTACATATTACAAGGAGGCGTCACTTTTAAGCGCAGGATTCGTAATATGACAATACGTTAATATTAATAATAAGCTATGCAGAATTAGAAGAAGTTAGCACTTGACTTGTACTTTCTAAGTACATTATGCATTGTATATAAACTATCCACACTCGAGGCATTTTATTGCTTGTGCTGATAGTCCACAGAGTTTTATCCTTTAAGCTTTAAATCAACAATCATTATTTCTTTGATATCTTTTTAATTTAGGTCACTGCATTCTGCCTGAATAGGCTACTAAACCTGCTACATACAGTTTTATAAAATTTGAGAGACATATTGCTGCTGTTGCAAAAGCGGTTTATCCATTATATAATTAGTTTCAAATTTGAAGAAATAAAAAGTAAGAAATTTCCATTTCTTACTTTTACTTACTTTTAGAGTTAGACATATAGTTATTTTTAATAGCTTTTAACATTACAGAAGTGCACAAAAAAAATGAAAGAAGGTGTCAGAGCACAAAGTAAACAGTTAACTAATTTGAAAAGTAACGGAAATGCTGTTTGCATAACTAATGTAAGCTAGCAAGTACTGCTAACAGAAAACTAAATTCAACCGATTTCACAACTGTAACAGTTCTTTTATGACACGACGTTTAGGGAATGTCACAAATGTGACTATAATAAAAAGCAGCTAACACAGACCTCAACATTTTACACAAGCTTAAGACCTTAGTTTGAATGCAGATTAAATGTTTAACATGTTGTCCATAGACTAACAACAGCCAAGCCGTGTTAACATTAACAGCGAGGCACTAGCTTGGAGAAAAGTCTGTTCACTTTAACAGCGCATTGTGATGACGGCTTGAACAGGCAAGCCTTCGGATTAACAGCATTTGCATACTCACATGACACTTGTAGGGCTTGTTGTCCGTGTGACGGGTCTTCAAATGGGATTTGTACTGCGCCTTCACCTTGAACGTCTTGCCACACTTGTCGCACTGGTATGGCGTCTCGGACTGGTGCAGGAGCATGTGCGTTTTCAGTATTCCGGCAGTGGAGAGGCGCTTGCAGCAGACGCTGCACTCGTAAAGGGGCACGCGTCCGCACTCGGAGCGCACGTGATCCGAGAGGGAGGTGCGGCCCGTGAACTTCTTGCCGCACTTGTCGCAGATCAGGTTCCGCGGCAGATTGCGCGGCTCCTTGCGGGCGTGGTAGTTCTTCTCGTGGTTCTTCAAGCTGTCATGCCCGGTCATGTACTTGTCGCACTTCTCGCAGTAGAGCAGCTCCTTGTGCTGCTGGTGGGCGTGCTGGGTGGCCAGCTCCTTGCTGGCGAAGAACAGGTTGCAGTAGCAGGGGCACTTGTGGATCAGGCTGCCGTCCTTGCCGTGCACCTTCATGTGCGTCTCCAGGCGCTTCTCCACCAAGTAGATCTTGCTGCAGATTTTGCATTTGAACACCTCCTCGTCCAGCTTGGCATGCGCATCCGCGTCCTTGAACAGCTCCTTGACCGCCTGTTCGCTGAGCTTGTGGTCGTCGCGCAGGTGCTTCTCGTACGGCTTGCGGATGTGGTAGATCTTGACGCAGTGCGGGCACTGCCACGTCTTCTCCATCTTACTAAGCATTTTCAGACGCTCCTTCAACTCCTTTTTGGTTATTTTGGCCACACGGCGCTTGGCGGGTGTCGCCTCTTCCTGGGCCACAGGCGAATTGGGAGCCGTTTCTCTCTTCCGATATTTCCGCTTTACGCCGGATTTGGTGAGCGGACGCAGTGGCGCGTCCTCCTCGCTGTCCGGCTCCGTCTCGCGCAGGGCCAGCACATCCTCCTCCATGTGGTCCTCCCCATTCTGCTTGGCCATTGGCACGGCCGCAATCTCATCCAATATGCCCGTTGCGTGCTCCACCTTGAGGTGCTCGTAGGGCTTCATGCTCTCGTCCTGGTTGAGCAGCACATCCAGCAGCTTGTCCTTCTCGTTGCTGTAGATGTCCAGTCCGTTGCTGCCCTCCATTTTGACAAAGGCGCTGGCATCCTGGTACTCGAAATCGGGATCGATGGCTTCCTCTTTGACGAGCGCGGGGGGCGGTAGCTTGAACTGATTCGCATCCGCCTCCTCGTCGCTGTTGTTGGGCTCAAAGTCGGGGTACTCCTCGTCCGTGTCGCTCAGATCCTGGCTGCTGACGAACTCCTGTTTCAGTTTGATGGGCGCTTGGACTTTCAGCCTGCTGGCCAGGGGCACGTCGTCGTCGCTGTCCTCCGAAGCTGGCGCTGGGCATTTCTTTGGTCTGCCTCGCTTTCGCTTGACTACGTGGGCAGGTGCATCTGCAGGAATGGGAGCTACGAGGGAAACGGAATTGAGATAGAATTGAGCTGACGGACAGATGCTTCTGCTTTTTCACCCACAACCTTGTCGACAGTTCCGCTGATGCTTGGCCGGGCCGGGGGAGCTCCCTTTGCACTTCTCTGCATGCTCGGCCTGGTGCTTCGCGCTGCTCTCGCGGTCCGCAAAGCACTTGCCGCACAGCTGCAAAGGGCAAAACAATTGAGATTCAAGCTGGGAAGTGGAGCAAAGCCTACCTCGCACTTGAAGAGCTGCTGCTCCTGACTGACGCTAAACTTGCGCTCCTGGTGCGCTTCCTCGATGTGTGCCTCGTGCTCCACCTCGCTGCCGAACAGACTGTGGCACAGGCGGCACTCGATGCAGGCGCTGTGCGTGATCCTCAAGTGCTCCTTCAACTGCTCCTCGTGGCAGCAAGTGTGCTCGCAGTAGCGACACCGAAAGCCGCCCGGCGGCTCATGCTTCTTCACATGCTTCACGTAGCCGGCGAGCGAAACCAACGCCTTGTTGCAGACGGGGCAGTGCAGCTTCGGTATGCCGTCCGTCGTTATTTCCACAAGCATTTTCTGACCAGCATTCAATGATTGAGCTGCTGCAAAAGGATTCACATAATTAATGCTGATTTACGGACAAATCTCACAGAGAACTCTTTTTGTTTTTCTTCATATACAAATGCAGCCCTGGTTTCGCCTGCATCGCGAGGGAGAAGTGCAGAGGGGCAGAACCCAAGCAGCGCGGCTTAGACATAAATATACGCGTAATTATGCTCGCCTTCATTTCACCTACCCATTTTGAATATTGAATTCGATCTGAAGCGCTACATATGACTGCAACAATTATTGCTATTCAGGTGCAAGTGATTGAAGTTTTTTCTCTGTGTATTTATTTGTGATTTTTATGCACACTGTTATTTGTTGTTGTGTAGCAGCACTGTGAAAAAATTTAACTACTTGCGTTATACACTCAGCGAATACATATTAGAGATGAGCGTCATATTCGAGTAACTGTTACGTGTCACGGTACCTCGAGCTGGCAGCGAGAAGGGGAAAAGATTTAATTTATATTAAAGAAAATGAGCCTGAATAATAAAATGCAATAATCCAATTGCTTTTAAAAATAGAACTAATGTGCGTGGGAGATATTAAGTGACTCTGGGTAGGCTCCATGAAGAGTTATCTGAACTATCTTTGAGCAGCGTTTGTATCAGCGAGTGCATATTGAATATTTTTATCAAACTTTGAGCTGATCATAATATATTGTTGCTTGAAGCGTGTAATTAAAAAAAAAAAACAAGCGCAAATATACTGGTTTTTATTAAAAAATAAAAACAGGAAAAAGCATTTGAGTAGAAAAAATTTTTATTGGCCCAAGCTGTTAACGAAATTACACGAGTGAAACGATACATTATCAAATAGCTATGAAATGACTATCGATTACAATTGCGCTATTAGCGGCAATTTTGAAAAGGATGTATATGTCGGAGCGTACTGTATGTACGCACTGTATGTGATTGTTCCTGCGTATTGCACGTACGCGCTGCCTTATAATGGAAAATACTGATAATTCGACATCAGAAGTGGGATCCGGCCCTCTACCTCCAACAATAGATGGACCATGGCGCACTATGATGGAATTACAAAATAAAAATTTAATTGAACTTTTGCGCGCTTTACAAACAACATCGTCTGACGTTGGACAAAATAAATCGGTGCAGTTACCCAAATTTAATCCCGACAAGGCAGGTGCCAACGCGACATCGTGGTGTAATACGGTTGAAAAAATTTTGTAAGAAAATGCTTTAAAAGGCAGTGCGTTAGTCGTCGCTTTAAGTTCGGCAGTAGAGGGAAGCGCTTCGCAGTGGCTCTCTCACGTGTGCTATGCTGACATTACCTGGCTCGAATTTAAAGAACTTTTTACGCAGCGTTTCGACACAATAGAAACTCCTGCAGCCATGTTTCTAAAAATGCTGTCAGATCGACCGAACGACGGCGAGTGCCTCGCAGTCCATGCCAGCCGCATGGTTACTGAGTTGACGACAAAATGGCGCCAAATGGAGAACGAGGAAATTGCTGTGTCAGTGACTCTTGCGTTGCTGGCAAGTTTTGACAACCGACTGCAGCGTTTAAGCTTCACCTCAAATATTCGGTCCAGAAGCGATTTGCAGTCCGAATTAAAAGCGTTCGCTTTTAATAAAAGAAAAAGCGTTTTTCCTGAGCAACAGTCTGCGACCTACCCTAAACGTCAAAAACAATCATCGATGGAGTGTCATTTTTGTGGCAAACTAGGCCATAAAATGATAGACTGCAGACTCCGGATGCACAAAAACCAATCGGCGATTGGCAACGGGCAGCACCGTGAAAAGTCTAATGTTACTTGCTTCAAATGTGGAGTCGTGGGACACATCTGTACTCACTGTACAAAGAAGGAAGCTGACAGAAACAAAACGGTCATCCGGGACAAGCGAGTGGAGCAGTGCAGCGTTGCAGTACCCAAGGGCTACATGAGCCACAGAGGCCAAACTTTTGAGATTACTTTCGATTCCGGAGCGGAATGCTCAATAATGAAAGAAAAGCTAAGTACAAAGTTTTCTGGTAAGAGATCTCATAATATTGTTATGTTAAAAGGCATAGATAGCAGTGGCATCTGCAGTACAGTACAAATATTAAGTAATGTAAAAATTGATGATAACTATATTGAGATTTTATTTTATGTAATTAACAACGATCAAATGCAAAACGATATTGTCATTGGTCGAGAAATACTAAATCAGGGTTTTGATATTGTCATTTCCACAAACCAATTTAAAATTTCAAGAGTCAAAACAATTAATGTATGTACAGGTGGTGAACCATCTGATATTGATACAGAACTTGAGGGACAAGATAAAATAAAATTAAACTCATTGTTGGCAACATACACAAATTCTTTTATAAAAAATATCCCATGTACCAAAGTCAAGGTCGGCGAAATGAAAATTAGATTAGTCGATCCAACAAAAACAGTCCAAAGAAGGCCATATCGATTAAGTCCTGGGGAACGAGATCTAGTGCGAGAAAAAATTGCTGAACTACTAAAGTGTAACATAATTAGACCGAGTTTCTCTCCTTACGCAAGTCCCATACTACTAGTGAAGAAAAAAAAAACGGTTCGGATAGACTATGTGTTGATTATAGAGAGCTTAATTCGAATACAGTCCCTGATAAATACCCCTTGCCACTTATTCAAGATCAAATAAGTAGATTAAGAGGAGTTAATTTTTTTACTTGCCTGGACATGGCCAGCGGATACTACCAAATTCCCATGCACGCAGATTCTATTGAGTACACCGCGTTCGTCACGCCAGATGGCCAGTACGAATTTTTATCTATGCCGTTTGGGCTTAAAAACGCACCTTCTGTTTTCCAACGGATAGTAATGCAGGCCCTAGGGGACCTAGCAAAGTCTTATGTTATAGTTTACATGGATGACATCATGATAGTTGCCTCTACAAAATGTGAAGCGTTTGAAAGACTACAGATTGTTTTAGACATACTTACGAAAGCAGGGTTTTCATTTAATATTACAAAATGTTCCTTTTTAAAAACATCGGTTCAATATTTGGGTTACAAAGTTAGTGCTGGCGAAATTCGCCCAAACCCACAGAAAATTGAAGCTTTGACCGCTCTTCCGCCCCCACAGAGCGTCACATCACTAAGACAATTTATCGGCCTAGCATCGTATTTCCGACAATTTATTAAAGGGTTTTCTCAATTAATGAAACCACTTTATTTCTTAACTTCAGAGAAAAACAAATTTGTTTGGAAAACAGATCATGAGGAAATACGGAAAAAGGTTATTTCGATTCTCACAGATAAACCAGTTCTTGTTATTTTTGATCCAAGTTACCCAATTGAATTGCATACAGATGCAAGTGGAAGTGGCTCTGGTGCAATTTTATTGCACAAAATCGATAACAAACCCCACGTAATAGAATATTTTAGCAAAACCACCTCCCCTGCAGAGTCAAGATACCACTCGTATGAGCTGGAAACATTGGCTGTTGTTAACTCGATTAAGCATTTTCGGCATTATCTGTTGGGCACGAACTTTGTTGTTTTCACCGACTGTAACTCGTTGAAGGCGTCGAGAAATAAACAAGATCTGACCCCAAGAGCACAGCGTTGGTGGGCTTATTTACAGTCCTTTTCATTTGACATTCAATATAGAGAAGGGAAGAGAATGGCACATGTTGACTTTTTGTCGAGAAATCCTATTTTACCCAAACCTCCTTCTGCTGCAAGAGCGATAGTCGAGAAGAGAATTAACCTCGCTGAAATCTCTAGCAACTGGATCATTGATAAATTAAAAGATTTCTCCCTTGCAGAGGGTGTTGCAAAAACCTATAAATTGAGAGCAGAAGTTCTTTACCGGAAAATACAGAGAAACGGCAGAACACGCTGTTTACCAGTGGTGCCACGTGCTTTAAGATGGTCAGTCATTAACCAAGTACACGAGTCGATAGTACACTTAGGCTGGGAGAAGACACTTGATAAAGTCTATGATTTTTAATGGTTCGACAAAATGTCGAAATATGTAAAAAAATTGTCCAAATCAGCTTCAGGGAAAATACAAGCTGAATTGCACCCAATCCCAAAAGTCAATGTTCCCTGGCATACTGTTCACATGGACATAACCGGAAAACTCAGTGGCAAGAGTGACCGGAAAGAGTATGTAATAGTCCAAGTAGACGCGTTTACAAAGTTTGTATATCTTAGCCATACCCTTAAAATAGACAGCGAAAGTTGCATAAATGCTGTTAAATCCTCAGTTTCGTTGTTTGGAGTACCAAACCAAATAATAGCTGACCAGGGAAGGTGTTTTACGGGCACGAGTTTTACTCAATTCTGTTCTGATCAAAAAATAAAATTACATCTGATTGCTACTGGCGCTAGTCGAGCAAATGGCCAAGTGGAACGAACCATGGACACGTTAAAAAACATGTTAACAACTGTTGAAGCTGGAACTCAGTCCTGGCAGTCTATGCTTGGTGAGGTGCAATTGGCAATTAATTGTACAACCAACCGTGTGACAAAAGCGAGTCCTCTCGAAATGCTATTGGGAAAGGTAGCACGCCCATTAGGATTACTTCCACCCAGTAACATAGAAAATACCATTGATCTGCCAGACGTAAGAGCACAAGCTGCTAAGAATGTTTTAGCAACAGCTGTTTATGACAAAGCACGTTTTGATAAAAACAAGGCGAAAGTAGTTAGACATAAGGTTGGAGATTTTGTGTTACTCAAAAACGAAGAAAGACATCAAACCAAGTTGAGTCCAAAATTCAAAGGGCCTTTTGAAATCATAGTTTTGGAGGGTGACAGGTACAATTTGAAGTCCTTAACTAGTAAAAGAATGTATAAGTACGCACATGAAGATCTGAGAAAGTTACTTGACGGACATGTGCCTGTCGAGTTGAATGTGTGTGATGACTATAATAATATCGTTGAAAACGACGACGAGGGTAAAGAAAATGATAACAAAGATATTGATAACATTGTAAGCACTGAAAAAGAAAGTGAGGATAACCAATAAAGGTTAATGTTGTTGTTAACAAAGACAAATTGTAGAGTACTCAAGTCACAATGCAAGCACAAGTGCAAAATAACTCATGTTTGTTTTGATCATGGTGTGTGGGGCATTTGATTGTGTAACTCTGAAAATTGAATAAAAGAAAGCAAATAATTTTGTTAAAAAAAAAAAATAAATAGAAAAAAAATATGTGAAAATTATTATGTTAAAACAAAGTGTAAGAACACTTTATATCGTTTGTGAAATTGTCATGAAATAAGAAAAGAAAATTGGATGTTTGTTTTAAATAAAAATAAAATGAAAATAAGACAAAGCCTAGTTGGAACTGAGAGTTATTCGTCTCAAACAGACGATGTATTAAGCCTGAAATCTAGCATTACAGAGACAGCTATGAAATTATGGAGTTTATATCTGGCATATTACACGAGGACGTGTTAATGTCAGGTTGGCCGTGTCGGAGCGTACTGTATGTACGCACTGTATGTGATTGTTCCTGCGTATTGCACGTACGCGCTGCGCTATAATGGAAAATACTGATAATACGACATATACATACATATTCTTATATGCTCATATAAACAAACAATACAATTATGCCTATTCAATTATATATATAGATAAACTATATAGTTTTTCGTGTTTTGTTGTATATCTTGCTTATGTCGCGCAATTCATAATTTTAATAGTTCGACTGTTGAGAGATATTTTTCTGTTAACAGAACAGTTGCTGTTAATCTTTCTGTTAGCTGCACAAGTCCGTGCAAATAACACTGTTAAAAGACACCAGCCCACCCAGCATCACTGTTCAAAACAAAACATAGAAATTCAAAACATTGATACAATAATTAATTTGTTTGCACTTCGCACTTGCACTTTCACAATCGAATGACAAAATTTGCACATTTCGGCATGTGCTTAAGAAAAAGTGCCGTTTAACTTAGATCTAAGCTTAGATAAGAATCGCTTTTGGATCAGCCAAGTAAGCAAAAAAGACTCAAAAAAGACTCATCAAGACGATATCTATTAAAACAGTCTTCCAAATGATTACTGGGAGGTTATGCAAAGAATTGCTCCGTTACTTTTAATGTTAACTATCAGCTCAACTGTGACGTAACAGATAAGTCATGTTAAAATTTAGTATGAGCGTGTGTGGAATTTTGATGATACTGCTAACTATAAATTATCAATTAATCAAACGAAAAGTTAAAAATATTTTTTAACTCTATTTTGTTTAGTACATTTAAACTTTGGAAAATAAAATTTAAGTTACTCAACAAGAATGTCACAGCAGTCAACGAACATCACTCAATCGCCATGGACACTGTGTGCAATAAAGGCTTAAAAACGGTTTTCATGAATGAAAGGTAGTAAAATCCTTATATTGTCCGATTCTTGAATCTATATAGAACTTGTAATTAGAAGCGTTGCTAGTTTTATTTTGGCTTCTGGCTGCAAGACAGATAACAGCGTCAAAATTGCTGGATTTTCATACAAAATTTAAACGCGCGCCAACATTTGACATGTCTGTGACGTTTCACTGTTAAAATAACAGGGGTATTTGCATAACCTCCTAGTCTCTCAATCGTGTGCAAATAATAACATCTTTCTGTTTGGCGGCATTTTCAAAAAAATTCTCTTTGTATATTTTGTAACAGAGTGTGTATTAAAACTATGTAATGTTAGCTTAAAGCATTTCACAAACCTTTTGCAACTTAAACAATAATTATTACCATGTATATCACGCACACGCTCGTTGCTAACCATATTATTTACACGTATTTACAATTGGGTTCCGTTTTCGGATTTGACTAAGCTTTTATCGCAGAATCGCTAGAAACTGATGGCCGTATCGTGCTCGATATCGTAGCTGTGCATCTTATCAATTATTCTGTTATTGATCACTTCCTTCACATTGACGGACCAAAGGAAATCGTAGTGATTCCAATCCTTATAGGGTATGCGATAGAGGTCCGCGCAGGGCAGCAGCGTCGCCAAGTACTCCACGTCCTCCACGGCGGACATGTAGTCGTTGTCGCTGTAGTACATGTTCACACAGCTGTTGATGTTCTGTACGTTATACGAGGGCGGCTCCGCCTGCCTGTAGATGATCTCGTTCTGCTCCTTGCCGTGGTCGTACTGCCGGAAGTCGCCCGATGTGTACAGCTGCAGGTAGTGAATGATTTGCGTGGTCGACGCGCCAGCTGGGTGCGTCTCGCAGACGTCCGTGAGCAGCGTCTGAGGAGTAAGTGGCGAATGACAGTTGGAACTGAGAGAGACAATTCGGAAGGCGAAGACTTACATGATTCAGATGCCTGGTGCCCCAGCCGCCTATGAAGTCGAGCAGACCCGAGCATAGAAACTTCAGCATGGAGCCCACAGAGCAGACGTGCTCGCAGAGAATCTTCTGGATGCTGGTGATGGGCAGCAGCTCCATGTTGCCCAGCACCCAGCTGAGCACCGAGGGCGAGCCGAGCAGCATCCCTCCCAGCTTGGACAGAATGAACGAGTGATTCCTCATGTAGGCGATCGGCGCCAGCAGGTGCACCGTGCGCACCTTCTCGTTGTACCAGGGCAGCGAGGACATCAGCACGAAGTAAGTAGTGGTGCCCTGCGAGTGGGCGACGAAGTGCAGCGACTTACTGTCGCTCACGGCCAGGGCGAAGTCCAACATCGCCGCCAGATCGTAGACCCCTATCTCGTGCCAGCTGAACTTCCAGAAGTCCGACGTGTCCGGGTGTATGTGCTTGTGCTGCCTGGAGTAGGTGTTGCCCCTCGCGTTGCCCAGCCAGACGTCGTAGCCCGCGTCGGCGAACATGTACGCGAGCGACGTCTCCGGCCCGTTGATGATCCAGTCGTCGGAGGCGCAGAGGATGCCATGCTGCAGGAACACCACGGGCTTCTTCTTCTCCCGGGTCTCGTTCAGCGCCTGCAGCTTCGGCGACGTGGGTATCCGATAGATCGTGAGTATGTAGTCGTCCGGTGTGTGCACCGTGTGCTCTTCCACGGGGTAGTTGTGATTCGTTATGAGAGACGCCTGCAAGTAGAGAGATAGACATCTAATCATTGAATTTGCATCGACTACATATATTAGAAATCTTAATCAGCGGATAGCAATTCCTATCGAACAGTTTCATTTTGAGAAAGTCCCTAACTCAAGCAATTATAATTAAGTAAGTTCTACTACTTCTACTTTCTACTTAAAAATTGCCTTTATATAACAAAAATGTCTTTATTTTAATTATTATTATTATTGTTATATAAATGTATTTTTAAAAATATATTTTCATTCACTAAAATTCCTATAAACTAAAGCTAAAGTTTATGAATTAACAAGTAAGAGTGCTCTAGTCGAGACTGCTCGACTAGGGGATACCCTGAGCCCTGTGAAGAGCCAAATATCAAATCATTCTATGATTATACCCTGAGCCCATTGAAAATGGGAAATCAGGGTATAATGGTTTTGTTAAATGTATGTAACAGGCAGAAGGAGGCGTGTCAGACCCCACAAAGTATATATATTCTTGATCAGGGCGACGAGCTGAGTCGATTTAGCCCTGTCCGTCTGTCTGTCCGTCCGTCCGTCCGTCTGTCCGTCTGTCCGTCTGTCCGTCCGTCCGTATGTTTGAACGCGTCGATTGAAGCATCTAGACAAGCTAGAGACTTGAATTTTTTTTTGTTGGGTCCGTGGATAGCACGCGCAGGTCAAGTTTATTTCGTATGAACGATAACTATTTTTGTTGTAATGTTATCGATTTTAATGCTTATCGAAAATACGTTTTTAAGGCATAGTTTGTGTATCGTTTGAGCTAGAGACTTCAAATTTGCTGGGTAATTGCGTTGAATGAATACGGAGATTACGTAATCATTTGATTTTTTATGCCACGCCCCATTCGCCCACAATAGCCCCCTATTTGTAAAAAGCACAAATCAAATACTAGAGACTTGTGCTTTGGCACATGCACACATATGAATGTCATAAATAAGTTGTGAAAGTTTGATGCACTTGGTCCATCGCTAAGAAAAGTTATTAAACAATTAAGTTCCCATAGTAATGTCCACATTGCAGCCCAAGCGCAGTCGCTGCGTCAACTGCGCAGTTGGCAGAGCGCGCGCTTATGCGTGCGTGCATATGTGTGTGTATGTGTTGTTTGTATGTATGCATAACAAAAGCGTAGAATGATTTGATATTTGGCTCTTCACAGGGCTCAGGGTATCCCCTAGTCGAGCAGTCTCGACTAGAGCCCTCTTACTTGTTTTATATCATATATTTATTTTATATCTATATATCATTTTGTGTCTATTTTTTGCGATGTATATCGATTTATAAATTTATTAACATATTTATATATGGTAATTAAAGACATTATAGGATAAATAATAATAAATAAAGAATAAAATAAAGGATAAAAAGTCGAATAAGAAACATTTATAAATTCAGTAATATAAATATACTAAATTAATAATATTGTAATATTAATATAAAATTTAAAAATATTTGTATTATTAAAATTTAATAAATAATTCAATCATTATTAAAATTTTGTTTATACTTTTCGTTCATTTCTTCTTTATTAGTTTGGCCTAACTAAATTATTATTATATCATGAATATGAACAGTCTTTAGTTTAGATTTATGAGTAAAGCAAAAACTTTTCCAAGCTTTTTATTTTGTTTGTCGAAAAATCATATAAAAAACATTCTTGAAGATCACACCACTTTTTTGCTTATTTTTTTATTGCCTTCCATGCCCATATGTCTCACAATAGCATTACGCCGATATTTCGCAAATTTAATCGCGATCAAAGTTCAAGTGCTTAATTGTTGATTGGTTTTGCTACCTGCCAATGCTTGCCAGGTGGGTGTTGTGATTACGATAAACTAATATGCGAATAAAGACTTTTTGTTACTGCACTCTCACTCTCTCTTTTCCTCTCTCTCACTCTTTGTCACTCTCTTTAGCAGTCTTCGACTGTGCGATAATACGAAAACAAAAGCTTAACGAAACGTTTCGTGTCGTTCAGCTGAGAACGCAACGGATGCCAAAGTCCAAGCACACGCAGCGCGTCATCGGTCAAACTTTGCCAGTGACAGCGGCAGCGCGGTAGCAGCGCGGCGTGTGCCATTCATTAGTGTGAGGGGCGTGGCAGAAACGTTTAGCAAGCAAAGCTCCGTTACGCTGATCGTTGGGGGTTGTGGGCGGGCAGGCAGCGAGGCCATGCTTGCGCATACTTCAACTCTCTTATCAGAAAGAGCGCAACTTATTGGGCACAATCAGCTGATGTGCGTAGCTGCTACTGTTGACACTGTTGTTGTTGCTATTGTTGTTACTGTTTATCGGGTGATCGCAGCTGCTTTATAAACAAGTAAGAGTGCTCTAGTCGAGACTGCTCGACTAGGGGATACCCTGAGCCCTGTGAAGGCCATTCAACGCAGCTTTTATGCATGTATATAAACAACACATACACACACATATACACGCAAGCATAAGCGCGCGCTCTGCCAACTGCGCAGTTGACGCAGCGACTGCGCATGGGCAGCAATGTAGGCATTACTATGGGAACTTAATTGTTTAATAACTTTTCTTAGCCATGGACTAACTGCATCAAACTTTGACGACTTATTCATGGCATTCATATGTGTGCATTTGCCGAAGCACAGGTCTCTAATATTTGATTTGCGCTTTTTACACATTGGGGGCTATTGGGAGCGAATGGGGCGTGGCATCCAAAATCTAAAGATTACATAATCTCCGTATTCATTACACGCTGTGTTATTGCGTTATGCAAAGTCTCTAGCTCAAACAACGTACAAACTACGAATAAAAAACCTATTTTCGATAAGCATTAAAATCGATAACATTACAACAAAAATAGTTATCGTTCATACGAAGCAAACTTGACCTGCGCGTGCTATACACGGACCCAACAAAAAAATTCAAGTCTCTAGCTTGTCTAGATGCTTCAATCGACGCGTTCAAACATACGGACAAACGGACGGACAGACAGACGGACAGGGCTAAATCGACTCAGCTCGTCGCCCTGATCAAGAATATATAAACTTTGTGGGATCTGACACGCCTCCTTCTGCCTGTTACATACATTTAACAAAACCATTATACCCTGATTTCCCATTTTCAATGGGCTCAGGGTATAAAAAATACGCAGTGCACACACACAAAGAGCGCAGATAGAAATAAATGCACGAATAAAAATAAATAAATTGTTGTAGACTAAATAAATTAATAATTAAAGAACTTATTGCATATCCAATTGGAATTGAGTTAGTTCTTATGAGAAATGATGGATACTTTTTATGTTTTTAAGGTTGCTTTATTATTAATTTGTTAATTTTTGTAGTCATTAAAAATGTTTTATTGAAATATTTGTTGTATTTGTTTGCATATTAAATAAATAATTTAACAATATTTAAATACAAAAGCCCATAAATTTATCTCATGATTCTGTATTTTAGCATTTTCCTCTAATATAAACTTGTCACATGTAGATTGTATATGTTTTGCTGATGTTTTGGCTAATCAGACAAATGGACGGAAGAGGGGCCATAATAGAATGATATTATGCTCTATATACTAGATTCTGAATATATATTTATTCATGTATATGTACCCATAAATGGGTTATTATGTTTTGTTATTGTTTTAGCTGAACACGCGCGTGTTTCTAGAGCTTTCACCATGAGAACTGGCACAAGCTAACTTTATTATCAGCCCCACACATAATGCGCGAGGGCGTACTACACATATGACTGATATGGATGGGGAACATAAATACCTATTGTATTATCAGCCGATCAAGGTTAAAGTCAAAGTTTTTCAACTTCCTCTAGCTACCAGTTACGATATTAAGCACCACTTTAAATTACTCATTAGCAAATGATCTCAGCTCTTATCTCTAGTTCGATTGTACGGTAAATGCATATAAGTATGAATATAGATGATAATCTTCGGTCGCAACCAGCTCATTGAAATCATTCCTAATAGTCATTCACTGTTACTTCGCCACTATTTGCTTCATTGAACTCTTTGTGTTTGCAATATATGTATATATGGTATATACATGCTATATAATCGGCGGAAACAAAAGATTCAGATACCATTTTGCTTGACTGACTGGAAGAGCGACACGTCTCCTAATGCCCAAAACAAGGTTCACGATAATTGTGACTCAATTAGAAATATCTTATCTTAATATATATATATTTATATATATTATAGATTCTCAACTGTCTACCATTTGTTTGTAGTAGATAAGGATCCTATTAAAGAATCGAATGTTAATTAACCTGGCAACAAAAATATTATTCAGTTGGTCTAAAGAAAGTGTTAAAATTTTGATTGTTATAGAACAAAATATTAAGGTTATATAATTTATTTTAAATAAAAATATAGTTACAATAAAATATATTATATAATATATAATGAATAATATAAACATTGAATTTATTTTAAAAAATATTATAGGAAAGATTTGAGCAATAGACAACTTGTCAAATAAATATATATATATATATTTGTATATATTTGTATATATTTGTATATATTTGTATATATTTGTATAGAAGCAATAGGGAACAGTTTCTATTTGATAGAATATAGAAAATTCTACAATTTCTATTTGCAATTCTTCTCAAAATTTATTGGATATATTGCAAAGAAAATATATTATATTGTTATTCATATTATTTTCTTTCGATTTCTTAGGCTCTGTTTGAGTCACTCACTTTATTTGAACGTTATAAAATTGGTTAGCAATAAAATATATAAAAGAAATTTATTCAATTGCCAATTGGGAATTCAATAATTATTAAAGTTAGCTTAAAAGGAAATCCACAATTAAATAAAATCTCCTATAGGCCACAAGTCAAGGCAGTTTAGCTTTGGCTCTAATACAACAGATCGGAAAATGTTTCCTTAAGATATATGAATATATATATATATAATATATATTTATATATACGTACATAAATTATGAAATATTGAGTATATGCGAGCTCTAACTACTATCCATTCTTTTTATTTTCTTTTATTACGAGTTGATGTTGCAATTACCTATTTGATAGCTCACACTTTAGACTCAATTTATAGTAATATAAATGTGATTATATTAATACCTCTGAGGCAATGCAAACTGGCCATAGTTTGGCTCTGGCTCGCAGTTTAGTGTCGCTTGGCGAAACACTTCAGAGTGAAGTGAAAATGAATGTGTAACGAGTGAGTTTCATGGAGTTTTTCGAACTATAAAATATTAGGTATACGCACGCGTGGCTACCGGGCTGCGGCGCTTGTTCGTACGCTTAGTGCGAGGCTTGGGCAATTGCTTATTGGCAACACTTGTTGGCCAACGCGCACTAAGGCTAACTAACCACTTACCGTTACTTTGAGGCCATCCACCGGCTCGATTTGCCCGCTCAGCAGCAGCAGCAGCAGCAACGCCAGCAACAACATTTGCAACATTTTGCTGTTGTTGTTGCTGTTGCAGCTGGTTCGCCTTGTTGTTGTGGTTGTTGTTGCTGCTGCTGTTGCTGTTGTTGTTGTTGTTGTTGGCCGTTGCATTTTAATGCACATATCTCTCATCCAAAGACTGACCCACTTGCCGAATATGTTGCAAGGCCCAGGTCCGCGTCGCGGCCTGTCCCGTTATTAGCCGCTGCACTAACTGTATTCACCAAAAAAATCAACCAAAAATGTAAATTAGAAAAATTTATAATTGTAAAAAATATAAAAAATTTGACATTCTTGTGCATAGTTTTTTTTTTTTTTTTTTTTTGTTATGGTTGCTACGATTTCACTTACACTTTATTAAGCTGATTCAGATCGAGATAGTATATATATACAGATGTGTCACCACTAATCAGTGTATTATGTGTATATATAGATTTGGATTCTTGTTCCTTGTTATTAGTTGTGCGCAATTTCAATAATTGGGGTCTGTTTGGTTCCTGCTCGAGGATTTTAGTGCTTCACCTATTTCTGATTTAGTTCTAATTATTTTACTGTCGCTCAAGGGCACAGCACTATACATATATATATATATATATATATATATATATATATATATATATAAATATATATGTGTATATATGTGTGCGCGATTAACTTCAGGAAATTCGCACTCGTACGTAAATATTCGAGCTCTGGCTGACTGAACTGATTACAATTGTTCTTGACGTCAATGTCTCCTCAACATATTTTAGTGAGTCGCAGGAAAACCTATAAATACATAATACATATAAATACATAATATATAGTTGAATGAAATGACAAGTGTGAACATGTTAAATATATATTCGAGATCGAATCAAATCAGCTAAATAATTTTATAATCTCTTCAGATGCTGTTCAGGTCATAAATATCGTTAATAATCTTTCTGATTTTAATCAGTTGTCTTTCAGCTATTACACTCAAATGCAAGATTCGAAACAAAGGCTTATAAATGGTATGGAATTTCAATATAATATTCATAAACTATGACTGTTTGTATATTATATATTATTATATATTTTATATTATATATTATATTATATTATTATATATTTGTATATTATATATATATATAAATAATGTACAAACAGGCATATTTCACATATATGCAATATATAATTCATGAATATTATATTCAAATATATATAAATATATATATATAGCGTTGAGTGGGTCATGCTGAGTAGGCTCTGCCCCATATAAAATCTATGAAAATATTCAGAAAAAACTAGAATCATTTTACTTGTACGACTACACTCATTAACGAATGAATAATAAATATCTTTCCTAAGTATTCATGCTTTCAAACATAATATACATATAGTCAGATATAGGAAGAGATCGTCTATTCTTTTCAATCTGCAGAGACTGACAGGAGTAACTAAATTGTTGTGTTTCAAGTAGAAGATAAACTCTTTTTATAACTTATAAACGATCTTTTTAACTCTCAATAGTAAAGAGAGGGGGTGAGACAGTGAGTGAGAGAGAGAGAGAGAGAGAGAGAGAGAGAGAGAGAAAGAGAGGGAAAGATAGAGAGAGAGAGAGAGGGAGAGATTTTCTTTTGTCCAATTTGCGAAATTGCGAATTCAAACATTGCTTATCAGCTGTTCTACGAATGTTTTCCATAATATTTTGCTGGTTGTACAATTCTAATTTTTTTTGTTCTATCAAAAGGTAAATGATCTTTAAAAGATTACAGATGAATAATTATAAATTGCTTTGTCAAGCATACGTCCAGTGCACCAGTTAATTGAAATTAGATTCGAAATTTAATTGAGACATATTTATATATTAATAACTTAGATAAACTAATAACATGATCAAACTATCAAAAACTTATAAACATGAATAAAAAACTGTTAAACATTAAGTCAAATAAACATTAAAATCCCTAATATAAAAGTTAGTTTTTTCCGGAATTCTACTAAGAACTTTCAGTGCACTTCCATATGATTTTCTCTTGCTTCAATTATTTTTTTAGCTTACAAACTATAATTCATTTTTTATTTATTTTAATGAAACGTAAAGAAAATTTACTTGTGAAAAATTTTAAATTGTCCTGAATAAAAATTTTAATAATTATTTTGGAGTTTATATATCAGATTGGAGCTGAGATTACATCTGTTCATACAATTTAATGTAGCAATTGATTTTCAGATAAAAGATACTTAAAATAGTTAACTTTTTTTACAGTTTTTTTTTTATTTCTGAAATATTTTTGTTGTTTACAACCCAATTGTTTGTTGCAGTTCGACAAAAATCTCTTTGAAACATGCGCGGATTTCTCTTCGCAACGATCGTGATGAAGTAATTCGAACTTAAGCCATGTTTTTGGAAAGTTTATAGAGCAGTAAAAACTAAGAGTTGTTTATGCAAAAAAAAAAGGGCTCTGCTTGATATCAGATCTCTGATGATAATTGAAATTAAATTCGAAATCCAATCCATCTTTCACTTCTCATAAATCAATTGGCCAATTATGAGTTCAGCGCTGGTATTTCCCACGCATGGCCTATGCGATAATCAATGAAATGGTTGAACCACTATCTACATATATGTGTATTTCTATATGAATAAGTGTGTGTGTGTCTTCTGTTTTTATTCGCGCAAGGCACTCGCTGGCAAAATTATTTCCATTTGTGTGTTAAACCATTTGTGGAAAAGTTGTTTGAAATCTGTTCAGTCACTCACTTGAAAATCCAAAAATCAAAACAAATTTCCACGACGACAGATTGTTGCTGATGCTGTTGTTGTTCGTTTTATTTTGTTTTTTTTTTTTTTTTGAATTTTTAACTTTTTCCAAATTATTTATAGATCGTTTGCCGTGGCCCGCGTGTTGTTTCAGCGCGTTTTTTCCAAACTAAAACTAGCTTAGACCCGCGTCAGTTGTGCTGGTGCCCGCAACGCAAAGCTCTGGCGAATAAAAGCTCTCGGCAATCGTGTTACCGGCGATCGCAGAAGCTCTCAGCACACATATGACGGAAGCAGCGAGCGTCAAGAGCTATATATAAAGGGTAACAGCTGTTGTTGCTGTGCAGAGAACGCACTCTCTTGCTCTCTGCTCTCTTAACATCCTCTCTCCATCTCGCTCTCTTAGTCTCTGCTGTCGTTGCTTCTTTGCATTCTAGAACTTTGTTTGTAAACAATTGCTTAATGCCGCATAGTTGCACGCGTTGCAGCGCAGCGCTGCGCAGCGAATTCGCTGCCCGAAATTAAGAAATGAAGACTGCGCGCCAGCTAGCGGGTCAAGTTCAACGGGAACCGGTTGCCTCACTCACTCTCTCGCTCTCTCTTTCTCTCTCTCTCTCTCTCTCTCTCTCTCTCTCTCTCTCTGCTTCTTCGTTCGTTTGCTGCTTCGTTCGCCCACTCGCTTTGCGACGAACCAAACAAAAATTTGACGTTTGTAATAAAAGAGCTTAGCGAATTTCAGGGTCATTTGCGTAATTTATGCTTTGCTCAGTTTTGCTTTTGGCCGAATAATTGCCCTTAAAATGTTGGCAAAATAATGAGCAACAAGTCTTGCGACTTTAATCGAAGCATTATATTTTAGTTAGAGTCAAGACCCGGTCTTGTTTTCGCATGCTATTTATATACCCCGTGAAACATGTACATACATATGTATATGTCACCTTATATACATTTCGAAATTGTTTAGAGTTTTTGTGGAATGTTGTTATAATGGAATGGCTAGAGTTGTTTTAATTTTTTTTAATTGCTTGGAGTATCAGATTTTGAAGCTACGGCGTGTAATTTAGGAGCTCGACTCATCGCGATTGAACTGAAACTTTACTATTAAAAATTGATTTAGTTAAGGAGTTTATAGAAATGAAGAACTATAGATAATTGTATGTATAATTGTATAAAACTTCTGTAAGACTCAGATGTCAGGGTATATCAAATTACATCACAGCGGGGGTGCCATGAAGCCATTGAGGATTCCCATATTCGGAATATAAGCGTAGAGGGTGGCGTGGCAGACACCATAAAGTACAGACTTTCTCAATTAGGAACACGATCCGAGTTGATATGGCCGCATCTGTTTTCCTGATCGTCCAATCGCCAATTTAGACTGAACATTAGACACGTTTTGTCCGTCTCTAGTATATTTCAAATAAATGATTAAATTTCCAATTTCCTTGACATCAATTAATAATCATAATAAACTTCACTTATTAAACTGTATCTTTCATCTCCTTGGACCTAAAGCTTACTTATCGAATCCTCGGAGATTTGAGTAAGAATTTACCGGACTAATTGTTTTTCCAATTCGAAAATTGTCTAAAGTTCATAAGTTACATACATATGTATGTAATCACACTCCATTCCGATCCAGTTATATTAATAAAGAAGCTTAGCCGAGTTTCAAGGTATCTTTTATCTTCTGAGCGTAACTGATCGTTTGTTTATCAACTGTATTAGTTAGACTCTGTAAACCTGAATGCGAAACGAATTTTAAGTATTTCACTGCGCCGCTATTTAGTACACTCTAAATACACAATATGATTTAGCTTAGCTAATCTATTTGTTTAGCACCTGCAAGTGGTGTAATCCTTAGATGGTTCCCCCATTTCATGGGGTGTTTTGAATCTCTCTAATCAGATATGCCCTTGCAACTTTATGCATTCCTTCACCTCTGATCCTGACTTTGTTAGTCACTAGTTTGAATGGCTTTAGGAAATCCTTTGGACATGCTTGCGCCCCAGCAAATCCATTTATTTTGTCCACGGAGCACTCTCTAATTTAGTAAAACGCTCAACTGCATTCAGCCATAAAATTTGAATAAACTACAATAACAACATAAATCAAAAGTCGACAAGCGAATACCCTGTGATTACATATTCAATCTGATATGCGGGCATTTACGGTATTTGATGCATACACTATTAATACTCTATGTATTTTATAGAGTTAAAAAATATATATATATTACAAAGACATTTGGAGTCCCTTTGGTTTTTCAATAGAAATTTTTAGAAAGAAATTGTTTTCTATTACAGGCTTTTACCTGTATAGAGAAACTAAGCGATTATTAGGAAGCATATTTTAAATTGTTTAAGAATTTGAACTTTTCATAATACATTTCAAATATATGTATTAAATTTGTTTTGTATTTGGAACCTTTAAAGATTTTTTTAAACTAATAGAAAATTTTATATTCTTAATTATTCAGATATTTATAAGTAGCTCGAAAATTAAACAGAATTTAATGCTTTCGAGAACTTTACATAAAATATGCAGAGTCTACCGTTGATGTGTATGAAAGCCAAAATTCTGGAGAGCTTTAAAGAATGAAGAAGTCAAAAAAGCTTTAAAATCTTTTAAACAATAAACAAATTATAAAAATATGTAGCAAATTGACAAATAGATGGTTATCGATATATAAAAACTCTTCCTTTAAAGTTGTTTTATAGGGTTATTCTAACTCTATATTACCTAAAATTGTGTTAGTCGTTCTTATATCTTTTTGTAAAGTTCTTCACTCACTTCACAGTGTATATACCCATCGAACAGTTTTGTAGGGCATTGCATAAATGAGCCTGCAATGCGCCGTACTTTGCGTTAGTCACGCAAAAATGTGCAGCGCGCTGCACTTGATTGTGTTTATTTATTATGCAAATTTGCATTAATTTTTGCTGCAACACGTGGCACGCCAGCAGCAGCGGCGCCAGCAATTGTTGCTGTTGTTGCAATGGTAGCAGCAACAGTTGCTGCGTTTGAGTTTTTAAATTGCATTTATGAAAAATGCATGCGAGGCCAATTCAGATCCTCGGCAAGGACACTGCGTTGCTGTATCATTTGTTCGGGTTGAAAATAGACACGTTGATAGACAATTAAAAGGGTTGCTTGGTAAGCTATCAATAGTTTCGCTCAGGGGCGTGGCAGCTGGGGGCAAAAACTACTAAACAAAAAAAATGTTGCTTAAAAGCAAAAGCAAAAGCAAACGCAGCCCGCTGCCCGGCCCAAGTCTAAGCACTTTGTGTAAATTGTCAACGGTGTGCGTCCTTCTACGATACGTGCAGCAACAGCAGCAGCAGCAGCAACAACATCAACCAAAATCAACAGCAGCAGCAACAACCTCGGCAACAACAATGCGGCAACAAAGGCTTCAGGTTATTGCATGCATTTTAATTAGTAGACAAGCCAAGTGGGCTGCCACTGCGTTGCACTGTGGCACTGTGGCATCTACATATGCATGCCACGCATCTGAAGAAGAAGATGAAAGGCGAGAAGCGAAGGCTGTTCGAACTGTTTGGCGGGATTTGGAAAAGGAGGAAGAACGCAGAAAGTGGGCTAAAAAGAGAAAGAATGAGAAGGAGAATGAAAATGAGAATAATAATTTGAAAGAGAAGAAGAACAATAAGGTGAATGAGAATGTGAATGAACAAGAGAATGAGAATGAGAACAGAAATGAAAATGAGAAAGAGAATGAGAATAAGAATGAGAAAGACAATGAAAATGAGAATGAAATTGAGAATGAGAATGAGAAGGAGAAAGGGAGAGAGGCTGAAGAAGAAAGAGAGAGAAAGATAGAATGATATAATCAAGAAACAGAGAAAGAGGAAAAATGAGAAAGAGAAATATAAGAGAAAAAAAATAAAAATGGGAATGAGAATTAAAATAAAAAAGAGAAAGATAAAGGAAGAGAGGGAGAGGAAGAGAGAGTGAGAGAGAGAGAGAGAGAAAGATAGAAACATATAAACAAATAGAAATAATGGAAGAGAAAAAGAAAGAGAAAGAGGAAAAACGAGAAAGAGGAAAAGAAAGAGAAAGAGAGAGAGAGAAAGAGAAAAAGAAAGAGAAAGAGAAAGGGATAGAGTGAGAAAAAAGAAGAAGTGAAAGTGAACCGGAAAGAAAGAAAATCAAGAAAGAGAAATGGAAGGAGAACGAACAAGACCAAGAGAATATCTGCATAAGTATATAAACTATATAAAAGAAACTTTGGATCCGATTTGATCTGTTCCATTTTTCTTAATTTGCTGTCCATAGCTTGAGCACGGCTCATCAGTTAGGGCGAAAGGTAAGAGTGACGCTTGAAAAACAGCTAAGCGAAAGCGCAAATCATTTGAATGATGAAAGCGATGCGTGCGGAACTACAAACTAGACAATGACATATGAACCGACGAAAGGATCCGCAAACGTGTCCAATTCGCATGGCAAACAAATAAATTGTCCGAATTGGCAGCGAGCGAGACAGGGAGAGAGAGAAAGAGAGAGAGAGAGAGAGAGAGAGAGAGAGAGTGAGAGAGAGCGTGAGGTCTTTTTCAGCACAATTCAAGTCCTTTTCAATCTATCATTCTACCCTCGCAGTTGGCAATAGCATCCGCCGTCACGCCGATTACCCCTCTGATGCCCAGCAGGCGCTCATTCGACCCATTGCCGCCACGTTCTGCGCTAGTTTCTCGTATTTATTTTTAAATTGTTACGCACACACATAAACAAACACACACACAAGCACACACACTCCCACCCCAATATAAACACATATACATATATATATACATATATGTACATATATATAAGCACGCATACTCAGACAAGAGCAGCTAAAATGCCCAATAAGATACCGTGGGACGAATATCATTTGTGTGGTACAAATAAAACTAGCTTTTAGCACTGGTTTTAGGCATGACACTACACGATTATTTGGTATGTGGTTTCTGGCATGTGGTCTCTCGTACCATTCTCCAATTCGATCAATCTTTATTTATCTCAAAGTATAGCATTATTTATTCAAATGGAAACTGAAAAAATTGATATTTCCTTTATTATTTTAGATTGGAGATCGGAGATTTGGGAAACATCAATTTTTTCAATAATTCAATTTCAATTATTGTCTCTAGCTTTTGTGATCTGAGCTGTTATTTTTTATATTTTGCCCATTTAGCCCACTGTGCAAGACGGCAACGCGGCGTATGCGCCATGTGACTTGAGCTTGTGTTTGCCATTGTGTGTTTTTAAGTGTGTGTGTTCGTGCTTATGTGTATGTGTGTGTGTTTGCACAGTGTGTATTGGTGTGGTATACGACAGCAACAACAACAACGACAACAACAACAACAACAACAAATACAGTGAAAAAATCTGTGTAACGCGCATCTGTCAAGCAACCAAACGCCCCCACGCATGTCCCTGCGTGTGTGCCTGTATGAGTGTATGCCTGTGTGTGTGTTTGTTTTGTGTGTGTATTTGTGTGTATGTAAATGTCCTTGCGTGCTTGACGGATGACATTCATAAACGTCACTTCAATTACCTCCACGCGCCAACGCCGACCACCGCCAACACCGTCGCCGCAACAAAAAAAAAAAAGGAATTCTGAAAAGTCAGCTAAAGTTAAAGAATTTTCGGTTTGTTTTTCTTATATTTATTTGTGTTCTTGTTTATCACGATTTTTGTCTCTTTAAACTTTTGTTAAGTCTTCCTTTATTCCATGGATGCGACGTAAACAATTGAAGCATTGCAAATGAGACCAATGATGCAATCCAGAAACGTTAATGGGAGCTCTATATGGGCTGAGGTGATTATACTAGATGCAAATGCTAGATGACGCACAGTTACATATATTGTAGAGGAGAACGTGGATGAGCTTTATTAATGTCCCGCAGCAGGAGCTCTATATAGCTGCGTTAACTCCTTGCTTATGGATATCATAATTCAAATTTTCTCTAACTGTTGAACCTCTCAGTAATCGCCTATGATAATTTAAATTATTTCAATTATTATTTTTTTTAATAATGTTTTTTAATTAATGTATTCGAGTGATTATAAAATAGAATAAATAAATAATTAATGAATGATTATTAAATGAAATTCAATTATAACCTCTAAACTTTAACAAACTGAACAAACTATAAATAAATTATAAGAAGTCATTCTTCAGCAAATTAAAAAATAATACCTTAATGCATTAGTATAAGTGCATTCATGTTTTTGGTAAAGTTTTGTTTCTAACCAACTAAATTTTTGTTTACTTATACTTCCTGGCCACTAACTAAGAATTTCCTTACAGTCCTTATATTTATTATTTATTAACAAATAAGTTATTTATTTCATTAAATTATTGAATTTGTTTTATTTATTATTTTATTTTACTTTTTGAACTTCACTCTAATTTATTTTATTACATTATGTCTGCCAATTCTTATACCCTGAGCCCATTGAAAATGGGAAATCAGGGTATAAGGGTTTTGTTGAGTCGATTTAGCCCAGTCCGTCTGTCTGTCCGTTCGTCTGTCCGTATGTTTGATCGCGTCGATTAAAGCAAATAGGCAAGCTAGACACTTGAAATTTTGTTTGTAGGTTCGTGTATAGCACGCAGGTCAAGTTTGCTTCGTATGAACGATAACTATTTTTATTGTAATGTTAATGTTTAATGCTTATCGAAAATACGTTTTTAAGGCGTAGTTTGTACATTGTTTGAGCTAGAGACTTTAAATTTGCTGTGTAGGTGCGTGTAATGAAGACAAAGATTACGTAATCTTTAGATTTTGGATGCTGCGCCCCATTTACCCCTAATGGGCAAATACTAGAAACTTGTGCTTTGGCAAATACACACCTATGAACGCCATTAATAAGTTTCAACAATTAAGTTCCCATAGTAATGCCTACAATGCAGCCCAAGCGCAGTCGTTGCGCCAACTGCGCAATTGGCAGAGCGCGCGCCTATGCGTGCGTACATATGTATGTATGTATGTGTATATGTTGTTTTTATGCATGCTTGAAAAGAGCGTAGAATGATTTGATATTTCAGAGGGCTCAGGGTATCTCCTAGTCGAGCAGTCTCGAGTAGAGTACTCTTATTTGTTTAAGTTCAAGTTATTATTTACTCTTTCATTATATAAAATATAAATTATAAAATAAATAAACAAATTACAAATTATTGTATAAAATAAGAGGTAAAAGACTCTAGTTTGTTATTATTATAATGTATACTTAATGTTTACGCATATATAATATGTACAAAAACTTTTTTCGAACTAACTAACTAAATTAGTTAGTTATATTTCGATTTTCAATGCATCAGTTACGTCTTAAGCCATATGCCAAAATATGTATATTTCATATTGCTATTGATCGCTATATACATATGTATATTGAAAGATACAAAATATAAATCAAATAGCATACTTTTTGGAGCAGCATGGAATATACGTTCTTTGCTCACGATTGAGTGATAGTAGGTTACGCAAAGCGGCCAGTTAAGTTAACTGTGTGACGTCATTCTATCATTGTATGCAAATAAAGGAATTTTTACACTTATCTGTCTTACAGCCAGTAGCCAAAATTAAACGAATTGCGCTTCTAATTACAAACTCTATATAGTTTCAGGAATCGGATAATTTAAGGACTTTAATACTTTTTGTTTTTCTAAACTATAATTGATCGCGTAGCCCATTGACTCCGTTGACATTCTTGCTGAATAAACTGAAAAAGTGACGTCACAACAGGCCTGTTAATTAGCATCAAAGTAACAGAACCTGGTGTCATCTGTTTTGACTTAAGACGTTACTAATGTTAATGTTAATTAGTACAAAACTTGTATTTTGATTTCTTTATATATCTTTTTTGATAAGTTCGATGTATTGCTCGGTAATCATAGAATTAAACCTGATTATTCCAATAATCAGTCATTAGCTATCACATTAATTAAACAGTTAGAATATATATGATTATATATGATTATTCATGCATATAAGTGCCTTATTTTTGTATTTAATTATGAATATTTTCTATATATGTTGTTTATACAATTGATGGTTATAGATCATGTGCTATATATATATATATATATATATATATATATATATATATATATATATATATATATATATACATATATATATATATATATATATATATATATAATGTACAATAACAAAATTTTATTTTATCATTGCACAATTAATGTTTCATAATTGATTAACACACAAAAGTCAGATTGTGTTTAACGGTGGTACTACTCTCACTGACGAAGTCGCTTACGAGTTACACATCCATCCCAGCCTACTTGTTACTAGTACTACTTATGCTAGGCTATAACTATTTGAGAATTATATGTCTATCTATATTATCTATATCTGTCTATATTAAGCCTTTGATCAATGTAAAACGCAGCATATTTTTTTCATTTTCTTTTAATCATTTTTTTCTCTCGTAGTTTTTCCGCTTTTCCTTTTTTCGATTTTCAGATTTTATTTTTGTTTTTCATTTTGTTGTTGTTGTTTTCCACAAATTAAGCGCATTGATTTTCACTCGAAACCATAAAAAGGCAGCTGCCCTGAAAACAGTTATGTGAGAGTATATATATTTATATATATATATATATATATATATATATATATATATATATATATATATATATATATATATATATATATGTGTGTGTGTGTGTGTGTGTGTGTGTGTGTGTGTGTGTAAGGGCAGAGGCTGAGGCTGGCGCTAAGGCTGGCGCTGAGGCTGAGGCTGTGCTCATGCTTCGCCTCGCTTACACTTGTCCTTACAAATTTGTCCTTTTTCTCAAATGTGAAAAGACGCATAATGTCCTTTTACTTCATTCTCTTCTTCTACCCTCTGCCTTCTGCTTTGTCGTCTCCTCTTCTTCTTGCTTCTTCTGCTGCTGTTGCTTTTCTCGTTGATTTTTCTTTCATTTTATTTTGATTGTTGTTTCGCTTTTGTTGTTGCTTTGGCTGTTTTTGTTATTGTTGTTGTTGTTGTTGCTGTTGTTGCCGACATTTCGCCTCGGCGTCTGTCACGTTACACGCCCACCGCCCACATTTGCTACTTGTGAATTATTTGCATTAGTAGCCACTTGTGCCTTCGTGTGTGTATGTCCCTTGATGTGTGTGCGTGCGTATATGTGTGTGTGTGTGCGCGTTTAGTTGCGCTTGGTCTGCCCGCAGGCAAAACCTGCCCAAGTTTCTCCGCCCAGCCCCTCCCCCACCACACTCTCACACTTTCGCTGCGCCATCCATCCTTTACCCTGCCACGCCCCTTTGGCCGCCTTTGTCCACAGTTTAGCAGCCCGTAGAATTCTCTTGCTCTGCTGCGTGTTTGTTTATATATGTGCACATGTATATATGTATGTGTATATATATATATATATATATATATATATATATATATATATATATATATATATATATATATATATATATATATATATATATATATATATATATATATATATATATATATACACGTGTGTGTGTTTGTGTGTGTGCACATTGAAATTTCCATTTCTTGTTGTTGTTGGCACTCGTGGCTGCCCTTGCTTGCGATTTGTATGTCCTGTAAGTAGTGGGATGCCTGAAAAGGGGTAGCTTAATACACGAATCATTAAGACAGTCAACAATTAAAAACAGATTAAATAATCAAGATATATAACGATTTTTAAGTTGAGTTTTCTAAATATTTCATTTAACACTGATTTTAAATATTTTATATTTGGTATTGAATAAATACTACAGTTTATTTATGAACTGAGAGTAATTTAAATTTCATGTATATATATCAATAATAATAGAAAATAAAAAAGATATATATATAAATATACATATTGATATAAAATAGGGAAACATTTTTTACTTCATTTGGAATGCCATATATTAGCATAGATCTATAAGAATCAAGTTCTATGAAAATCGGCAAATTCAATAATTATGTTATTATATAAGGTTTTTTACAGCCTACTCTATTTGCTCTTTTCCCTTCCGTATTATTTCAAATGAGATTTTAGATTCCGAAATAAAGTTATACGCCGTGAAAATACAGAAAAATTTAAAATAAATCAGTGCTGTCAAATATAAAAATAATAATAATAAAAAAAAGTAAAAAATGAATATGAGAGTCTATTAGTACTACAAGATGTGCATTATAAGACATCTTCGTGTTCCGTTTTCTCAGTTTATTTTCGAACCTTATAAAAATTGTAGTTGTACCATTGACTTATTCAACCAGTTATTTATCCTCTACCTAATGAGATCTATTACGTTTCATCACATGCATACACAGCTTCTCTGCAACTGCAGGGTATATTATAGTCGATCATTTCACAGTTTTGCATTACTTTTGTTTGTAGCTTGCTGCCCGGTTTGAGCCTGCACTTAAATTAACTGATTGCAACATTCTATACAGCTTTTTATGCCTTGCTGCGTTCACCTCGCTCTTTATGCTCCTGCTTTCGGATATTTCGTAGCTCCCCATGGGAGCTACAATTCGAGGGGCTAGTAAATGCGGTAACTGCTCCGCAACTCTCTAGCTCGCCCATTACCCAAATATCGGTACCCTTCCCTCGTTCAGCCAATAGAAAACTTTTGCAGCGTAGCACGCGGCGTATGCGAAAATTTGGTTTTCTTTCTTTGGATAAATACGTGAATAAAGCCGAAGATGCATTAAACGTGGGCTCAGACAGCGGCTAATTGTGTGTGGCCAAGGCGAGAGACGGCCAATGTGAAAGAAAGACAGAGAGAGAGAGAGAGTCAGTGAGTGAGAACTGTATAATTTTCTGGAATTGTTTGCTCAAAGGCAAGGATTTAAGCATGTGGCTCAAGTGTCTGGTAATTATGGGCATGTATATGCACACTAACATAAACACACACAGACATACGAACACACACACACACACACGAACACACAGCAGTTTGTTTAGCTTGTGCTTGTTGTAAAGTTGATGAGCTCTCTCTCCCTCTCCCTCTCTCTGTTCGTGTGGTTAACTGCGCTGATAAACTTCCCTTTGCGGGCGGTAGTTGCGTGTACGAGCTAGAGGTGGAGAATTATCTATAGTGGGCGCCATCGATATTCAACGATTGTTTTTTCAGAACCATCGATAGTGGCGATAGTACTTGGACGACACTATCGATAGTGCCGTCGATAGTGTAGTCCGAAAAAACAAACTTATTTTCATCAAATATAAGCAATTTATGGTTTATTTCAGCCAAAAGTTTTTATTAAGAAACGGAAAAATGTTTACATTCGCTTCTTTAAGGCGTGTTCGCATCTCCGAAATTATTTGGCCCGCCTTTCTGAATATTCTTTCGGATTCCACGAACGTAGCGGGAACGCACAGATATTTGCAGAACTGGCTATTAATATTTGGAAAGTTAGTTTGATTCAACTCATTTTATATATTATCAAATATTTATGTATAATAATTATCCATGTCCATGTGTCATAAATTACTTATAATTTTCTTAGGCCACTATCGACAACACTAAGTCTTGACAGATAATCATCAACATTTGGATAATAATGTTAATGCTAACTAAAACTCTATAGTACAAGATATTTAATGAGATAATAATGATAATGGTAGCTCTTTTTGTTGATATAAATAAATATTTGTTGGGAAAAATATACATTTTGAAAATCATGATTATATATGCATAATAATACTAATATAGTACAATAACAATAATATATAACAATATAGAACCAAGATTACATTGTAAATGAGTGAATATGATCTATACTGGGCGATAAACTGATTTACTGAACTATTACAATATGATTAAATTTATATACTAGTTCTGTTTATTCTACAGTTCACTCATAAACGATTCATATAATCAACAAATGGTTCAATAAAATGCATTTTTTATAAGCAGCTTTTTTAACTATTGATAATATTTGAACTAGTTCAATAAAACTATAAATAACAGAGAAATGAATTAAACTTATTCAGGTCAACTGGCTAAACGCTGAACAAGTTCAGTCGATTTTTGAAATAACTAGTTAATTTCAATTGAGTCTAAGCTGTTCATATGTAAAGTCCACCTATACGATTCGTGATTCTGTTTTTCTAAAGAATTGGAATAGATCCATCTAATTATACATATTTTTTGTCTCTTTACTCGAATTTTCATTTATATTTGGAAAATCAGAATTGTGCATAAATTATTTGCATCATCTTTTAGCGCACAGGGCGAATAAAGTAATTTAAATGCCAGCTCCATGGTTGATTAAATCGAATCACAATTATAGATCCATATCTAAATATAATAATGTCCACCTGGTTAATCTGATGGTAATTAGTACACGAAGGAAGCTACTGGAACAGAAAACAATTTGCATAAGCTAAATAAATTTTTGTTGAAAACGGAGGCAGATCTAAAAATACAGTTAATGAATGGAGGGAGATACTGAGGGGCTGGGCTCCTTTTTGGCCAAAATAGGAAGTTCAACCAACCATGTGGGGGCCACATCCTTTCCTCTTTGGCCTGCTCGCCTCAACCCCAGACGCAGCGATTTATCAAAGTTCATTGAAATTGTGCGCCGTCTCGAGTCGGAGAAGTATTCGTCCTTGGGTGGTTGGCTTTGGGGGCGGAGTGGGTGGGGAGGCGGTGTCCTTGCCACTGACTACGTCATTCATTAAAATGTATTTGCAGCTCGTAAGTTTTTGGCGCATTAAACAGCATTGAGCTGTCAGCCGTACTACAATCCAAACAAAGTGCCATAAAAGCCAGTCACACGCTCAGAGTGCAAAACTTTCTCCACATTCAAGACGCCTCCCCATCGTTCCCGTCTGTCCCCACTTTAACTGATTTATGATTGCGTATGCTGAGAGCTAATTTCAACTGCCACACCCCCGGAAAATGAAAAGTCAATACGCCACATTTGATTAATAATCATATTATATGCTTTATAGGCATCCAGACAAACAGCTCTCAGTGGAGCGCGCAGAGCGGGGATCTGCGGCTGGTATACCCACTACTAATGATTCCAGGGCATGTGCTAAAATTAATTTAGATTAATTTGCCACTAAATTGCTAGAGCACATAGACAATTGGATGATCTATCACCCAAGTCTAAGCAGAGATTTATACATGAGATGAAAATTGAATAAGCCAGAAAAATAAACATAGAGAGCGCTTTAGAAGGGTGTGACTGAATAGATATACCCTGCAGCTGCAGGCTGCGAAGACTAAAGTTCAATATCAACTAAACACCAACGCAGTCAATTATATACGTTCGAGCCGGAGTTGAATCGTTCAATGGATGTGTGTTTGAAATTGTGTTCGCATTTAGAGGTGGAGAACTATCGATAATTGGCTCAATCGATATTCGACGATTGTTTTTTTGAGACCATCGATAGTGACGATAGTGTTAAACGATACTATCGACAGTGCAGTCGATAGTGTAGCCCGACAAACAAATTTATTTTCAATAAATATAATAAATTTATTGTTTATTTCACCCAAAAGTTTTGATTAACAAATAATTTACACTTTCTTCTTTAAGGCGTGTTTGCCTCTCCAAAATTATCGGCTCCGCCTTGCTGAATGTTCTTTCAGATTCCGCGGACGTAGCGGGAACGTACACCTGGATTTCGTTGAAATAATTAAACATAAGCACATCTCGTAAGTGTGTCTTACTTGGAAGTTTATATCGAGGATCCATAACCTGACTATATTGTGGAAACCCTTCATTTTTTACAATATTGTAGGGCTGCACATCTTTGCAAACCATCTCAGTTAACGCTCTGTCAATGTTGATCTTTCTTTTCGAAATGAATTGAGTTATCGAAAAAATTTTATAAACTTGCGCAGCGTATGGTATTATCGAGTATTCATGTAAAATTTCAAGTCTCTACGTTGCGTACTTACAAATATCTCAGCGTTCACACGGACGGACGGACGGGCAGACGGACAGGACTATATCGACTCGTCTTGTCGCGCTGATCAAGAATATATATACTTTATAGGATGTGACACGCCTCCTTCTGCCTGTTATATACATTTTCACAAGGCCATTATACCCTGATTTCCTATTTTCAATGGGCTCAGGGTATAGAAAGCGATCCATGTTCCTGACGTTGCTTGTGTAGAGCAAGAGAGGGAAAACTTTTTTTAGCGATGTGAGACGCGCACTATCGACAGCAGTATCGATAGTAAATGGGCCACTATCGAAAGGGTCTGCTACTATCGAATGAGGCTCGATAGTGCTGAAATATCGATAGTGCCGATAGTGATATCGATAGTTCTCCACCTATTCGCATTATCTGATCCATCTAATTATTCTCTACGTTTGATGTAGCAGCAAAGTTCCTCCGTAGTTCCTTAGTATTCTTGCAAAGCCCTTTTCACTAATGACTAATGACTAATGACTAATGACTAATGACTAATGACTAATGACTAATGACTAATGACTAATGACTAATGACTAATGACTAATGACTAATGACTAATGACTAATGACTAATGACTAATGACTAATGACTAATGACTAATGACTAATGACTAATGACTAATGACTAATGACTAATGACTAATGACTAATGACTAATGACTAATGACTAATGACTAATGACTAATGACTAATGACTAATGACTAATGACTAATGACTAATGACTAATGACTAATGACTAATGACTAATGACTAATGACTAATGACTAATGACTAATGACTAATGACTAATGACTAATGACTAATGACTAATGACTAATGACTAATGACTAATGACTAATGACTAATGACTAATGACTAATGACTAATGACTAATGACTAATGACTAATGACTAATGACTAATGACTAATGACTAATGACTAATGACTAATGAGTAATAACTTATTACTTATTTCTATTGACTAACGGCAATTGGAATTGTTATTTCTTATTGCTAACGCTTAGAACGCTAATACACACTATATTTTTATTATATTATCCTAATTTATATTGATATTCTGTTCCAAAAGATAAAAAGAGTATATTGGTTTTGTGAAATGTCTTGTTGTCCGTCCGTCTGTCCGTATGAATGCAAAAATATTTCTACGCTATCGATGCTAGAGACTTGAAATTTGGAACATATACTCATGCATACCCTCGATTTATAAAGATTTTCCCGATACGCCCAATATGGCCGTGGTAAATGGGAAAATGCTTGTGCCCTTACGTGGAGCACCAAAGATCAAAAAGGTATGGCGAATATGTATACGCCCCTTGAAGGCGTGCCAAATAGGGTACATTTGTATCTTCTACAGTTTTAAAGCTAGAACGCTGAAATTCGGCAAGTAAGTTAATGCTCCGATTTTATAATATATTATATTTATATTTTATATTTCTATGTCTACTAGGGGCATGGCATCCGGCAACAAAGTTTGTACCGCCAAGCTGTAAAATGAATAAGCCTGTGCCACATATATAAGTAAGCTTAATTAGAATTACTAAGACACAATGGGTATTTCTAAGAAATATTAAAAAGACTTAAGATATATTATTTAATTTAGTATACCAGATGCCCCTATAGGAACGTAGTTTCACCCATTTAGTATCGTCCAAATGCAACGTTCTTACTTGTTTTTTTTTTTATATAAAATAATCTGGATATCTGCCTTTATTTTGTAGATATCTGGACATTTAGAGTTCTGTACGTCTCCATTATTATATTCCGACATCAAATTGACCTCTAAGTCGTTCGTTAAATAGAAAATTACGAACAGACAGCCTTTGTTTGAGCTATTTGTCTTATACCAGAGCAGAGTTTTAGACTGCAGGGCATTTTCTTCCATAGATAGACCTCTCCACTTGTCTGTAGTTTGTCCTTTCCTATTTTCCTGTTCTATTGTGTCTTCCATCTATTGTTATATAACTCTTTTGTTTGGCCACAGTTGACTTGAGCCATTTGTTTGGATGGCTGACGGCTTTTATATATACAAATATCTCTATCATCTGACAAGTGCAGACAGCACTACGTGCCGGCCCAAGGATGTGGCTACAACTCCATATATCCACTGCCTCGATTCACCTTTTTGTGTTGTTGTCTGGCGTCTGCCCACAAATTATAATTACAAATGATATATTTTGGCGTTTTTATTATGAGACTGTGCATAAAATAAATGATCTAAATGCCTATTAGAGCTCACTTCTATGACAAACGTGCAAAACTTTGTCCCGCATGGATGCTCTTCACTTTTTGCGTCCTCAGACTGATATCCCGTAGAGCTTTTCAAGTGTTGAACTTGGTGTGCAGCTCTTTGGGATAAATAATAATTAATACAAATTTTAGCTGTATATATAATAATAGCTTAAATTCTTCGTAAGATATTTAATGTGTGGGGATTATGTGATACACTATACATATAGTACAATCTCCAGTACTAACTGAATTTTAACATGAATTTCCACAGAAAAATTTTAATGGATCAGTTTTGATATATTATTTTTTCCATTTTTTTTTATTTCGTCTAACCTTTCTTTATCTGCTAAATTAGGGCATAGCCAGTACGTTGTCCTAAATTTCGTGAGTAAATTCTTCTCATTTTCTTATTTCTATAAATATTTGATATAGCGAACTGGGGCTATCAATGGAGTGGAGCGATGGAGAGGGATAAGCGGGGCGGGAGCAACAAAAGAGATAGAGCCAAAGGGGGGTCGTTTACGACGTCGCATTGTTGTGCGTAGAAATATCTAAGCTATGCGGCGTACCGAACCGGGCATAATCAAAATACAATTGTGCGAGGATGTGCGTGTGGGTGTGCGAGTGCGCCACTGCGCGAGTGTGTGTGTATACGGGTTTTTGTGTGTGACTGTTTGCAAGTGTTGTAACGCGTGCACAAATTTCTATTTCTTTTAGTGTGTGCTGGTACTGCTGCTGCTGTTGTTTGGCAGTAGAGTCTACCTGAGTCTAGCAAACGCTCCTCGCTCTCAGCTAAAAGTTTGCTATAAACTGGAAGGCAGAGCGCAAAGAGCAAAGCTGAGAGATATAGAGAGAGAGGGTCTATTAAAGAGCGAGCCGAGCATAAACTAGAGTGTGAGAGCTAATATTAAAGCATTCCAAATATTAGAATAATAAATTAATTAATTATAAATTTAAACAACACCAAAAGCAAATGGCACATAAACCAAGAGGGGACGGAGGAGGGTGCGAAAGTAGGAGCCCAAGAGAGAACGCGAGAGAGAGCGTGACTATTCTGCAGCTGTCAAGCTCAGCTCCTGTGCAAAGCACACAACTGGAAATAGTCGCGCGGTGCTCGTGTGCGCCTCGACTCTGCTCGGTTCGCCTCTCGTCCATTCGGCTTTGTCGCGGCGGCCTCGAGACTCGGAGCAGCTCCGCTGGCTGACTAAGGAGCCAAAACGTTTTCGTGCGCTGCGCTGACAACATCCTCGCAGGACCAATAAGCGGACGGTGTGTTAGGCAGTAAAAAATTCTATGCCTGTGTGTGTGTGTGTGCAGGTGCAGAAACTTTTAATCGTGTGTGTTGAAAATTGATTGCACTTTCAAAAAACACAACAAAAACGTAGCCAGAAAATCGGAATGGAATGAGGAGTTAAAGCGTATGACGATAAGCAAAGCGAAATGGAAATTTCTGCCAGAAAATTGAAGGCAAACCCAAATTTTATATAATCAAGCAATAAAAATGACACAGCGCTTGTCTGTGCTTGTGCTTGTGCTTGTGTGTGTGTGTATGTGAGTTTGTGTGTGTGAGTGCAGGAATGTTAATACCATTGTATCAAATGTGCTTCAGTTTGTGTGTGTGAGTGTCTTTGGGTGAGTGTGTGTGTGTACGTGTGCGTGTCTTCTCGTGCCTTAGGCCTTTCATAAAGAGGTCAAAAAGTTGCTTTCGTTTCTTACGCTTTCTGCAGTGTGCAAAGACAACAAATTTAATGGCCAGCCAAATAAAAGAAACTTGAATAAGAATCAAAAATGTTGCCATTCCGTTATTCCATTATGTGCTGGCTCCGCCCTGCTTTAAGCTGCCAAATGATATAATAGTTGCTACAACTTGAGCGAGACTCAAAAGAAGCGTAGCTTTAACGGTAAACTGTAGCAGCTAAGTGCGTGTGTCACAGAAAGAGAGCAAGAGGGAGAGGCAGAGAAAAAGACAGAGGCATGGCGGTAGGTAGGTAGAATGAGAGACTAGGCATGTATAAGACCTCCTAATTGCACATTTTTATGGCATACTTTTAGCTGTCGCAATTAATGTTAAGCACAGTTTTTTTTTGTGCTGAGCGAAGCAGAGCTCTGTATGAGAAAGAGAAAAATAACGGAATAAACGCAATAACGGCTTTGAAAAAAAAGAAACAGATTTATAATTCGAACAGTGGTGCACTTTAATAAACTTGTGATAATAATTTTTGCAATTATGCGCACAAAAAAGTGAATTTAAAGAGTAGTTTAATTTGAAACAGTTTACTTAATAATAAATAAATATAAATCTATAATACAGTGGTCTTCAGTTCATAATTTAGATCTCTAATTTTAAATAAATCAAAATCTAACCAACTCGAATAGTTCAGATATTTAAGTGCATAACATACATTAATTCTTTAATCTGATTGATGTCTTAAAAGGCACAGTACTTAGACAATAAATAAAACTCAAGTAAAATGTTATTAATTTGATATTCATCAGCTTTAATTATCAAAAACTATTAACAATAGGTTATGTAATATCTAAAAAGTGAATAAAGAAAACGCCTCCCTTAAGTTCTCTTAAAAACTACTTTATATTTCATATTCAAGTCTTTTTTTATTATTGATATATTTTATATTTTGTTTTCTTTTTACGGTCTTACTATCTTTAATTATGTATAATGAAAGATTGCTATTAGAATTTTACTACATTAAACCATTAATGATTAATTTGTAAATGCGTTAAGAAGTATGATTTATAAAGTGAATTAAGCACTAAAGAACTGAAAGAGATTAGCAATGTTTCTCACTCTATATATATATTTTTTATTTTATTTATAAAAAAAACTTCAGGAGCAGTAGACACAGATCCATGATCTGCATCACTTTAAGGTGTAATTATGTAAATGCAGAAGTAAGGACCAAACCCAAATATTTGTATATAGACATAAAAAATAAGATGTTACGCAATTTGCAGCGAAACACAATTTGACACAGCTCTACAGAATCAAATGCCATAATTAATAATAGTGGCAACAGAATCGGAATTCCTGTCTAAGCTTTGGCCTATGGCTAAAAATACAACAAAAAAGGAAGAAAAAACCACACTCGCTGTAAAAAGTGCGAGGCTCAAAAGCACACACAAACACAAACACATAGAGCTCGGCGGGTGGGGGTAGGACATTAGCGGCAGCTACTCAAAGCATAACAATGAACGTAACCGCACATAGAGCCCAGAGACAGCCACAAGCAGCTACATAAAAAAACGAAGCAATGAGCGAGGGAGAGCAAGATAGAGAGGGAGAGCGAGATAGAGAGGAAGAGAGAGCGCCCGATTGGGTGTGTATTTGTGTGTGCGTGTTACCTACTAAACTAAATGAAAGTAAAATTGTAAGCGTAAGCTAAAACAACAAACATAGCAGCAGTAGTAGCAGCAGCAGGAGAGGCAGCCGCAGCAGCTACAGCAGAAAACGAAAGCAATAACAGAAACGTGAGCAGCGATAAGAACGCTGAGATAAGCAGTAGAGCGTGTAAGCAGACAAAAAAAAAAAAGAAAAGAAAAAAAAACAAAAAACAAAGAGAGGGCGCGAGAGAGAGAGCCGAAGTGAGCGCGTGTGCATGTGCTGCGCTTGCAGAGAGCATGCAAATCGTCTAGTTAAACATAAGCTGGCATGCAAAAAGCGTTTGACTAACTTTAGCTGTTTATCGTCTGCTCTCTCTTTGCAGATTTAACAGCTCGTGCAAGTTCAATGTAAATGCGAAAATGTAAACAATACCAGCGCACGCGCAACAACCGAAACAACAACAGCAGTTAAAATAAAACACTCTGCCATAAACTGGATCTGCCTGCCTTCCAGCTGGGAGCCGCTGTCGTATCCCTTCCAGTGAGGCCTGCAGCACACGGCCAGCGACGTTAACAGCGCCACACAACACAACAACGTCAGCAGTGCTGTCCTGCTAGTCGTGCTGTGTGCTACACTGGCAAAACTCAGGGAAAATTTTCCACAAGCACACAAATACACACGCACACGGCACACACTCACACGCATACAAGCGCGCACACAGCGTTGCTTTACGTTGCCAAAAAAAAGAGAAAAGCAACACACACACGTACACATGGCCCGGCCAGGAGCCGTCATCGAATACGAACGCAGCGTCAACGTAGTGGAAATGCTGCAGCCAGCGTCAGCGCCAGCAGCAGCAGCCGCCGCAACAGTAGCACCAACAACAACAGCGAGTTGCTTGTCTTGTGCGTTGCTGTGTTAATTGTTATTTATGTATAGTAGTGTATATAAATTTGTGTGATATTGCAACAACAATGCAAAAGCATAACAGCAAATAACCGAGAACGAGCGCAGTACAGAAAGTTAGCGAGAGAGCGAGCGAGAGCGATAAGGAAAGTGGGGGACAGAGAGTGCGAGAAAGGGAGTGCGAGAGGACGAACTGTTTTCGGCAGCGCAGCGTAATCAGAATAGAAGAAGGCGATTAAAACGCAAAGAAAAAAGTTTCATCAAACACAAATAACGATAACTAACGGTTTTGCAACAACAACAACAACAACAACAGGAACAAACAGCAACAGTAACAACACTTAACGGGTCCAATGTTGCAGCAAACAACATGCAGCAACCAACAATGGCAACAGCATCAAGAAGAAGAAAAAGAACTAGAGCAACAACAAGAACAACAGCCACAGCAACCGCAACCGCAGCCGCAGCAGCAGCAGTCGCACCAAGAACAACAGCAAACAGCTAAGGCTGCCAGCTACAGCAACATAGTGCGCCTTGGCAACATGGGCCTTAGCAACATGCTGCCAGCCAGCAACAACACCACTACAACGATAGATTTCAACAGTCGCCGGCGACGCGGTCGCCTACGGGCCGCCCACAAATGTTGCCAACAAGTGCCAGCAATAAATGCAATTGTTGCTTATACACAGAAACAAAAACAACAGAAACAACAACAACAACATCAAAAAACGAAACAAACAAAACACCATGCAAAGCTTTTGTTATCAATGATGTGCGCGTACATTGTCGATTGTGTAAATATTTTAAAACGCTTAGTATTATTAACATTAACAACAACTACTACAACTGCAAATAACAAAAATAAGAACAACAACAGGCACGCAATGCGGCTGCTGCTGCTGCTGCTCTTATTCTGCAGCGCTCAGGCCCACAAGCCGAAGAGCGTGCACAAGCAACAACACCAGCCGCAAGAGCATCAGCCGGCGCACAAAAACGACGTCACGTTCAATAACATGGCCGACGTGCCGCCTACTTATCAAGTGAAGCCATCGCAAACATCGAACGAGGATGAAGCCGAAATCCTTTACCAGTCCGCTGAAATGTTCGGCGAGGAGGAGGAGGACGACCTGCCAGATGGACGTGAGCCAAGCGGCCGACAGGTGAACGAGGATAACACGGCCAATCCACGCGGTATCAATGGTAAGTGCAAGCCAACCATCGAGCAATCCCACTCATTCTTCCCAAACTTCCCAACCCAAACTCATTGAACTGCTCCCAGCTTGTGTGGCACCTGAAGGCTTGGCTATCTGTTTAGGGGTTCCTTTTTCTGACATTACCTCTCTATAGTGTTATCTTTAAGAAAGGTCTTTTATACCTATGTAACTACATTGATTATACTCTATATAGTAGCATAATAGATAAACAATTATAATCGCATCTCATCATTTAGTTGAGTTGCATTGAACCCGTTATTTAAATGAATTACTGAAAGTCCTCTTATCGAACAATCCCACTCATTCTTCCCAAACTCCTTTTACCATTGAGATACTCCCAACTTGTACGGCTATTAGTCGAGCACCTGAAGGCCTCGGTACCTCTTTAGGTGTTATTATTTCTGGCAAGACCTCTATACAGTGTTGTCTTTAAGAAACATCTCTTATATCCGGATAAATTCCTAACTACATTGAATATCCTCTATATAGTAGCTTAAAGATCAACATCATTTAGTTCGAGTTCCGTTGAACCAGTTATTTGAATGAATCCCCCTCATTCCTCACAAATCCCCTTTACCGTTGAACTAACCCAATTTGTATGCCTATGCCTGGCTAACTCTTTAGGCATTCCCCTTTCTGGAATTATATGTCTGCTGTTGTTTACAAGAAACGTCTTTTATACCCGGACAAAAGCCTATCTACATTGATTATACTCTATATAGAACCTAAATCGATCAATAATTATTATCGCATCTCATTATTGAGTACGAGCGTTAAACCAGATATTAAAATGAGTTACTATAATAAATTAGCAATCAGTTCATCAGAATATGTTCACTCTGCCGTGCGCTATATTCATTCAATATACACCGGTTCATGAACTGAACGTTCTATTGTACGAGTCAGGTATTCGTGCACTTATCGAAGTCACGAATCGTTGGTGACCGATTAAATGAAATGTTTCGTGCATAAATTGAACTAACAAATTGATGAAAGAACTAGTTTGTGGCTCGCAAATGAACTGAAGAAGCGTGTTCATTGACAACTCTAACATACTATACAGCGAGCGATACAGGACTGTATTAACGACATGTCCTTGATCATGTCAACGGGCAAGACACCTTCGATGACATGTCACTTAGGTCCTCGAGCAAGCGTGTGTCAAGATATTTGAAGACGTCACCAATAAGCATGTCAACAAGAGCACAATTTTCATCTGGAATACGTACACCCACGCCTACACACACACACACACGCTCAACAAACATAGCTTATGCGTGATTTGGCCTTTTGCCTGCGACTATGACTAATGGAATTTATATTTAAATGAGGCACCAGCGCGAGTGAGGAGCTCTGGGGGGAAATTTGCTGTATAAGTGTTTTATGCGACAGACAAAGTACAATTCAATCGAGGGCTCGGAAGGCAGAGTCAGAGTCTGTCATTTCTTTCCCAGCAGAAAATCGAATTTGACTTGCATAGCTCACAATCCAAAAGCAAATAAAAATACGCAAATGAAAAAATGCGTTACATGGGGCGTATATGTGACATTTGGAGATAATCATAAATTAAATCGAGCGAAGTGAATTTAAATATTAAAAAGCATATCTCCGAGTTTGAATAGGAGAGCTTATAATAAAGTATGTGTACAGTATTCAATGGTCTTACAGAGTTTACATAAAATCAAGTAGAAATGAAAATACTTCTATAAGTATTGCCTATGCCTATGCTATAAATCGATATTTAGTTAAAAAACAATTTACTTGAAAGTTTAACATTAAATTCTTTATATAATATATATAGTATAGTAGTAGAAATAATTAGGATTGTTATACAAAGTATATCAAACAATTTAGATAAATTGGATATGAATGCATTTTCAATAAAAATTTGTTAGCAATATTGTGGACTATCGTTAGAGGGTAGTTTTACAATATTTTATAGATTTTTTTTATTATTGTCTGTGCATTTAGAGGAAGCAACAAAATACCATAAACATTTATTAAAATTATTTCTCAGTTCTACGCTTCGTATACGTGATATTTAATGTGCTCTGCAACCCCATAAACTCGCACATAAATTACATATACGCAACGTCTGCAAGCATTTATGCATTTAATTGAAGCGAAATTTGAACAGCTGCTAACACACAAATACACACACACATATACTTTGAGCTACCCTTCAGCCCAGCTGCATTTCTTCATTTGTTTTTTCGGTGCTTGGGGCCAAGTCAAGTTGGGCAAACCTCGTATTCACCTTTTGTTTGGCCAACTGCTGCCACATAGCGCAATTTTTATGCTACTTATTTTTGCTGTTGCTGCTGGTATTTTTTTTTTTTTGTCTTTTTATTTTTATTTTTATTTTCGGTTTCAGCAACAATTAAACACTACGTGGCACAATGTTTGCCTAGGCGTGCGCACCCTGGAGTCATTTCTCATTTTAATGACTCAACCGACGCCGTCCCCCAGCCCCGCCCATTTGCGCTGTGGACCCTACGTACATCCCTTTGCGGCCGTCTGTTTCGTTTTCTAACTGTCTGCTGCACACACACTCGCAAGGGGGCCGACAGCAAAAGAGTGGACCAAGACAACTAGCTGGCAGGCGAAATTGTCTAGATGCTATACGACTCTCAGAGTCTCTATAGAGGCGGAAAAGCAGATACCTTTTCTATTTTCTAATTTGTTGTCCCTACCTTTCGCTCTACGATATCGAATAGAACACCGCTGTACCTCTACACTCTGGCAGTTACCTAATATTTGCTGCAGATAAAAAATTACATTTTTCTCACTCCATCAATCAATCGGATTGATATGAGTTGAGTTCAGTGTTTGAGTTGCTCAACAGAAGAGGGCAATGTGTGTCTTGGAATAGATCAGATTTATCTAACATTTGTTGTATCTATGATTTTATTTTATTTTAATATATTAGGGAATCAGTGAATCCATTCTTCAGTTCATCAGTCAGTGACTTTGTAGCATAGTTTTTTTTTCTTGATTGTATTTATGACTCTGACTCGCCTAGCTTATAGAGTTGATATATTTTTAATCAATCACAACCAATGGTAAAGAATATTAACATATCATAATCCACGATTTATTCTAGAAGCTGCTTAAACTTCAAATTATCTTGATGATACTTGATATAGAATTATGTTCCTCTGCAGGCAATAAACGTATGATAAATAATAAAATTGGAGCAGAATATCTGCAATCTACAATTGATTATTTTTATAAAATAAAATCTTTTTTTATTCATCTAAACAAAGTATGCAATTCTTTATTAGTTAAAAAACTGAACTAAAGAAATTGTAGAGAAAAAAATGTTTGACTAATTGTAATTATGACTTAAGCTAAAAAAAAATCTTCAAGGCATCACAATTTGTTTCAAGGCAAAGTTAATTTGTATAGCTAATTACAAATACAATTACAATTACACTTACAATTACTATCATGATATATATATATATATATATATATATATATATATATATCATGAACTAGAGTTGAGTCAGATTTTCTTAAATTTAATAACAATTTATTATATTATATATTGCGCTCTTTAACAACTATGATTATGACTTAAAGGAATAAAATGGGGCTACAAAATCTTGTCTAAGGCGAAGTTAATTTTGATCATTATAACAATTACAATAACACTAATATTTTCATCATATAAACCAAACTAGAGTTGACTCACCTTTTCTGGCGCTATTTGGCTTCATTTCTAATATTCGGCTTTATTTTGATTGTAAATGTTTAAATATTGCTTAAACTGGCTGAAACTCTGTGTAGAATGTATATATAATAAATGTGCCTAAATGGCTCGTTATGCTCTCATGTGTGCTCATTCAGGGGCAGGGTAGCAAGAGCACACACTCTATTCCACACACACACACACATGGAACTAAAAAAAATATTGTGCTGTGTGCTTTGGGGCGCAAATTGCAGTTGAGCTGCAACCGCAAAGCGACAGCAAGCACAACAACAACAGCATGCAAACAACAACAACAACAACGACGACGACAAGGACTCGTTCGCTGTAGTCTGTAAATCAAGCTTTAAAATTAACGCAGATTGCCGGAACAAGCGACGCTACGAGCAATTAACATGAAACCAAAAACCAGTCACAGAAAATATAAAAAAAAGCGGAAAAAATAGCAACAATTATTACAACAACAAAAAAACATAACTCAAACACACGAAAATAGAGAGAGAGGTAGGTAGGAGTAGAGAGAGCGGGCGAACGTAGGTGCATATGTGCACACAGCAATGTCCATAATAAGAGGTACAAAGAGCTTAGTGAAAAAATAAAGAAAATTATGTTGTATACATGCTAAAGACTACTTCCTTTAAAATATCAAAAGATATACACTGTATATAGATAAATAAATATCTATATTTATTGTCTACGCCCGAGTAGATCTGACAATTTGTAAATTCTAAAATCCATTCGCTATCAGAGCATAGAATCTTAAAAGAAGAATAAAAATAATAATAGCAGTCACAGCTTCTTCCTCTCGTTTTTTATGTGCTGAGAACAAGGAGCCTACCACTGATTATGGCCGGCACCGTATATATCAAGCATTCGTACAAGCATCTACATGTGTACACATGTGTGTAGTTGTGTGTGTTTGTGTTGTATGTGTGTATAGAAATAAATGTACATTGGACTGCTCGCAACGACCTTTGTTCGAAATGTTCGTGTCACTCTCTGAGTGTGTGTGTGTGTGTGTGTGTGTTTAGCTTCGCCTTGCTTTTGGCTTTTCTATTTTACCATCGACCCAAATTGCGCGCGTTGCTATAATAAAAAAAAAACAACAACAACAACACACACAGCATACTTGTGTATGTGCGTGTGTGTGTGTGTTATGTACTCGCACGCTAACGTGACTGGTAACGACGTTAGTTGCGGGTGGCGAAAACCGAAGAAGAAGAAGAAGCAGTAGCAGAAGAAAATCCACCAAAAAGTTTCGCAAAAGACCTCGACCCAAACGGCAGGCGGTCAAAAAATATATATATTTATATATATATGTATATATATACATTTATATATGAAAGGACATAGAAAAAGAAAAAAAAACAGAAAAGAGAAATATTAAGCATAAGTATTTAAAAGGCAGAAAAAAAACAGAAAGGATAGCGTGAGAGGAAAAACTATGATTGAGCCGCTAATGTGAAAATGTGGGAAAAGCGCAAGGAAAAACCAAGCCAAGCAGTCGGCAACAAAAATTTAAATCGATAAATCAAAATGCCAGCAACAACAACAAAAGGCTCGCAAGGACGTGCACGACTTGCACGCCACACACAGCTATGCCCAAAGGGGTGTATGTGTGTGTGTGAGTGTGTGTGGGTGGGGGTGGGTGGGTGCCTTGTGGGCGGCAGGAAGTCGCTTTGCGGCGCTGAGGACAAATGACAACATTTGGCCGACTTTTAATTATTGACATTCCCACTTTTGCTCTTTTGCCTTTGCTTGCGTTTGCTTTGAGGCCAATCTAATTGCCAGTGCGACCGTGTCAGCGTGGCCAGAGTTGTCAGCTGTGTTTGCAGTGAATGGGGTAATGGGCTCATTCGGGGTTACGCACATGGCAAATCTCAAGCTTGCTTTGGCGAGTGCTAATATTTGGATAGCATTTGGTATTACTATTGTCGTCGAATATAGGAGGTCATCGGAGCAGCTGTTTGGTTAGAGCTGCTCGTGTGCAGCTGCATGTTACATTTGCCATGTGATTTAACATGATGATGTTATTTTCAATACGTGTTCAATAGCATGGCGAATAATCAAATGGAAACATCGTTATTTCTTTCAACTTGAGTTCAGTTGTTTAAATTATGGTTAGGAACTCCTCTTAAATTCTTATTGTCTTAGACTTAGTTTAGGTGAGTGGGGCTGTAAGCCGGCATAGGCTTCTTAGATCTGGACCTATTTTTATACCCTGAGCTCATTGAAAATGGGAAATCAGGCTATAATGGTTGTAACAGGCAGAATGAGGCGTGCCACACCCCATAAAGTATATATATTCTTGATCAGCGCGACAAGACGAGTCGATATAGCCTTGTCCGTCTTTCCGTCCGTCCGTCCGTCCGTGTGAACGCTGAGATATTTTTAAGTACGCAACGTAGAACTACACTGCAAATTTGAAGTCTCTAGCTCAAACAATGTACAAACCACGCCTTTAAAACACATTAAAATTATCGATAAATGCTCATAAAATCGAAATGGAATGAGTTATCGGAAAAATTTTATAAACTTGTGCAGCGTATGGTATTATCGAGTATTTATGTCAAATTATTTGAGCTAGAGATTTCAAATTTGCAGTGTAGTTGCGTGTAATGAGTATGGAGATAACGTTATCTTTAGTTTTTGGATGCCACGCCCCATTCGCCCCTAATAGCCCCCTATTTGTAAATACTAGAGACTTGTGCTTTGACAAATACACACATATGAATGCCATTAATGTGAAAGTTTAAGGAAGTTAGTCCATCGCTAAAAAAAAACTTATTCAACAATTAAGTTCTCATAGTAATGCCCACATTGCAGCCCAAGTGGAGTCGCTACGTTAACTGCGCAGTTGGCAGAGTGCGCGCCTATGTGTGCATGCATATGTGTGTGTAGGTATATCATGTTTTTATGCATACTTAAAAAGAGTGAGAATGATTTGATATTTGCCTCTTCACAGGGCTCAGGGTATCTCCTAATCGAGAAGTCTCGACTAGAGCACTCTTTGTTTATTATTATATTTTGTACATGATTATTTCAATGGATTCGATAGTAGTTGACATATTCAATATACGTTTTGGGCTAATATTTGTTACTAATATTTTGTTACTGTCTTCACTTGACCATTAGCTTTGACATTCGTATTTCCATTCTTTAGTCCCATGAAAGTCTATAACAAGAAGTAAGATTATAGACAATCCTAAAATAATCTTTAGCAAGTCATTTCTCTTTATAGCTGTCCTCTTTCTACCACTTTCCAAAGATTGGCATTAGTCGTAAAGGTTAACTAGGTCATATGATCATTGGTAATATAAGAGCTAACTTCTCTATGCAGTTAAAGTTGTCATTGACTTAACTTTTCCAGAAGGAGCCATATTCACTTTGGAAGTGGGGTGCAAGCACACAGCTAGAGTTACCAGCTTGATTTGCCTGTTAAATTTGACAGTAGGGCGAGTCAGAAGGAGCTGCAGTTGTCGAACTCTGCGGGTAATCTCAATCCCAGTCTTAACTAATTAATTCATCTTAAAACAGCAGCTGTCACATAGGATGAGTCATATATATATATATATATATATATATATATATATTTATATGTAAATATATAATCACCTATCTTACTCTGGCGTCTTCCCCGTCATATACGCCGGGGGGACGTAACCGTAATACACAAGTCACTCGCACGCTCTGTTAAACCAGGTTGCTGAAATCGGATTCAATTTATGCGTATTGAAGCTAAACGGCTAATGCAAGCAAAGCGTTTATTCAACTATTTAACTTGCATCGATTTAACATGTACATAATCCCATTTGAGCTATAATTAATCTGTCCGCAATATAGTTTTCAATTATTTATGGCATCTGTTTCAATTAGGTCTAATAATTGATGGCAAATGTTATTCAGCTGTAAATTGCGCTCGGTAAAAGTGCAATTAAATTATAAATAAGCTGTCAGCTAAATTTAAATGCACTTTGCAAGCGGATGAGCTGTAATTGCGCTTTTCTGGATGTGAGTAAACGTAATTTCGAATATAAATCATTTTTTGGTGAACTTTATTTGGGGAATGAGTTGTGGGGACACCAGGCAAATTAGCATTTATTTTAGTAGAATGATATTCCTTTATTAGAAACTCTCTTTCTCTCTCTCACTCTATCTTTATATACAACCTAATTTTAACTGTGAATATTTATTCTATTTGAGGTAATCAGAATAATAACTATTATAATTATCATAAAATAATTAATTAATTGATTAATGTAAATTAAAGGTTTAATAATTTGCATTATAGTATTATTTCCAAACATTAATTCTAAAGAGTTTAATATTATCAATATATATATATATATATATATATATATATACTAGGTGACCCGGCGAACTTCGTCCCGCCTAACAGTCAAAGAATGTCGTGTTACCTTTTAACTGAACTAATTTAGGCTATAATGAACGTAATACAATAATACAAAACAATATTAATATTGATAGAAATATAAAAGTATTTTATTTTGATGAATGATGATGAAAACATACAGAATGAGAATAAAAATTAAAAAAAAAAGAAATAATTAAGTTTTCCATACACATGTCAGAAAAAATCATTGAAAACTATGTTGTTCAGGTTGGGATACACTCTGATTAATTTATTAATCGGATTTTCAATCAAGCACCTTGTGGTAAACGACATTCTTCGTTTTTTGGTCAGATGCAAGAACAAATAATGCGAAAGGTTTGCCGACACGTGAGCATGCCACGTTCAATTGACCATGAGAAAAACACGCATTTTCTAGATTGAGGCCACAAATAGTCAAGGATTGGCCCAGTGATTTATTGATCGTCATGGCGAAGGCAAGACGAATCGGGAATTGAATTCGTTTAAACTCAAAGGGCATATCTGTTGGGATCATAGGAATCCTTGGAATAAGAACTTCCTCATCTTTAAATTTTCCTTTGAGTATCGACGCGTGAATCACATTGCCCATCAGTTTTCTTATCACGAAACGCGTTCCATTGCACAGTTTTGGTTGATTTAAATTTCTAAACATGATAACTACCGAGCCAACCTTCAGTTGTAAATTGTGCAGTGGTAAACCAGGCACATCCAAGGAGTTCAAAAATTCAGTTGGATAATTAGTGGCTTCTTCTTCGTTTGTTACACAGTCGATAGATTTGAATGAATACAGAGTACCTACGATTTGATTTTGAATTATAAAATTGAAGTCATCTACATCTTTATTTATAGCCGCCAAAATTGCTCGCTCACTTAACCATTTAGTATTTTTGTGGTTTGCAATGATATCCGAAAATACTTTGTTGATAAGCTCATCTTTCGATGAGACGAAATTGCAAAAATTTTGAGGAAATGAAATCAAACCGCTCGATTCGTCAACAGGAACATGGTCATTACCGATATTCAGAAATTGCTTCAAGAAATCATCAGCAGATAGATCGTTCAACAATGCAACTCTCATATTTACAGACAGTTGAATTTTGTTTACATATTGCCACAGATTTGATGCTTTGAGGCAAGCGTTTATTTCGTGGGCACATCGCCAGATAATAAAATCATTGCAGCACCAAAACATCTCGAGTCATTGCGCTGATCTTTTAATGTTCGGTCTAGTGCTTCCAATGCGCGTTTGTGCGCCATTGTGCATTCGTCCCATATGATAATTTTTTATGCTACTAAAACTTTGGCCATTGCGGAGTGCTTCGAAATGTTACATGTCGGATGTTCAAAATAAATTTCTAAACGCACACAGTATTTGACAGGATTGGACAATAAATGTTTGTCATGTAATAAAGAAATGAGCACTTATTGAAAAAAAATTTGACAGGTCCGAAATTAAAGTACTTTTAGGGAAAATAGCGCATTTTTCAAGTATTCATCAATTTTTCTGTATTTTTAAGATGCTAGAGAAATCTAACAAATCAAAAACCATGAAAATTGGTCCAGCAGATCTCGAGTTATAAGTGTTGTAACAAGCCCGAGTTTCTTTTATATATATAGATATATATAATACCCATGTTGACTCAGGAATACTGAATGCTAATAATAACAGAGTAGATAAGTTGTCTAATATGTATTTTCCAGCGAAACTTACTTAGCCAAATTGAAAACTTATACAGGGAAAACTTTCTGTTTGTTCGAAGAATAAAATATGCAGAAGCGCCATAAATTATTTGAGAGCCTTGGCAGACACTCTTGAGACATCCCTTTGCCTTTTTGCTTTTTGTTTTTTTTTTTGTTCAAATTTTTGCCCATCTCGCGATAATTTTGGCACTTTTTAGACCACATGGAGAAAGCTCAACTCTTAAATATTTATGAGCTGGCCCCGAGCAGCGAGGAGCGAAGCTTCCAGCCTGATTAGCTACGAAGTGTTGCTGTTGTGGGAAAACTTTTTACAATAAGTTGAAAAGTGTGCAAATGTTGCGAAAATGTGGGCTCGAGGATTTTGCACTTGCTCAGGCAGTGAGTCGAGTATATTGGGTGTGTGCCCGTATCGCATTGAAGCTCGACACTCAATTCAAATATTTACACGCTGACACCACATCAGATAGAAATGTCACAGCCACCCACGCCCAGTGGAGGCAATTTTTGACAACGAGGCTGCTGTTGACCTCCTTGACAGATAAAATCACAAGTTTCGAAAGTGGATTTCCTCTTCACATGACCTGTAAAGCGAAGCTCGTTAATCTCATGATCTGCAAAGTCTAGAGACTTGAATTTTAAAATATGAATTCCTTTTTCCTGGTTAAACTACAACTTTTGTTGACTATAAATACTTATCGACAATAATCGATATAGTTTGCACTTAGTTCTTCAAGGCTAAGTTGACCTAGCAAAAAAGTTTGAACTTTTGCAAAATAGGACATCCAGAAACAAGATTCTAATGCCAAGATAATACATCAAGAATCGATGATATGTGTTGAGATTATGTGTTCAGAGTATCGTCGGGCAGTCCCTATTGAACCACTTTCAATTGGTTTTTGCATTTTGCAGGTGATCCCGATCTAACCTTCATCAGAGCTCTTTCGTTCTGTCGTAACTGCCAACTCATAAAGTTGATGTGGCTAGGCTTAAGTGGCACTCGTTCAACGTTGCCAGATTGACAGTTGCCAGAGTTTTTGCTGCATTGATTCAACAGCACACTTGACAACCCTGGGGCAGGGGCTGGAGGGCAACCCACATAGCATATTCCCCAAGCGCTTTCAATTTGCATGAGCAGCGCATGTTCCGTTTCCATTTCGTTCCACCTGCCCCATTCCAATCCGCTGGCCTAATCGATTCGCCAGGCGCTGCTTACCTTGAAACTTACCGCCGTGCCAAAGCGCGCTGTCTCTCCTGATAAATTAGCAGCCTCTTCACAAAGCGTGAAACCATGTGGCCACACACACTCGCACACACTCACAGATACACACGGCTGTCTGTGTGTGTGTGTATTTGGCACTCGCTTAGCTCCTGCATTGCGCCAATCTTCCACCCTGCCCATAATGAACTTCCTGTCCAATGGCGTTGGCTTCGCGTAATTTTGTGCGTTTGTTCAGCCGTGATTTATTCACTTTGATGACGTCGCAGAAAAAAGCAAAAAAAAAAATGAGAAAGAGAAGAAACGAAAGAGCTAACTCTTTCGATTTTTTGCTGCCTGTGTATGAGCTGACTTTTAGTTTTCTTATCTTAATGTCAGACGAACTTAATCCAATGGAACGAATTCTTTTCGAAGTCATAAGATAACGAAATTAACTACATGTATAGAGTTATATATAAATTTATATTACATATATATGGTTGTCAGCTTGCCATAAATCGATAATAATCGATCTGTACTCTCACTGTTTTTATTAGTAAATGAAATATACTTGTTTTTCTACATGTTTATAACACGCTAATGCGTTAATTTAAAACTTTTTCTTGATTCATAAATCAGCTGAGTGTTGAGCCAAATACAAAGTAAGTTGGGAGTTCACGACTAAGAACTACAGATATTACTAGACTAATTTCTTATTAAAATTCATTTCCATTTGCCATTTATTCATTTTTTCTCTTTATCGCAATTAATAGATGATATATATATGATAATACATATAAATTTACTGACAAATATTATAAAAATAAATTTGTAATGATTCCCAAATTTGATTCTTATTCTTAATCAAAAATATAATAATTTTTCAATAATTTACCCTACTTTGATTTGAATGGATATTTCCACTTAACTAATATCAAACTATATATTAGCCGAATTAAATATTAATACATGTATAAGACATGTTTGATTGTCTTAATCAACTGATCTTATAAATCTGATGGAGTACGAAAATAAATATAATATCTGAACTCAAAGATACGAACTTGTCTGTCAGTCACAAAAACAATATACCCTGTGCACATATCTTACTTTGGCTTAGGGTATGAACACCGTTTTGACCTTCTTAAATATATTTGTAATATACGTATGTTAAGAATTAAAGCGTAAAATTAAATTATTGAAACTATTAATTTAATTTAAAGTATGAGAAGTGTGAATCAGTCTGACTAAGCGATGAAGCTATTAAAGAAGTTATGTTATTAGTCACAAAGTAAAAAACAAATAAGAAAGAAGAAGAATGCAGACAGAGAGAGGGAGAGAGAGAGAGAGAGAGAGAAAGAGAAAGAGAGAGAGAGGCAGAATATGTTTTTATATTACTTCTGTAATCTCGATCTCAAACCCATAATATAACCTTATGCACGTCTCTCCTTACTATACCCAGTTACAGGGTATATACATATATATGCTTCATATGCCAGCTACGTGCTTAAACGCGTTTTGAATGTCAATTACTTAATATGGTTGATAATTATGACACGCATAGTACTATGCATATGGAATACATACACGTCTATATGCATATATATATTTGTAGACAATAGAATATTTAAATATTATAAATAAAACGAAAATGCCTATAGATAAATAGAATGCATAAACGTTGCAATCAATTGTTGGCTTAGGAATTAGTTAAACAGAGTTATTTTTGTAAGATTCTAATTTTTATTAATTATAAAGAGTTATAAATAAATAGATATTTATTAATTCTTTATATATTTATGTACATATATTTGTAGATAAATGTAAATTTTTAAGATAAAATTTGAATGCTTTAAGCTAAGTTTCTTTGATTTCATAAACATATCTTATTAACATATTAGTGGTGTACTTTAGTAACAAATTCTTCACATTGGCACACAATTTTGTATATAACATATATAAATTATGATTTATATTATATATATGATATATATATACTCTATCTTTTCACTTAGTCAGTCGATTCCAGGCGCTGTCGTAGCGTTCTGCTTCGAAAAAATTAGTCAGGGTTTGCGGCAGTTGCTTGCGTTGTGCCTCATTGCCTTGTATGCGTGGAGGTGTGTAAGAGGGCGTGGCTTCTGCTGCTGCTGTTGCTGCAACTGTAGCTGCAGTTGTTGCTGCTGCTGCAGTAGTTGGGCTGCTCTTAATGCACTCTACTGGCGCCTCCTGCGCCTGACCTGTGACCTGTGTGCGCCATTCGTAGTTAAGAGGTGGCGGCTTGACTGATGGCTGCCTCAGCTGAATTGTGGCTCGGCTGACGAACAGCTTTGGAATTGCTGCTGCTGTTGCTGTTGCGGTTGCTGCTGCCATCTGAGCGCCTCGAGCTTCAATTTGGAACTGCTATGGCGAATTGCAAATGCGCCTTTTGTTCCCCAGTTAGCGAGAGTCAACGCATGACGCATAGCTTGAGCGAGTCTCTCTTTATCTCTCTCGTTCGCCCTCTCTCTGTGGCTCTCTCTGTAAGTGTGTTGGTGTGTGGGTGTGTTGTGATTGCTCTAGAAGATTTCTGAGCCGATGATCAATTGGATTGCATGAGGTCAAATTGTGATTGTGGCATTTTGGTACTTGAAACTGGTTACCAACGATTGTCCGCGAATTTGTGGCTGGCAAACAGATGGAGAGGTAGACAGAGAATCAGGCACACGCCGCCGACACATGCCGCCGAATGTGAGCTAACAAAGGAGAACCAAAGCAATTAACAACGAAATTTGTTGCTCAACTCGAGACGTTCAGGCACTTCGAACCTGTATTCAAATACACTCAAGACGGGTATTATGCTTTCGGCAAGAGCTACGTAACGCCTAGATAAAGATGACTTTCAGTCTTTATAGCCAATTACTTATCTTTTTAACATTTTTACGATACCTGCAAACATCAAAATAAAATGCAAATACTGGATTATACATAATGGCTATATTATATATTCTTATGTATCAGATTATATGTATGCACATATTACAAAAGAAAACTATTATTATTATCATTAAATGTTTATATATTGTACATATAAAACAATAGATAAACATTCCTGTTTGCCTTGTATACACTTATAATGTGTCTAATTACTTGTTAATTATTTAATATATTTATTTAATTTATTTATATTATAATTATCGCATTCTGAAGTGTTTATAAAAATGTGAGACTCATCTCTGTCATCTCATCGCTATTCCACATTACTCATTATTACTGTCTTCTCTTCTTCTGTGATAGACACATTTTCTTAGTATTTTATCAACGTTTCTATTTTACGCGCTTCCTGCTCGCTCTCCCTACTTTCTCTCTCTCTCTCTCTCTCTCTCTCTTTTTATATATATATATATATATATATATATAGAGAGAGAGAGAGAGAGATGTATGTATGTATTTATAGCACAAAACACACATATTTTTTCTTTAATGATAAACAGATTGAATTTCTCTCGCATTATGATTATATTTTTGCATATGAAATTAAACTTAAGTTGAGTTTCTTAAAAAAATTTTTAAGACGATGATAGTAATAAACAAGTAAGAGTGCTCTAGTCGAGACTGCTCGACTAGGGGATACCCTGAGCCCTGTGAAGAGCCAAATATCAAATCATTCTATGATTTTGTATGCATACATACAAACAACACATACACACATACATATGCACGCACGCATAAGCGCGCGCTCTGCCAACTGCGCAGTTGACGCAGCGACTGCGCTTGGGCTGCAATGTGAGCATTACTATGGGAATTTAATTGTTTAATAACTTTTCTTAGCGATGGACTAAGTGCATCAAACTTTTACAACTTATTTATGACATTCATATGTGTGTATGTGCCAAAGCACAAGTCCCTAGTATTTGATTTGCGCTTTTTACAAATAGGGGGCTATTAGGAGCGAATGGGGCGTGGCATCCAAAATCTAAAGATTACGTTATCTCCGTATTCATTACACGCAACTACACAACAAAGCAGCGTATAGTATTATCGAGTATTCATGTAAAATTTCAAGTCTCTACGTTGCGTACTTACAAATATCTCAGCGTTCACACGGACGGACGGGCGGACAGACGGACAGGGCTATATCGACTCGTCTTGTCGCGCTGATCAAGAATATATACTTTATGGGGTGTGGCACGCCTCCTTCTGCCTGTTACATACATTTTCACAAAACCATTATACCCTGATTTCCCATTTTCAATGGGCTCATGAATACTCGATAATACCATACGCTGCACAAGTTTATAAAATTTTTCCGATAACTCATTCCATTTCGATTTTATGAGCATTTATCGATAATTTTAATGTGTTTTTAAGGCTTGGTTTGTACATCGTTTGAGCTAGAGACTTCAAATTTGCTATGTAGTTGCGTGTAATGAATACGGAGATAACATAATCTTTAGAATTTGGATGCCACGCCCCATTCGCCCCAATAGCCCCCTATTTGTAAAAAGCGCAAATCAAATACTAGAGACTTGTGCTTTGGCACATACACACATATGAATGTCATAAATAAGTTGTGAAAGTTTGATGAACTTAGTCCATCGCTAAGAAAAGTTATTAAACGATTAAGTTCCCATAGTAATGCCCACATTGCTGCCCAAGCGCAGTCTCTGCGTCAACTGCGCAGTTGGCAGAGCGCGCGCTTATGCTTGCGTGCATATGTGTGTGTATGTGTTGTTTATATGCATGCATAAAAAAAACGTTGAATGATTTGATATTTGTCTCTTCACAGGGCTCAGGGTATCCCCTAGTCGAGCAGTCTCGACTAGATCACTCTTACTTGTTCTTATTTGCAATTCCTTCCTAAATATCTAGAAATATATTACATAATTTACACGTCACTCGATGTTTCCATTCTATTTCCTTTCACTCTATAGAGTTTGTATTTGCTTAAGTTTTTAATTTGCATAATTTAGATATATATAACTGAAATTAACTGGCTCTTGTTCTAGCTCCTAATCCTGATCTAGATCAACATCTATGTACATCGATTAGTTTCCTATTACTTTTGCCACTCTTCCGTCATTTACACTTAGTCATAAATGTATTCATACTTGCATATTATGAACACATAATATCTCGATGATCTGGTTTGACATTCGAAGCGTAGTCCCCCGTAGCTAACTGTAGTCGACTCGATTTCACGCCCACATCCAAACAAAATACAAATTATCATACCCGCGGAGAAAACACAAGTATTCGTTGATAGGCGAGAAAACACCCTATATGCGAGCAAGATTAAGTCGATGATTCGGTTTTATTAATTAATAATGTGGAAATCTATTGATATAGAAATCTTACAGAGTTTTGCTTATCATCACTCAAAGTACAGTTAGATGTAAAATATATAAATATGTAAAATATTTCCCACCGTTAAGGCTAAAATTCGATAAGTTACAGGCGTGTGTGATACACACAGATTTACAGCAAATGCTGCAAATGTCATTGAATAAGCATTGGCAGGTGATTCATTTAAATCATTTAACAAAAGCGCACGTTCCTCTGTTGAGTGTTATTCAAAACTGATTTAGGGGCGAGTCGGGAATGAGCTGATGGGTGTCTGCAACACCTTCTGAGAGCTGGGTTAACCGCTGTGCACATGTGTGTCTATGTGTGTGGGTGGGTGTGGGTGTGTACAGTCCGTTAACCGCATGCAAATTGCAAGTTGTGCAAGCCCGATTCTCAAGGGAAACCTCAAGCTATTGTCAGTGAATCAACAATAAGACGATTATCCGATGCAAATATAAACCAAGAACAAAGTATAAATACGATGAAACAATGCGACAACATAATCGACCCTTGCTGCGATAAGCGAATTAGTCTTCGTCAAATAAGAATAATAATACTTAAAGCGGTATTATGAAAAAGCGAAAGCATTCTTTGGCATTGTGCAGTCATGTGACAAATAAGGCAAAGAACAATAACTTAGACCTTATGCAACCATGTGTGCTGTGTTTATACAGGCGTATAGATACCCTGGAATCAGTTTGATACTTTGAAATCCGCCGTGTATGCAGAAAATAGACATCTAATAATAATAGACATCTAATAATAGACATCTCATAATAATATATTAATAATATTATTTATATGTAAATATTATGTGTACCAAAAATTTAATTTGAACCCAAGGCTAACGCTCTGGAATAATTGAATAGGTAATAATATAGTATAGAGTTATACTTAAAAGTTGAATAAATAATAAATAATGTTCTTTTAAGTTTAGTTTTGCACAACACATCTATACATAACAATCTTTTGTGTTAATTATGGAATTTATATGAATCATTTATATATTTAAAATGAATATTTAGTCATATTATATCTAAACTCTAAATTATTCATATAAAGTCTATAATAAATTCCAAAGATATTTGTATATAGATATCTGCTATTATTATATTATATCAATATAAATGCCAATATCAACTCGTCCCAGCTTCATCAATATAGGGTGGAAAATATTACCATTCATTAGCTTTAATATATGTATATCTTAATCAATTTAACAAAATGCAAACTTCAATATATAAAGCAATGTTTATACATGAAGCCCATATGAACACAAATATACCCATTCAATAGCTAATAAGTGCAGGGTGTGTGAAATGACTTGAATCAGCCAAGAATCACTGTTTTTTGCTCCAGGCGATTAAAAACGCCGATTATTTGCTTAGCACACGCGCCAAAACGATTGCTCATACAAAAAAAGAAAAATCGCAAAAATACCGCAAATTAATGATAAACATTAACATTTGCCATTATCGACTCCAATGGAGAAGTTGCATTTGTTGTTGCTGTTGTTGTAGCTGCTGCTGTTGCAATTGTAATCGCGATTTGCTAATTGTTGTGCTGCATAATTTTGCGGTTAATTGCCACGGCAAATCGCGCGCTTCTCAAAAGCTGCCGACTACGAAGCGTTTTAAGAACGATTTGCACGCGTTTATCTTCTTTTTTTCATCCAGTAAAAAGGTCGTACTATTTAATTGTGGATGTGTAATTGGGAACCGTAGCTTTACACACCTGATGCGCAATGTGTACTTACGGCTGACAGATATATACACACATATAATATAAGCAATTATTTTTATACCCTGAGCCCATTGAAAATGGGAAATCAGGGTATAATGGTTTTGTGAAAATGTATGTAACATGCAGAAGGAGGCGAGCCACACCCCATAAAGTATATATATTCTTGATCAGCGCGACAAGACGAGTCGATATAGCCCTGTCCGTCTGTCCGTCCGTCCGTCCGTCCGTCCGTCCGTCCGTCCGTCCGTCCGTCCGTCCGTCTGTCCGTCCGTCCGTCCGTGTGAACGCTGAGATATTTTTAAGTACGCAACGTAGAGACTTGAAATTTTACATGAATACTCGATAATACCATACGATGCACAAGTTTATAAAATTTTTTCGATAACTCATTCCATTTCGATTTTATGAGCATTTATCGATAATTTTAATGTATTTTTAAGGCGGGGTTTGTACATTGTTTGAGCTAGAGACTTCAAATTTGCTGTGCAGTTGCGTGTAATAAATACGGAGATAACGTAATCTTTAGATTTTGGATGCCACGCCCCATTCGCCCCCAATAGCCCCTTATTTGTAGAAATCGCATATCAAATACTAGAGACTTGTGCTTTGGCAAATACACACATATGAATGCCATTAATAAGTTGTGAAAGTTTGATGCACTTAGTCCAACGCTAAGAAAAGTTATTAAGCAATTAAGTTATCATAGTTATACCCACATTGCAGCCCAAGCGCAGTCGCTGCGTCAACTGCGCAGTTGGCAGAGCGCGCGCTTATGCGTGCGTGCATATGTATGTGTGTATGTGTTGTTTGTATGTATGCATACAAAATTGTAGAATGATTTGATATTTGGCTCTTCACAGGGCTCAGGGTATCCCCTAGTCGAGCAGTCTCGACTAGAGCACTCTTACTTGTTTTATAATGCATGGGAGCGTTTTCTCTATGTTAGCTAAACGTCAGACTTCCTCAGATATTCGCAATGACAAATTCGGCACGTTCTCCGAATATTTACTTAGCGAGCTTTCAGGCATTCTAGTTATTCTAAGTTTGGCTTAGTACTTATCTTAATTATTAAATTGTCGAGGCTTTTGTCAAGTTTCTAATAAAGTTTTTGTTGTGAGTCCGATTACAGCGTAGAACCCTTAAAATTCTTCAGTTCAAACCGGCAAGCTCCGATGGTATGCTCAGAGCGATGCTTAAAAATATTTTATAATATTTCTTAATTGTCCTGGCATCTTCAACTAATGGAAAATTAATTTGATTATACTAGTATAAACAAGTAAGAGTGCTCTAGTCGAGACTGCTCGACTAGGGGATACCCTGAGCCCTCTCAAGAGCCAAATATCAAATCATTTTACGATTTTTTTATGCATGCATACAAACAACACATACACATATACATATGCACGCACGCATAAGCGCGCGCTCTGCCAACTACGCAGTTGACGCAATGTGTGCAGTACTCTGGGAATTTAATTGTTTAATAACTTTTCTTAGCGATGGACTCAGTAAATCAAACTTTCACAACTTATTAATGGCATTCATATGTATGTATTTGCCAAAGGACAAGTCTCTAGTATTTGATTTGCGCTTTTTACAAATAGGGGCTATTGGGGGCGAAGGGGGCGTGACATCCAAAATCTAAAGATAACGTCATTTCCGTATTCATTACACGCAACTACATAGCAAATTTGAAGTCTCTAGCTCAAAAGATGTACAAACCAAGCCTTAAAAACACATTAAAATTATCGATAAATGCTCATAAAATCGAAATGGAATGAGTTATCGGAAAAATTTTATAAACTTTGCTGCGTATGGTATTATAGAGTATTCATGTAAAATTTTAAGTCTCTACGTTGCGTACTCAAAAATATCTCAGCGTTCACACGGACGGACGGCGCTTATGCTTGCGTGCATATGTGTGTGTTGTTTATATGCATGCAAAAAAAAATGCGTAGAATGATTTGATATTTGGCTCTTCACAGGGCTCAGGGTATCCCCTTGTCGAGCAGTCTCGACTAGAGCACTCTTACTTGTTATAAATGGATCTGTCGATTTTATTCCATGTTATCGGCTTTCGATATCGGCCCATCTAGTGGGCAGCTGAAAGAACGGTTAACTGATCCGCTAGTATAATGGAAGGATACTTTAGATACTTTAATATATTTAATTTTTTCTCTCATTTTTCAAACAAATATATGTGCCCAATAAGTCTTAAAAATTAAATTTTATCGTTTTGATAATTTTAGTTTAAAAGTTGATTTATTTTATTTAATATTAAAGTATTTTAGAGATATCATTTCTGATTAGCTTTTAATATTTTATATAATCAATGTAATTGAACATCTAAAAACTGATTTTTCCTTGAGCCGTCGATAGATTATCTACTCGATGGTTTCAACCCTGATAACACCATCGAGTGGAGGCAACATCGACAGCTTTGCATTTTTCAATAGGATGCCTTTTTTAAACTGGGCCTTGAAGCTCTACTATGTGCTCCCGCCTCTAGGTCCCACTATGATATGACCGACAATGCAGATGATACTGAAAATATCACCGATAATGATTTTGATAGTGCCTAAATTCATCCTAATTCTAATAATACAATGAAATTAACTATTGATAAATAATGATAATCATAATAACAAATTCTTGTTTTCGTTTTTCAGACTCGCTAACCGACAGTTCAAACACCACGAAAACGCCACTATTTCCAAAGGATCTATTCACGAAAGAACAGCTTGAGAACGGCGCTGTCATCCTGCACATTATCGGTGTTATTTACATGTTTGTGGCGCTGGCAATTGTCTGCGATGAATTCTTCGTGCCTTCCCTTGACGTAATCATTGAAAAGCTCGGCATCACGGACGATGTTGCCGGCGCAACGTTTATGGCGGCGGGTGGCAGTGCCCCGGAGCTCTTCACGAGTGTCATTGGCGTTTTCGTGTCGTTCGACGATGTTGGCATTGGTACGATTGTTGGATCAGCCGTCTTCAACATACTCTTTGTCATTGGAATGTGTGCGCTGTTCTCGCGAACGGTCCTCTCGCTGACCTGGTGGCCCCTGTTTCGCGACTGCTCATTTTACAGCATCAGTCTGCTGGTGCTGATCTATTTTTTTCGCGACAATCGCATCTTTTGGTGGGAGGCGCTCATCCTATTTACCATTTACATTGCCTATGTGACCTTCATGAAGTGGAACGTGCAGGTGGAGCATTGCGTCAAGAAGATGATTACCAAAAACAAGGTGACTCGCGTCCGAAGTACAGATCAACTTATGCCTGCAGTAAGTAGTTGGGAAGTTTTTTTGCAAAATCAAAAATCAAAATGAAAAAAAAATACTAAAAAATTTGTAATCAAAAAAGTCGTTTAAGAGAAAGCGAAATTGCAAAATGTCTGCAAAATCCTTTGCCAGGAATATGAGTTTTTCGTTACTTAAATGCCTTTTCGTTTCTCGTTTGAATTCTCGTTTGCTTTGGCCTAGTTACTTTCCATGCATTTTATACAGAATGGGACCGAACAGTCGAACAGGTGTGACTATGACTAAGGGCACACGAATCGGAGACTGCAGTACTTTCGATGACTAACATCTTATTTGGCTTCAGTTTGACATTGAAATCTACTTGACGCTGATGCTGCTGATCATCACGCTGACAATAATTGAATTTCACTTTTGAGTTTAACTCAAATAATATGAGTTGAGTGTAAAACCAGTTCCGGGAACTGAACGCGACCAATGTTTGTCAGGGTCAACCAGAGAAAGAGAGACAGAGCGAGAGAAGGACAGACAGACTGCAAGTCAGACTTAAAGAAAACTGTTAGCCAATTTCATGACATGGGTAAAAAAAGTTAGCTCATACTAAATGACGCACAGTATTGTAATATTAACCAACACTGGTCGACTGTTTGGTCGTTCGTTTAGCGTATCTCATTCTGAAAACTATCTAGCTACATATATGCTGTTCTATCTCTAATTTAAGCCCATCTCTTGCTCCTAACTACTCTTCCGTTTCTTAGCGCTTAGCGTGTTTTAGTATTTTCGATTATTATTTTTCACTTTCTGATTTGCTATGCCTCTTACGACTTGTTTAACCATACCTACACACACATCAGCTGTCACACCCACACACACACAACAACCACTTTGTATTCAGCCAATCGCAACTGTGCACACGCACACACACACATACACATACACGTTCGCACAGCTTGAACTTGAATTCGATCTGAACTTGATTCTGGATTCTAGCTTGATTTCTCTCACCCGCACTCGCATGTGCCCCACATTTGGGCTCTTTTTTAGCTGCACATCCACATCATAAATTTAAACTTAATATTTTAAGCATACACAAACGAACAAAACGTAAAATGGCTAAATATCAAATGACTCCAACAAAATGGCGCAAGTATTCGCTTCTTTTCTTAAGTATCGAAAATATTTCGGATATTTATTCTTCCTCTGGCTCTATAACTTTACTAATACTTACGCTGATAGCAAAAATACTGATTAGTTCCCGCTTAGCGTAATCTTAACTAAGCTTTACTTAGTCCCAATCGGATTCCATATAAATACATTTTTTATACTCGTTTCCCAAAGGGAAAAAGAGTATATTGGTTATGTGAAATATCCGTCTTGCTGTCCGTCCGTCTGTCTGTCTGTCCGTCTGTACGTATGAATGCAATATTTTTCTACACTATTAAAGCTAGAGACTTGAAATTTGGAACATATACTCGTGTATAACCTCGAATTCTATAAAGATTGATAAAAAGATTTTATGTCCACGCCCACTGGGGGCGTGGCAAATCGGATCTGAATATAGAGTGATTTTACAAATTCAGCTATATTTTGAGCACTATTGATGCTAGAGACTTGAAATTGATATATATACTCGGATAAGCAGCCAAAGATCAAAAAGATATGGCGGACATACCTACGCCTTCAGGGGGCGTGGCAAATCGCAAAAACTTTTAGCTCCTACAGTTTTAGAGCTAGACGCTTCAAAATTGGATGCTTGTGTTACTGGGGACCTCCTCTATTGATTCCCCAAAAATCATTCTTACGCCCCTTTGGGGCGTGGTATATCGATAAAATACCCTGTAACTTTCACATTTTTGGAGTATAAGCATCCAAACTTACAGTTACGTTACCCTCAACTCAAATATAATATGTCTACGCCTACTGGGGCGTGGCAAATTGGCAACGAAATTTGTAACGCCCAGCTGCAAAATTCATATGCCTGTGCCACCTAAATAAATAAGCTTAATAAGAATTGCTAAGACGACAAACGGCATTTCTGAGAAATATTAAGAAATATATGTAATTCGATTTAATGTTGGAGTTCTGCAAATAATTTATCTGCTAAAATTATCATTTTTCGTATAGCCTAAGTCAGTTAAGTTATTTTCTTTTTGTGCGTGTGACCATACCATCAAAAAATGTAAATATCAAATATCGATTACACAAATATCGACTTATTCCGAACAAAATTATTCCACACAAAAAAATTGACGATAGGACCCATCATGTATGTATGTATGTAGGCACGAACAGCTGCGCAACTATTTTCATGCCGTCGCCGTCGCGTCTCGAACGCGGACCCTTTTGCTTACACGCTTTTCATCTACCTGCTGCGCCACATCAGTTTTGCATTGCCTGTTGGCAAATCCGAAACTACTTCACTACAAGGGCGACTTTTGACAAATACAAAACTATAGAAGCTGCTGTTAATGCAAACACAATATAAACATAAATCAATCACAATTGTGATTCTTAGAAAATGCTGAAATGCGCGCATATGAACGTATGTATTTATATGTGTACATACAAAAACGGTGGTCGGTTTGAATGTATGCGTATAAAGGGCGAAAAATAGAAAACTAAAGAAGCGGCTGAAAATGCAAACACAACTCAATAACAATTTTGGTTGAAGAATATGATAGAATGAATGGCGCTGAATTTATTTGTGACCATGCATAAGCAAACGCGCTTGCACGTTTCAATGTATGTGTAAATGTAAATGTATTTTGCTGTCGCTGCTTAACGCGTGCGTGTCATAATTGGCCAAACGTTTTGTTTAATAGATTGCGACTGACTTAACGGAACTTGATATAACTTTCAGCATATGATTCTATTGATTTTTTTACATTTTATAAAAATGCTAACTCATTCATATGGTTATATTTGCAACAGACCTTCAAATTTCAGTATATGAGGGAGTAGGTAATTAGTTAAAAAAGCCGGTATCCAAAATGTAACAAAAATTTAAATTGCATAAAATTCACATGAATCTACATAAATGAAAAATTTGAGATATATTATTAAATTGAATATACTAGATGCCCCTATGGGAAACGAGCATCACGCATTAGGTTTCGCCCTCATGCAACGTTATTACTTGTTTTATTATTTATTTACATATGAATATATGCTACATCAATATATTTATGTATGTCACAAATATTTATTAATAGTCTCGATTGGATTTCATAAAAATACTTTGTTATAATATATATGAACATATGTTTCATTAATATGTTTACGTGTGTCACAATTTTTTCATACTACAGAAACTTTCTGTAATTATTGAAACGTATAAGTATTTGAAATAAATTACATCACATACTATATTGTAGTACAATTGCAAGCTCATTTTTAAAATAATATTCAATAATATTTATAAAATAATGCTAAATTTGGTTATACTGGACTTGGAATTTAACAAATCATCTTATTTATTAATATTAACTTGCGTGGTTTTGTGCGTTGGGGGCAATGGGGGGCTATGTGACGGTGCTTTTTTGAGTAATGAACAGTTGGAGTACAGTACTGGCCCATCAACGTAATCCAAATTCTGGTTCAATTGGGCCACGTTGAGCTCGCTGACTTGTGGTGGACTCGAGGATGGCGGTATCGGTGCATGACGTTTTGGGCTATGGGAGTATGTTAAGGTAGCTGGCGGACCATCGACGTTATCCAAGTTCTTGTAGCATTTGCCCTCTTTGAGCTGTAGGTCCACCTTGGCTTTGGTTTTTCTCAAGTTGCTCCACAGTTTCATATCGAGGGATTGGAAATCAATGAATATGTATCGGACAATACGATAGAGGATCAGATAGCCAGCGATTAGGTATAACGCTTGATCCGAATGATTGTAGAAGTAATCAAAGGGTTTTTCGACGTCCACCTTGAACCAGACCAAAAGTAAAGGCACGAATAGAACCCAATAGGCGGCTACTGTACACACTTCCACAATTTGTTTGCCGAACATTTTTGCAACGAACACCCGAGCAGCTTGCCCTCGGTTATGCGACTGATCGAAGTGTACTGGAAGCAATAGCACCTCTCTCGCGTATATAGCAAATGTGGGTTAATCGATACGAATAACCGATAAGCCTAAAATTAACTATTTATAATTATAATATTTATTATTATTACAACTATTTATTGCTATTATGCTACTATGAGCATAATATTCATGCTCTTTACGACCCATCGAGGAATTATATTCTTATAAAAAAATAAAATACTTTTTTATGGAATACAGTTTTATTTTACCAAACTCCCTCAGTTAAGATCAAGAATATTTAGGATATTAAAACTAAGATCCAATCTATTTACACATTATACTTCCTGAAAATTTTACACTTCTTTCAATAAATATATGCATCTGTCTAAATAATAAATTATTATGATTAAATAATTCATATTCAAACATTGTTAACCTCTGCATAGGGAGGCGGCGGCGGTGTCATATGGTTACGCTTTTTGCGCTGAGCTCTCTCGGATGGGCATGGTACTGGCGGTTGAACACAGCCATGAGACTCCACATCTTCCAGTTCCAGAATGGCCGGCGCGTTCGTCTGCTTCAGTTCCCATACTTGCAGCTCATTCGTTTCGTAATATTGTCGCTCTTGGTTGATCATATTCACTGTAGCGGGATTGTGGGTGACCCAGATTGTCATTGACCAAGTCTTGAGCCTTAGGTAAATGAGTACAACTATTATATAGACGACCAAATAACCGGCTGCCAGTACCAGCACCGTGGCACAAATATATTTGATCGATCTAAACACGTGATTGCTATCCCACTCGATCCATCCCCACTGAAGGCAGTACCATACTACCAGTGGCGATAGGACTACCCAGTAGAGTAGGAAGATGAAGATCTCCACAATTCTTTTCTGTATCATTTTTCACTTCGATCTAGCTCAGCGTTGCTCGTGAGTTGCCGTCGGACTCACGTATACAACTAAATGCTTGGGTTTATTTAAATTCCCTTTCTTAAGCTTCAGCAAAATGCGGTTACTCCTCAGCTAATGCCCTCAATACAATTACTAATACTTTTCCTCTGCGGCTGCTAACAATCACTCATAAAAAGTCCATAAGTTATTGAAACAATTGTTTTATTTTTCTTATTAAATAATACTAATAATAATAATAATAAACAATCATTGAAAGCGAAATTCAGAACCAATTCCTCATCTAGGTTAGTACAGTTCGCTTCTCCACCCCATCCGAAACATCGGGATCAGCCTTGTCTTCGCTTATCTTGTTATTCCGCTTATACTTCTCCTTAGCTTTTTCAAGCTTGGAATTTTCGAACTTTTGGATTCTTTTATAACCATACATTACGATCCGATAGAATACTACGAAGAAGATAATATCCAATATCACGAAGACAAATACAGGAACTATAGTGCTGTCAAAATCCATTACATCAAGATATATCCAACGATGTTCCGTAAATTTTAAATAAATATAGGGAGTAAAATTAAACCAATAGGCGAGCACAACAAATATTTCCAGAAACTTTTTTTCAAACATAGTTGAAGCTTGTTTTACAGTGGAGCGAATGCCTCAGACTGAATAAGTGAAACAAAGCTGCGAAGCACAAGTAATTATACATGCTATAATTAATTGGTACTTCAACGAACCTATGAATAATTCGGTTGCGGAGACTGTGGTTGAATTTACCATTTAAAAACCTAAGATCTCTTTTCTTGTTATGTTTAATTATGTATTTTAACAATTGTGTCGGATTAAGGGAATGACCACGCCTGCTTCTTCCTGTTACACCATTTACACATATGAAAAAAATAACCAAATACCTGTAAAAAAAAAACTTTTGAAAAATATATGTACAATATTTGCCATTTTTCCGGTAGGTGCTAACTTATAATTTTTAGACACCCGTTAGAGGCAGTCTACTTATATGAACGTAACTAACAAATTTAGGGGCTAAGATTTCAAAACTGTGTGACAGCAGGACACTTTTAATTTGTATGCCCCTAAAAGTGCCTACTTTTTTGGAACATGAATAGAGGTGATCAACAATAAACATTTGAAGATCATATTGATTTGAGTAGTTAAAGAAAGAATTCAAATAAAAAACTTGCCTATTGATGAAAAATTATTTATTTGTATTTTTACATTTTGTTGAGGCATATAATGTTAAGATATTAAATAAAATGACTCTTGGACCCTAGATATTACATCCGTTTATTGGATTTATCCGAATTATCCATATACTGTGCTTCGATATCCCCTTTATCAGCTTTATATTTTGCATACACCGTTGCTAGCTTTTTCTTATAAAGCTTCTCCAACTCCTTAAAAGCGTACATCACCAGCCGGTAGATCATAACATATCCAATAATATCTACTAGTACGAATATGAGCACAGGCAATAACGTGTGTCTCAGCTTACCAAAGTCTAGTCTCAAATAGTTTTTGTCTGTGAATACTTTATATAGGAAAGGTGTAAACTGTAGCCAATACAATATTACAATAAATAATTCAACAAACTTTTTCTCAAACATGTTTAAAACTTGCTTTGGCTTTGAGTGAATGTCACGGACTAATTTCTTTCATCAATACCGTTTATTTATTATAATAATATATATAATATATATATATATATATGTATATATAATGAAACCTAGAAGTATTTTTATTAAAGAAATCATGTGGTTGTACAAAAGGCTGCTTAATGCAAACTCGTTATTTTTAATGTATATATTTATTATATATTAAACAAACTATGCTGAGTTATGTTATCAATCCGATTCTAATCGAGTAAACGCTTATATTTCGATTGATTCGATGTCACAGATGTAATTGCACTTACTTACCCTTAGCTTCAGCTTAGAATCGTATTTGTTTTCAAATGCTTCTTCTAGAACGCCTAATTTAAACAAATGCACATGCATATATAAATATATATTATAAGTACTTGTTGATCTGAAGTTGTAGATCCATTTCCGTTTTCCCACCATTAAAAAAAAACAATTTGTGACACTGGTTCTTTGAATTGTGACCATTCGTTTATTACATAGTTATCTCTTTACATAACATAATATGTGATAAATGTATAAATATTTCAATCGATAATAAGCCAACAATTGTTTGCGCTTCTAAACTTAGAACTAGGTAATAAATACATGCCTATGCGATTACTTTTCAAACATGACTCGGAAAAAGTATTTATAATATTAAAATGATAAATAAAACATATAATAACTGTTTATATTTTTTTTTTTTAATTCCACTAAATGTTCTATTCCTGTTACAGGAACAGCTAACATTAGAGTTGTATCGTGTTGTTTCGAATATCTTCAATTGAGGGATCGCAATTCTCTTCACAGATATTCAAATCGTCAGAGTAGATCGCGTTAACTCGAAAATGAACAATGGAACTTATTCATCAAATTGAACTAAAATTCACACATCTACGTCAAAAATTGTTCTAAAATTGGGTTGATCTTTGGTTCTTTTGCTAATACTAATACTTGATGCGAACTACATTTCGCTGTTTCACTTTTATGTCTTGGATCTCAGCTGCTGGGAGGTGCCCATTAGGACGTCGGGCGACATGATGATGCCGTGACTCAGCTTGCGGCCCAGCCCAGGTGTGCGGGGCGGTGTCGAAGGCACGGGCGGTGCGCACCTCAGACTGGGCGTGGGACTGGAGATGGGCTGCTTCTGCCGAATATGTTGGTGGGGCAGCGTGGCGCTACGCAGCGGCCGCGTCTCGTGCTTTATGTGTATGCGCGCCAAATCGCTTTCCACAAGCAGCGGATGACTAATCGTGCGAATGACCTTTGGCATTGGATCCTTGACTGCAGTTGGGCCATCAACAGTGTCGATGTTCTCCGTGGATACGGCCTGGTAGTGTGATTTATCCTTTAGCTGCGATTCGGGATCCTCCTGGGTTTTCTTCAGCTTATGCCACATTTTCACATCACAAACTTTCAACTTCATATAGATGAAGATTACGACTCGATAAAAGGTCACATAGCCAGCGAGCAGGCAGAGCGCGAACGTGGCGTGATCCGAGAACGATTGAAATGGAATGTTTAGATCCCAGCGAATCCAATTTTGTGTCTTGCAATATTGATAGATAGCTGGCGTAATGACCATCCAATAGAAAAGCAGCGTGAACAGTTCAATAATCCTTTTCTGAAACATTATTTATCTTCGTATTGTATGCACTGTTAGTCCAAGAAAGCCCGCGCGAACGCTTCTGGTTCCGTTTCGAAAATATAATATTCGTTGCGTTTGGGTTCAAGATTCGTCACTAAATGATGTACGAAGAGCGCATAACCCAGCTATATAATACAAGTCAACGATTAATGCAACCAGCCAGTCCGCCGACCCAGCAGTAAAGCCCGAAAGCCCGACTTCAGCGACATACGAAGTGTGTCTGTGCGAGCGAGGGAGAGAGAAACAGACTCTCTGAGTCGAATAGCAGCGATTCGCGAGTTATCTGTATTCAGCTCAGTATTAGAATAGCTCTCGATGGGGCTACATTTTTATAGATATTAGCTGGCTATATTACTATATCATCGTGAACGAAAACAAAATCCTTGGAAAAAGTGCATTCATTCTTGGAACCTGTTTTTGGGTCTGCCCCTTAGAGACAGGTGACAAGTTCACACATATGCATTGTATAGTTGTCTGAATGTATATATGTAGTATATAAACAGGTTGAGTGACAAATTGAGTCGCACTGTGAGTTTTTTATGCATCGCATATTCGAGCAGGTTCAATAAATATTTTGCAATTTACATTTCTTAGATCATTGGCTCGTCTTTGTTTTCAATTTGTTTTTATTTTTTATTTTTTGTTTTTTTTTCTTTTTGTTTTTATTTTTGTGACGCGACTTGGTGAAATTTTACAATTTAAGCTGAGTTTTTTTTTTTAATTCTGATTCATACGAGCTTAAATTTAATTTATTATTCGAATTAAGCACCTGTAGTATCTGATGACTGCTTCTTTTTTTTTGCTGCTGAAGTAACATGTTTTTGGCATGATTTAGCAGGTCTTGAAATACAAAGAGAGAAATATATCAATTGCCAACAATTTTGTTGTCAGTCTATCGAATCAAAGTGATAATTCGATGAAACATCTGTAAATGCACTCGTTAGCTGTCCCGCCAACTCCATCTATATCTATTTATATATAGCTGAGTTGTTTATTTCATCGGTCCCCGTTGAGATTGAATCATTGCCGAGCCGTTTTCAATCGTGAGTCGTAACTGGTATGAGTCTTCAGCTATCTGTTGTCTAAGCTCACTCAATCGCGCGGCAAAAACAACATGGCTTGCCATTAATTAGCATTATAATCAGCCGTGAGGTAGTTCACCTGGGCACGAGCCAATGCGCTAATTGGCTAGTTAGTTGGAGGCTAGTTTTTGTTGATCTTGAATTGCCCTACACAGACCCAGTTCTGCGGAGCACTGGCTGTATTATATAGATAAATATGTTCATATGTTTGCCCCACTTATCATGAATGGACTGCGTTGTGGCTGGACATGCTGCAAACAGATACGCTTTCTATTATATGCCATGCCATATCAGGGCACTTGGAATCTATAAATAGAAGCTCAGACAGTTCATCGATTGAAGTTTCTTTAAGCTGGAATTCCATCTGCTGAAACGTGTTGGTAAAACAAACGCTTACTGCATCATACCAGATAGCTAAGAAGCGAAACAAATCTTGAAAGCAAGAGTTCTCTGATCACAAATGACTCTTACATTCTAACAGATTATATAACATGTATATAAATATATTGTATACATATACAAATCTGTTTTGACAAGAATTTCATGATTACTCTAGACGACATGGCTATCAAATCTATTCATAAACTTCATAATCAAATTCGTCTGCAAAAATATATATGTATTCATAATCATATAATGAAAGAAAAACTATTTGCATATGATTGTATTCAAGAATAATTAAAGAAAACTTGATTCTTTTAATCTGGCATTTAGCAAGTATTTTCTAATCACTGATCATTCCAAACTATAAGATTCTTTCAAGAATAGTTAAACAAGTCATTTTATTTATCTATCTGTTAATAAAACAAGAATTTGTATAGTTATACTTAACTGTAAATAATAATATAGATATAAGAATATTGTCCCATCATAGAGGGGCTGACTGGTCTAGCTTGTTCAACGTTCAATTCACTTCTGATTTACTTGCATTTCATTACATTAAGCGCACCTAGCGCTCTCTCAGAGCGAGCAGCGGAAGATCACCTCTCCCGCTCTCCCCACTTCAAATGCCGCTCTTTACAGCAGTAAAAGCTTAGACTCACATTTCAAAGGTAACTATCACTTAAATAATAAATAATAATATTATATTAATTGGAATTATCGAAACTCTTTGTAGTTATGGAATTAAGTGAATAACTGAACTTTATTGCTTATATACACAGAAATAATTAATATTATTGTTATGTATATTTATATATTTGGATTTCTATATGAATACTAGTAATTTAAATAGAAATGGGCCATACCTTCGTATTTTTTATGCTTTTGAAAAATACCACTCAAGTCATGCTTGATCCCAGGTGATTTTTATGAATGAAATACGATCGGCTCAAACCTGTTCGGTGAATACTTAAGGAAACTGTCACACGTGCCCTCGATCTTATGAATGGAATACGATCTGGATAGACGTTTTCTATAAACGTATGCACAACACTTTACATAACAGTAACACACACACACACACACACACACACACACACACACACACACACACACACACACACACAACTTTTATATATATAGTACCTGTAATATATGTATTTATAAAGAATTTTCATACGTACTTGACATGTATTTACTATGTTTTAACTAATTATCACCCGATAGCCATATATATTAGTCATTCAACATTTTTATATCTATATTTAGCTTGCAATAATTTGTCTTATAATTTTTCTAATATTTTCTTGCTCTCTTCTCGCACTTCTAGCGCTTTCTTTGGCCAGTCATGAGAGTGAGCTTAACGTATTTTGGTTTCTTTCATTTGACTTATATTAAAGAACTTCTAATGTTCCATTTGAGTTTCTGTGTTTACTTTTTTGATTATAGTGAAGGCAAAATGAAATACAACAAAACTTCCCACTGCGCTTTAATAAATACAAAAAAGTATATATGTACATTTTTTCCTAATCAAACAAAAAATATACAAAAAAAAGTCATTATATACTGAAGCTTGTATGTATACTTAAAAATCAGTTGCAAAAAATATATACATTTTTTGTACCATATTTTTGTTCTACTAAAAAAACGGTAACTTTATTTGATATATATTTTTACTTTTGATTTCGAAGAACGAGCAAACCAAACCACTTGAATATGTGCCAGAGATAGTGGAATGCGAAGCCACACAATCAGCTGTGGTGCTTGGCCATTGCGCCTGCTGTTTAACACCCGATGCATCCAGTTGTATGCACCCAAACTATCCAAATCCTGTTGTACATAAATATCTATATGAAATTTCCTTAAAGGTGTTTGCCGCACTTTTGCCATGCATTCATTTTTGCTGCACACGAACCAAACTTTGTTTATACCTAGCAGAATTGCAATTCTCCACTAGAAAACCTCTCGATACGGACATGACGAAACATACGATCCTTACCCGATACCCGATAGCCGCTACCCGAGAACCGATGTGGCTGCTCCCAGAGCTGCCCAGCGCTACCAGAGTAGAGATCATAGGCTGTAGTCGGTCCGCTTGCCTGTGAATACTTTTTTACACGTTGTTTAACTTTCTGTGTATTACGTGTTGTGGTTACCTTACTGAACTTGATTTCCTAATATCGTTTCTTGAGTTAACTTTCGTTGTTTATTGTTTCTTAATATTGGCTACATTTAATTGCACTTAACAATTCGATTAGCCTTTAAGCGATACAACAGCTGAAAACAACAAAAATAAAAAAAAACAGCTACAACAACATCAACAAAGTACATACAACTGCTACTACAACAACTACTAACAACAACGCTATATACACTAAACTGTAAATTTATACAAATTGCAATAATAAACTTTTCTTCTTCTTCTTTTCACCTTTTTCTCAACAACAACAACAATGCTTACCATCAAAATAATATTGAAAAATGAAACCCAATCCCATTTACACTGCTCTTAAAAATTAATTAATTAAATTGAAAATCTCTTCAATGCTGAAATCTCTCAACATAAAACGTAAACGTAACCAAATAACCGTTAACTGTTAACGTAAACGTAACCGTAACCGTAACCGTACCACCCGTTCCATCGTTCTTCCTTCACTTCAGGGTAATGCGGCCAACTCATCGGAAACGTCAATGGCCACACAGCCGGGCGGTTCGGTGACATCCCGGGCGGCCAGCGAGACCCGCTCGGGCCCAGCCGGTTCGAGCAATGCGGGCGCTACAGGTAATAGCAGTGGTGGGACCGCTGGTAGTACACAGACCGGTGCAAAATTCCGTCATGGCCTATTACAGCTAATGATACACACCATAGATCCACTACACGATGGTAAGTTCGTTTGAGTTTGTCACATTGTGTTTTGCACAAGCCAAAAGAAAATCACAGAAAAAGAATCAAATTTAATAATGTGTGCCTAAAATCCCACCCGAGCCCATCCCCGAGACCCCGAATCAAAAGCTCCCGCTTCCCCAAAAGTACAAAGCTCCCCCTACCCATAACGCTTACATTAAAAACAAAAGCAATTACATTATACCAACTACTTATACTATATATAATTTACTGAATTCCTCTGAAAAATTAATCAAGACCAAAAACTGTTGCCTTCGGTTGTCCGAAGCCTTGAATACCCTTGCAAAGGCTTGGTAGATACTGAGAACATTCGATTTGATTGATGATTAGAAATAAAACTCATACGATCAAAGTTTTGTTAATACAATATATCACTGATTCCAAATAATCTTTATAAAAAGACACTTTCTCTCTGATAGTTCCTGATATTATAGCATGGTATTAATAACATTTTAATAATAACTGAGCTCTATAATGCTTAATATTCCGAATCTATTATTTATTATCTCAACAAGACCCTAACTTCTAGCTTTTAAGATCGACATATTTTGCCGAATTTATCAATAGTTACCTTCAGATAAATTAAAAACTGTCCGTAGCTATTTGAGCCAACTTATTATACGGCACTGCTCCATTTAGCTAGTTATGATTCGCTAAATTTTTCAATCAGCTCAGTTTGAATAGTGTATATATAATGTCATTCTGACCACTGCAAGGATATTAAAAGCAAAAAAAGAAAAAAAAAAACTTTGTACTCAGTTCCTTTAAAGTCTGTGTATATTCTGTGTTCCTTCTAATTGGATGTTTGACTTGCTAGCAAAAGTTACTTACACCTTACTCTTTACTCTCTCTTTCTCTCTCTGTATATTTATATATTTGCCGATTGGTTTTTTTTTTTTGCTTTTTCTTTATGTTTCGTTCGTTTACTTTGTTTGTTTCTGTTTGTTCGTCGCTGTTGACTTGGCTTTTGCGCTGGTTAGTTTTTAATGCCTGACCTTGAGGCCACTTATCGAATTACCAGGGGCTAGTAGCTCGGCCAGACTGAACGTCGCGTCGTCGCTTCGCGCTCGTCAATTTACAGCTGTGCTGTGCACTCTTTGCACCCACTGGCCCGCCCGATGCGGCCCTATGTCTACCTTCCCGAGTGCTCCGTGGCATATCAGGAGGGGGCACGTATTCCACGTCTCCGGCTGCGGCGCCGGACGTGCTCGCATTGATTTATTATGTATTAGGCACAGAGCCGACTGGATTGGATTGGGCTGGACAGGGCCGGACCGGGTTGGGGCATGGACATAAATATGTATGGGGCCCCGTTGCCACGGCAATGGCCCACAGCCTAAGACCAAGACAAACTCGAAACTCAAACTGAAACGACAGCTAAAGCCAAAGCTTAAACTAAACCAAAGCAAGCCACAGCAAATCAAAGCAAACTAGCCAGGGCCACTCCGGGCCGTTTCGGTATCAAGGTTTTCCACAGGTACAAAGTGTTAAAATTCTTTTACTAGTTCTCTTTTTTCCATCCACACATAAACCGAACTTAATTGTCAGCGGATATTGCTAGCTTGTGGGAAAATTGAAAATAGAAAAGCAAACAGTTTCGTACGCTGTCAAAGTCTTTAACCAAAAGGAAGCTGAATTAGACTTAATTACTCGCATGAAGATAATTTGATTTTCAATTGCAATTCAAACCATTTCTTGATCTAAGGGAAAAATCAAATACACAAATATATGTAGGCGATACGGATATTCTCACTAGGATTACCTTTTTTACCTTTTTTTTTCTGAAAATAAACTAGCCTTCAATTTAAATAACCTCCAGCCTAATATATTCCTGACTATATTTTGTGATTTCAGGAATTTTTTAATAATATTTTCGTTTTTGTTTTTCCCTTTGTGATTATTAATGTTAAATTATTATTTAATCTTTGCTGCTAAAGTTTCAATGCCGATATTTCGAGTTGTGCTGCCTCATTAAAATGCAATTTATTTTTCTATATACCATATTATTTTCGCTTAGTCATTTCTTTATATAATTTTGCTAAAAAAATTAAAGAACAAAAAAATTAAACCAAGTTACGAAAATATTTTATGTTGTTCAATGTCAGTTTGGAGTTACATTTATATACTATATACATATGCGTTATATATTAAACTATATATGTATCTAACTATTTGATAAATTGTATTCGATAGACATTCCTAGAATGTTGTACGCAGCTTAGACTGACGAAGACACTCGTTTATATTTATGAGTAGAATACCTATTCATATCTGGTATTCGTATCTTATTATATCTATATAACAGAGTAGCTTTAAGATTGCTTCGGTTGCAAAGTTCTATTACTTCGCTCCAGCATTTTTTCAGTTCACTCTATCAGTATCAGTTTTGACGCGTGACAATAACAAAATAATTTATTTTGTACATATGACTTGTGTACGTATTTATATATACATTACATATTTATCAACAATGTATGCATTCAGTGTTATATGTGTTAATTGTAATTACTTAGCAACTAGTACAATTGCGGTTCGGAACTGGCCCGGGCCCGGGCCTAGTATGCAACCACAATCCATCAGATATTCAATTGTACTTAATAGCTACAAGTTCTTAGCGAGCTGCCTGCATGCTTCGAGTTGGCGTTGACTAGTCGAGAGAATTGTTTGTTTATTTATATGTTTTTTTATTTTTTATTTTTGTTTAGGTCTAATCGTTTATATTGATAGACTTACACATATCATTGGAATGCTCAATGTATTAACAGTGTTTACATCTGTTTTCAAATGTGCTTTAAAGTAATTTGACATTGTAAGGGTTATGATATGGGATGTGCCCTGAAACATTCGTAAGGGAAGAGACTATGAGAAATGTGTTGTCCAATTAACTTAAATAACGTATGAACAGCCTTAACAATTCTCAATGCTCACATAATTAATTGTATTTTTAAAGGCAAATTCAAATATTTTACTTGAGAGACTCCTTAACTCTTTGAATATATAATATAATATAACCATCATATATACCTTTTGAATTACAGAAGCCTTATTTCCTAGAAATAAAACATAACAAGAAATTCCCTTTCGTATATAAATCATATAATAAAAGGGCTTCAATTGAATTTGATTTTCTAAATTCAATTTTTGAAATGTTGATCAATACTATATATAGTCTATAGTCTAACCATATGTAACAGTATTTCACAGCACTTACAAATCAGACAGAGCTGATAAAAGACTATTTGTGGAAAATATTTCAACACTATCCGAAATTAATAGTTCCCATCAAGTTCACATAATAATGCTTAGTTCATATGAATAGCATGTGGTTAACGTGTTTCCGATAGATAATACTCGTGTGTAAAAAGTATGCATAACAAATTAAAATAAAAACATATATTTACTAGATATAGCTAAGTATTAATATATACTAACTATAAGCTAGGCTTAAAACTAAGTATCTGTTCTGCCGATATGAACACATATGTATATGTATATACAAAATGTTAGTGCCAAATGCAATAATATACATGGGGTGTGCAAGAAGCAGCTCTTTAGCGGCAGCAGACGGTTTATGTAACCCCACTACGTACCACTTCATGCCACATTGACAACAAACAACAACCAGAACTACTAAAATTTAAATAAAATGAAACCTGTCCGTGTTCCCAAGCTAAAATTAATTCGCATTCGCATCAATCCAAAACCTCAAAATTTTCAAAAACCAAATCAGAAAAGAAACTCAAAAAGTTCCCAATTCCTAGTGCAAAACACAAGATCGCTGTCACACTCAAAAATAAAAAATAAAAAAATAAATAAACATACAAAAAAAAACCTTAAAAAATTAAAAAAAAAATTGCTAAAAAGTTAGACCAAAAATCCATGAGACTCTGACACGGTAAATATCAGTAGTGTATTCGTTTAGTTAATATATCTAGCTTTATTAGTCTTAGATGTAGTTTAATAATACCCCCAATCCCCTCTCTAAATTATCCCCCCTCTCTTTCTCTCTCTAAACATTCATGTCCACAACTATTGCTTCGATTTCAATGCTGTTCTATATGCGCGCGCGTGTGTGTGTGCGTATGTGTTTGTATGTCTGAATGTCTGTATCTGTATCTGTTTCTGTGCCCACTACACTGTCCTGCTAGCTTTCCAAACTCTCTGAAACGCTCTCTAGTCTATACCTCAACTTTAGTTTAGTCTCTAACCTACTAGCTAATACTCTAACTGTTAGATACTACTACTATTATTATCAACCTCCAAAATGCTATTTCGCAACTGACATCAACATTTTGTATAAAATATTTTCAATATACTCTAACCCAAAATATTAAAAATGGCATTTAGCTGCTTGTAAATTAACTTAAAAACCAAAAAAAAAAAAAAAACAAATTTAAAATTTAAACAAAAATATGTGAAAAATATATTTAACTGGGTTAATTCGTTTTATTCTAATTTTTAATCGATGCAATTTTATTCTTTCTTTCTTCTTCTTTTATTCGTTTAATTTTGAAAAAAAAAACTCAAAATATAAAAACACTTGGATTTTGCGTTGAAAACTCAATTCGTATTGTGTGCAAACAAAAAAATCAAACTACAAAAACACCGCCACTACTCTAATCTACTCTGCTACTGCAACAACAACAAACAACAACACATACACACACACTCTGTCTCTCTGTCTGTCTCTCTCTCTCTCTCTCTCTCTCTCTCTCTCTCTCTCTCTCTCTCTCTCTCTCTTTATCTGTGTCTCTCCACACTCTACACACTACACACTCTCTGTGTATGCATATTTTGTTTTCGAATCGAACCGAAACACCTTCCTCCAAAAAAATAAAAACAACCCAACACACAATTACAATGACAAAGATGATGTTCCAGGCAAAGTGGACGAGAAGGCGACTCAGCTGCATGCCATTGCCTCGCTTAAGGTGCTGCTGGATGCCACAAAGCCGCAACGCGGTGGCGCCACCACCTCGGCGGCCAATCACGTCAAAATAAATCTCAAGGAAACAACGTTGGCCGATCGACCCAATGGGAATATCGACACGACGCTCGATTCGGTAAGCTAACATGTTACGCTTTTTCTACGATATACCACAATTATTTATATACATGATATGATAATTTGATTAAACTAAAAAAAAAGTGCTAATGAAATAATTGCTCATGATTTCTAGGCATGATTTACATTTGGTTTTCGTTTCTTTTCAATTGTGTTTTAATCATATTTTGTTTAAATTCTGATTTTGGTATATGTATATTTTTGAAACGAATTGAACTTTGTCACACACAATGCGCTGCATTCTTCATACAACAAATCGCAGATGAATATCGTATAAATTTGAATATCGTAAAGTGTTAAATACAATAAAAGTTGAATATTGTAAGCGTCGAATATCGTATTTTTTAAACAAACCTGCCTACTGTTAAGTGTAGTGAGTGGACCAGAAAGTTACGATATTGACGATATCTTAGTACAAGGTACCAACTGTATCGTAAGATGTTAATTGGTTTTATTTGATGTACTTACATATACATTTTGATTTCCACCGTTTATTTGCCGAGCCCAGAGTTTAGAGTACCAGGTTCAAGCGCGTTGCAACATTTTCATTTGGATCATTTACAACAAATTTAATCCATAACTGTTGGCATGTTTTCTCTACATTGCTACTTGATTGATAGATTGGTTAAGTAATTGATGCGTTTGGACTGATTCTAAACCCAAAATTTAAGACACGTATGTTTTTTTCCAATTTGTAAGCCCAGGCAATACTTATTTATGTGTATTTTTTATGTGTTCTCTCCTTCTTTGCGCGCTTTGAAGCTCAACTTTAAGTGTGTAGACAGCCCTTCAAAAACAAAACAAACTGTTGATACAAATGCGGTCTCTGTGTACTTATGCAACGTTTCTGTGTGACTTACAAATTGAATATTTTCTGTTTTACTTTGAATTTATCTCTATATGATAACTTTCCATACACCTTTCCCAACAATCACCTTTCGTTGTGTATGTTTACTTATAACCTTAACTGTAATACTCTATCGTCCATGTCCACCATTCATCTCTCTGTCTCTCTCTCTCTCTCTCTCTCTCTATCTCTCAATCTATCCTCTCTCTTTATGTGGCTCTTTTAAACTCTAACTCTTTATCTCCATCTATCTATCTGTGTGTGCGTGTGTTTCTGTGTCTTGCCTAAACATCAGCCCTCAAAGCAAATATAATAATTAATGAGCTAATTCGGAATTGTGAAGTTTTGAAACCAATTTACGATCATCGTCTGCGCAGACGTCATTTGGAAACAAAATCATTTGCTTTGTATCATGAATTTTGTAATGTACAGCCTAGTGTTAAACGAATGCCGACAGCTCGCATTTAAGACTAACCCAAATAGAATCACAAAATTTAAAACTCACAATATTGTTTATTTTTCTTTCGTTCTGTTTAATTCACATGCTGCTGTTCGGTTAAGTCATTCCAGTAATCAATTATTCAGGCATTCGCAGGCACTCATTGCAAATTTGTAGCTGCCACGCGCTGTGCCAAAAGCCTCGCTACGCTCTTCAAATGCCAGTTCACACACCCACGTACACACCCATCATAGACACACACATACTCATACACACACATTCATCACGCCTACCTCGCCATCCAACACTCTGTGTGTACCTGTACCGAATATCGTAACCTGCTATTTAATGCAGCTACTCATAGACAACCTGTCATTTCTTAGTTTATTTTGGATTTGTATAAAAAGATGACAAAGCAAAATTACAAAATTCAAAGACGATTCAAAAACCCTTCAGCAAGAAAACATAATGCCCATTCAATCTGAACATTTTTCATTAGAATGCGACTCACAACTGACAATGGAAACTGAACTCAGCCCACTTCCGAGTTGGAACTGAGTCACAACATCGAAATCAAATTCGAAATCTAATTCGAAATCAAAATTTAACAGTCTCTTATGAATCGAAATCTTAAAATATCAATTCCACTTTGGCTCTCCAACAGTCCCACACTCAAATAATTGTAATAAATACCCATTCAATATGTGTTTGTTATGTAATAACCCAGAACAAAACTTATCCCCAACACTCAACTTCTTATCACAATCTCTATCTCTATCTATCTATCTAACTACTCTATATCCCAGTCTGTCTATCTGTCTCTAAACAGTGTTTGGTTTATTAATCGAGTTTTATTTCCATAGCTAAAGCTAAGCAAAGGCAAAATCTCACCGAATATTCTCAACAAAAATACCATAAATATATAATTTTCTTTAAAAAATATTACAAAAATACATACAAACGAAATGAATTGTTAACTTAACTTCAATTTTATATCAAAAGCCATCGTTAAGTGGTCGACGTCCTAGCTGGATTGAGCAGAGGGTCAAAATTCAGACACGCAAATTTAGCATCAAAGTTAGTTTCATAAATAATTTATTTATTGATCTCTCTTTCTATCTCTTTCTATCTCTTCTCTATATATTGCATACCAATTTTACAATTATCATTTTAATTGCAAATATCGTATAATCAAATTGATATATAAGCATATACACGTCTGTGCTTGTGCCGAGCGCAATGCCAGCGATACAAACTCTGGCGTTGCCTCAAAGCGCACGCGTATTGATTCGAACTCTCCTGCAGTGGAATGCAAGGGCAACGGCAGTGGCAATAGCAAACAAATGGTAGTTGCCAGTGGACTAAATGTGTTCCTCGCACCCAAATGTCTAGCAGATGAGGCAATCGGCATTATCGATTAGCATATAATAGATTTGAATATTATATATGTCCGTGACTATAAAGTAATGGCAGACAGATCGTAATGCTGGGTGGGGTCGGCTCAAGTGCTGTAGAACGGATAATATGTGAGAGAAAGCAAATTTACGACGCAAAAATATGAATAAAAATTTACGATATTCTTACATATACAGCGCTATTTTACAAATATTGAAAACAGTATGCGATCATTAGTGTATGTATATCACTACACGAAATATGTATATTATATATATATATATATATATATATATATATATATATATATATATATATATATATATATATATATATATATATATATATATATATATATATATATATAATGTCCAATTTACGATATTTATATATAATTATATACAACGGAATATATAAAAATCAGTATGCATATCGTTTGTATATATATATATATATATATATATACAAACGATATGCATACTGATTTTTATATATTCCGTTGTATATAATTATATATAAATATCGTAAATTGGACGTTATAACATTAATATTCTCAGAGTTAGTATACATACCATATATAATTGTATACCATTTTATCGTATATTATGATTTCCTCTATTAAACAATATTCAAACAGTATGTTATTAAGGATTTGCGATATACTCATTTCTAATATCGTTAAACATAACTCAATATTCCGCTGAGATTTGAAGGTCTATCCGTCCGTGATTTGTCCACTAGTTTTGCGCCTACTCATAGAGTAATGTGAATGACTCATTTGAGTAATACTAACAAATAGGTAACTTAATATTCTTGATCGATTTTGAATGACGTCAGTGCGTAGCTTGTCATCGACCACAGCTCGAACATTGCCCAGGAGCGTTGAGAAACAGCCGCAGGCGCCACAGCACAGAATATATCAATGAATTTTTTACTTAAAATCACCGTTGCCCCATGGCAAGTTGTAAGAATATTTTCACACTCGCATTGCTTTCCTGCCGCTTATACGAAACGTAGCCTAACCATAACGCTTGCTTATGTAGTTGAATTAGTGTTAATTTTCCATATATCACCTATGTAATACTTACGATATTTAACATGTTTTACTTTCTAGTTTCGTTACACTTTGATCGACTTTAGTTCGCATTGAGAGTCTGTGTGCGTGTGCGTGAGTGTGTGTGTGTGCGTAGCCTATCTTTGTATGTGTAGCCGAAAAGAATACAAAAAAAGTACTGCATTCGAGCATGCCTCTAAAAAAACTAAGAAGCTGAAATCTGTGCACGTTACAATACTCGATTATCACCCTCTTAAGCTCGTATAACTAGAAAGTAAGTGAATGCACATTGTTTGTACGATTTTGCTAAATAACACATACTCGTACACTACTATATATTTTTTAACTCTGGCCACACTTGAACTCGTACTACTTACACGCACCTTTTGAATTTAACTAGCGTCCATCTGGCTTCGGCTGTCTGTGAGCGTGTCCACCAACCCAACTCGAAATCAAGCGAAGAACTCTTGATCTGATCAAAACAAACATTCCCCATAATATCGAAAGAAACTCATATAGCCGAAATACATATATCAGACAATACTACCCATGTCGAGCTCATACACATTTAAATATATATATTTTTTTAATATACTAACATACATACGATATATATATATATATATATATATATAATTCTATTCTTAACCGAACATTTATTGTATACAAATCTAAAAGAGAACAAGTCCATTAAAGCACTACAGATGCTTTGGCTTTAACATTTTGTAATATATATATATACGTGTATTCGCATATGTAAGGCGCCCGAAATTATCGAGGATGATCCGGAGCCTTTGAGCATGGCCTGGCCGGATACGGCCCGCAAGCGACTTACGTACGTCCTGGTCGCCCCGCTTCTGGTGCCTATGTGGCTGACATTGCCCGACACCCGGACTCCCCGCGGCAAGCGATACTTCCCCGTCACCTTTATAGGCTCCATCGTTTGGATAGCCGCCTTCTCCTATCTTATGGTCTGGTGGGCAAACGTCGCAGGTGATACGGCACGCATACCACCAGAGGTACGTACAAAGCAATGAAGAAGATGAGGATCATCAAAAAATACACACCATATTAAAGTTTTTCATAATTTATTTTCGTTCGTATATAAATTATAAATAAAACCCTGATAATTATTTCTTAGTTATAATAATGAATAATACAAATGGTGTTAGCTTTCTTAGTCAATAGGCAGCAATAACAGCTTCTGACCGACTCACCGTTTAATCAGAATCATGAAATAGAAATAAATGCAGCTGGATCCGTCATTTTGCAAAACCCATATGTAGATACTTTCGAAAGCATTTCTTAAATAGACTCTTTGTCTACTCTAGATTGTGGATAGTTTTTGCTAGATAACTCTCGGACCACTAATCTGAGCATCTTCATCTTCTTCGATGACTGGCAGCTGTTCCAAAGAGTATCCATTTTCCCAAAGATCTCTTATTTTCTTGTAGTTTTTCATAAAAATGAGCAGTGCCTATTACTAACACAGCTTCTCTAAACAGTGTTCACTACACAGAGCCTCTCCACAATGCTGCTATTCTTTTACAGTTAGCACCTATTTCCACATTACATCAGTTTTGTATATATACCCTCATGGTTCATTTCCATTTAGTGCGATAGCGATTGCTGCATTATTATTAGCGTTTGCATTCTTGCAGGTAATTCCTCAGTATTTTCCATCAATCTTTAAGTTATCATTTCTCCGCTTAGGCTATTTCCTGTGTCGGTTGGAATCTGTTTACCCGAAACTTAGCTGCGGAGAGCACTGCAATCATAAACCGATCATCTGCGTATAGGTGGATCCTGCTCCCTTTCATAGATGTTGGTTGAGGTCCTCACTATCTCGATCTATAGTTGGATCCTTTACGTAGTGTTGCTGTATTACTCTTTAGTTTCTTCATAGTTATTTCCTAACTGATCCCATCTCAGCTGATGTACAAAGTTCTTTTAACTTATCCTCTTTTCTACGTGAAATAACAATCCCTTTTCGCTTTCTTAGGTGTTACCGTTTACCTTCAGTAATCTCTAGTTCTATATACATACTTTTCATTTTTCGCGATATTATGGTTCGATAGGTTGTTCGACAGGCCTACGATGGTCTGCATGCTTTATGTGGCATATTTTTTATTGCGGAATCCGTGATAGGTCACGTTTTTCCTGTTGTGATTTTTTTAAAAACTGCTCATCACGATTACAGTATCATCCGACAAGCGATATCCATTCGATGTTATTGTCATGTGTACTCCTGCATCTTTCACCCCAGATGCACTCAATATTTTTCTTCACAGTCTGTGATCAGAGATATAACGGTCCTATCTTAGTACCCCTCTAAAACAGAAAAAAAGTTCATAATTAGGCCAACTACCAATCGCAATCCAGTTATCCATTGTGAATCAACTTGTCTTTTGACCTGGAACATGGATTATTAGTGGAACTCCCCAGATCGTCAATATCAAATAGCGTTTCCTTATATTTGTGTATATATTATATTTGCGCCATCCCACTATGATACGAATGATAACGATGATAATGACAATGCTGTTTCGTTACGATGAACTTTTACTGAATTCGTATTTATTGTGCAGGTCATGGGCCTTACCTTCCTGGCGGCGGGAACATCCATTCCGGACTTGATTACGTCGGTGATTGTGGCGCGCAAAGGCTTTGGCGACATGGCTGTGTCTAGCTCCGTGGGCAGCAACATATTCGACGTGACTGTGGGGTAAGTGCAGCAGCTCTTTTGAACATTGTCAAGATATATTCCATTTGATGGACAGTTGAGACTAATGTATATATCTGCCAATTGGATATGCAGCTTGCCGATACCCTGGCTGCTCTACGGGATTATCTACGACGCACCCGTTGAAGTGAATTCGGTGGGCATGGTGTGTTCCATAACCATATTGTTTATGATGCTCGTTTTTGTGGTGCTATCAATTGCCTGCTTCCGTTGGCGCATGAACAAGGGGTTGGGCTTTACCATGTTTCTCCTGTACTTTGTCTTTGTTGCCGTGTCGCTGATGTTTGAATATGATTTGATCACCTGTCCCGTGTAAGTCCGAATCGGGGCAGATCCGCAACTTTGCAACAAAGACAAAAGTGGCAAACACCCTCTCACTTCCACTCACACACACACACAAACAGACAAACAGACACACACACAGAGACACACGAACACTCGTAAACCAAGTAGCTAAATTTATATACAAAACAAATCAATGAATTGAATTAACAAATTGACTAAAACTAATCGAATTCTTAAGCAAATGCATAAATCACAACATATAATACAAAGAGCAAAACAAGAAGCCAAAACCAAAAAAAGAAAACAACAAAACAAAATACGATCAAGAAAACGAAAAGCAAGGTTAAAAACGAGTTAGTTAGTGCTATGTGCAGCGTTTTTTTCCTTTTCCAACAAAAGAGACATTTACTTTAAATGTTTAGCCGCAACTTTTGAGCCGATATAAAATATAAAGCAACAACAACACACCTACACTCACACACTCTCACACACTCTAACACACAAAACTCTTCACCTCTATCAACCTATCTATGAATCTATCTTTCTCTCTACTCAAACTATAAACCTTAACTAACTTTATCTATAATTGAGTATATACTATTTAGATACCAACAAAAATTACCAAAAATAATGGCTTCCCAATCAATTACTTTACTTAAGCGTTTGCGTTTCTCAAATTACTATCTATTTACGAGTATATCAAATCTAAGTACTTTCTTGGCACAAGCACCTTATATACGTTACGAAACAAGACAGTCTGCAATTATGTTGGGTATATGTTTTATAAGCTCTTGCAAGTGTTGGGCAATTTCTTTCAGACCCAATTCGAGACTTTAAATCTTTTCGAATCGCTTGGTCAAGCTGTTTAGATCACCCCAAAATGTGCCTAGCCTAACCTGAACTCTTCGAGAATTGCAATAAACAAAAAAGGCTTTCTAGACCAAAATGTGTTCTAAAATCAAAAACATATATGCATTCAAGTTTTTTCCACAATTCAAGGCAGCCAATTAGTGCTTGAACTTGTCGAGAATTCTTAACCTTCTGAAGCGCAAAATATATACAGCTAGTTCAAAGCTGATATCAACCCTCAAGCAAGTAAATATGTGCTAGAGCTTCTTAAAAATTTTATATTGGAATTCTTCTACCAATTCAAGGTCTCTATTCGAGAAATCTGATTTTTCTGTTTTTAGCTGAGCTGTCAATCAGTCTCAGCTCATTTCCAACACTTGCCGCCCTCCAACACTATAATTTGCGTGCTCTACCAACTATATAAATTATTCTATAGTAATTTTCCAAGCACTATTAAGACGAAATAATGAAAGCTTTACGCCAGATAGAGCCTAAATCAGTCTAGTTTATACGAAACTTATACTATATATATATACATATATAAAAAACTTATATACCACACGCACACTTACATCGCATATAAATATATGTATATATTTATATGCATATATATATACTTACTTATATATTGACCTATATTAATTAAGTGATAATTTGCGTACTTATTAAACGACAAAGATGATAAGCTAAAACTATACTCAAAGAAATACTAACATAAAATCTAAAATTATATAAAATATAATACTAGGCATACTTAATCGAAAAGAAAAGGAAAACATTTTGCTAAGCATTTGCCAGACATAATTTAAAAATGAACAAAAAACGATCGAAACTTTATGACTAATTGTCATTCTTGTATTATGATTATGATTATTCTGATTATTATTATGATTAACACTTATGATTCTTGTTGGCGTGCGTAACGATGCAGTTATTTCAAATGAAACAAAATATTTCTTAAACTACGTATGAATGAAAATTAAAAACAATTTTCAACTAAAAACAAGCAAACAAACAAACAAACAATATTAATAATTTCATATACTTTTTGCTTAATAAATCCTCTATAAGTATATATTTATATAAACACACACACACATATATATATATATATATATATATATATATATATATATATATATATATATATATATATATATATATATATATATACATATATATGAGCATATAAACATATTTATATGCATGCGAAAACAATATGAAACAAAAACTACTTGCTGTCTTTATTTACAACGTACGTAACATTTTTCTTAACTAAACCTAAACAAATCTTAAAACCTTAAACCGTAAACCGTATATCGTAAACTCGAGAACAAGAGGAGGAAGAAAACCAAAAACTAGACACATTACATATATACATAATTATATATATAAACGACAAAGGAAAACAAATATATATAGGTATATATGTATATATGCAACTTTATCTTAAGTAGGCAATATATCCAAAAACAAATATCCCAAAGATCGTTTGCATATTGAAGTTGAGCAAACATATAAAGATACTGAAAATACTACGAAATAGTATAAATAACACACTAACACACATAAACACTAAAAAAAAAACAAAAACAAAAAGGAAAAGATGATAACAAACCACACAGAACAGAAAGCAATAATTTTTACAAGTCGAACGCGAATACATTTAAATGAGAACTAGTGGCAGTGACATAACCTTATATACATATATATAATATACTACTATATAAAAATACCATGGTATTAAACCAAAAAGAAAATACTGTTTATCAAAGCACGGCCAAGATGAAGAAGAATCAGAAGAACAGCAGCAAAAATTGCATGCAAGCCATCTGGGTCTATTCGAAGTCATCAGATAATATATATATATATATATATATATATATATATATATATATATATATATATATATATATATATATGTATCTTGCATGGTAACCTAGTGTGTCTGCTCTTACACCCCATGGGTGCATGCACATAAACACATACATATATATTCAAATTATATATGGATAACATACATACATACATACACAGAAAATGAACAGAGAGCACCAAAAGAAAATATCAAATAAAAAAAAAATACTACGATAATACGAAAATACAACATTGTATAAATACCACGAGGCATTAAGTATGTCACGCTAACTAACGTGCTTAGCCGAATGCTCGATAAGCCGCAACTGGAAACATGGCACTAGAAACCACCAAAAGAACACCCCCAACATTCGACATTATAACCACATGTAACCACATAACATTCATGGATACACATACATAAACCATGTGCTTTAAATGCTGGACGACTGGCAACAGGCAGCACTGAGAGCGATAAAGCTTACCGTTAGGTTGACTGTTTTTTTAATGAGTTAAATGAGGGTTTAGCAACTGTTGTTGTTGTCATATGGTGCTTAATCCTAGTCCTGTATTTTTCTGCTTTACATTTTATTAAACGTAGATTTAATCTTCGGTTCACTATTTTCTATTCTTCCTTCACTATTTTATTTATATACTTTGTATACACATACTCTTAGCTTGAAAACTTGAGAATAGAAAAGAAATATGGAAAGACGAAGATAAGAAGCAAAAAAATAGGAAAAGTTTCCTCCAATGGAAAGGATTTAATTGAGATAGAAATAACACCAAATCTTTAGGTCTAACAGATAAACCGATAGACCGTTTTTTGTAGGCCCTATATAAGTATTTGATCTTCATTATCTGAGGCCAGTTAGTATTTGAACAGAATCTTAAAATTTTGAAGTCATTTGTGGAAAAAGTATTTTCAAATATTGGCTTAGTTCTGTAGACTAAACACGGTTTATATTGTAGTGAAAAATACATCTAAAACATACTTAAAAGCATTTTTTGATTAATGCAACAGTCGAACTCTTGCCTACTCTGAACAAGTACTGTTCCGTTTTTACTAATTTAATCAGTTTTATTTCTTGATTAATCCGCTCTCAAGCCCAGCTTCAGTGCCAGCTGCTATCGACCCTGTTGAGCTATATTTTATATATAGATTGGAACCCATAAATTGACACTCAACACTTTCTGTCTGTCAACATATTTCTACTTTCTGAACGCTCAATTCTCAGGAAAATGGGCGCGGGAACATAAACCAATCAGAGCAAAAGAAAACAATTAACTGCTTTAAATAAAAACGAAAAGAAAAGCAAAAATATAACTTCCATTACTTACAAAACAAACAACTAACATAAACTTTTATATTTGCTGTATATGCTTAAAACTAAACAGTAATCTTCCAAATTAACTTTAAAAACAAAAGGCATACGACTACGTACTTATATATACATATATACATATATATACATATAACGCATAATGTATATACATATATATATTTATATATACGCTATATACATGCTAAAAACTTATTTATTTAGAATACATAACACTTAGCACATCTTATACACAAAGACTCACACACACATACACACATTTACTTTGTCACATACACTCAAAACATATCGCGCCCACTTTTCTCTATAAAGTACTACGAACGAGTACAAATAAAACTTTTGTAGAACTATGATAAAGCATATTCAAAAACTTAAAAAAAAATCGATAAACAAACCTAAAAATGTATCGAACAAAATTGTTAATCAACTAGCATTTCACATGGAATGTTCATATACTACTACTATATACTTTTCAGGCACTTTCTCTTAAAAAAATAAAAGCAAAAACAAAATAAAGGATCCCCATCCATAGAGCGTAGTACAAATGTCCAGCGTCTGTTAACATTTACAAAGACAACAAACAAATCAAAATAATTGACACTGCTGCATATAAATACACAATATATGATAGTAATCCAAATCATTATCAGAGCCAGCGTAGTTAGCATCAATTGTTCAAACGACATTCACAACTCGAGCCCCTCTCGATTCCCAGATCCTAACTCAAAACGCACATACCACGCACTTGTCAAGTGGAAATCGTTAAAGTATTGCTATAAAGCAACTTGTATAAGATTATATATATATAATATATACACATATTATATAAAAATATACATATATATATATATATATATATATATATATATATATATATATATATATATATATATATATATATATATATATATATATATATATATATATATATATATATATATATATATATATGATTGTTATGGTTATAGATTTTTAACAAGTTGAATAATTGCGTAAAGAAAAAACAAACAAAAAATACAAAAAATTGTTGAAAAATTAGTAAAACTGTTCAGAAGCATACAACAGAGCAAGTAATAATAATAATAAAATTAAAGCAAACAATTTAAAGATTAATAAATAAAATACAGTATATACTTTATGAAATATTTAAATTATATATAAAAAATACATTGTTTAAAATTAAAGTTAAAAGGAAACTGAAAACCAACAGAAAAAAAAAAACATTTAATACGCGTAGAAATTTTCTGTCTGCTAATTTTATCCTCTGACCAAAATTTTTAAGTTCCAGCTTAAAGTAAGTATTAACAAATTAAATATAATTTTTGACTTGAACAATTGGCATTCTTAAAACCTGATATTAAAAAATTCTAAAATATGAAATTAGCAAACACGAACAATTACTGGCCGCTACGAAACTCTGAGATCGGAAATAATCGAATTGAATCGAATCGAATCGAATCACCCAAGCACATAATCAGTTCAGCTTTAAATACGATATATAATTATCATAGTTTATATATATATACAATAAATAATATAAAACAAATATATATATATACTTTTATAAGTATATATATATGTATATATATAAAAGATGTATGTACCCACAGAGAGTATGCGTAACTTTCTTTCCTTCCTAATTTCTCTTTTAATAAATAAAGCCGTGTATAAAAAACTTTAATTCATAAATACTTATATATATATATATATATATATATATATATATATATATATATATATATATATATATATATATATATATATATATTTTACACATATAGGGTTTATATCGAGAATCGTTTCAAGTTGCGTCCGTTGTATAATACAAGCAAAAAAACGAATAAGACAAAAACGAAACAGAACACGAAACAATAAAATGCGTCTACTGCACGTGCGTTGCTTAGCTGTCCGCTTTCGTCTGCATAGCGCATAGCTGATCGATTAACGATAAACGATTATCGTCTGCATGCTCTCGGACTATACCTTCAATTAGAGCTGGGCGCGTGTCGCATTAAGTCAACGGAAAGCGTGTGACACAAAAATACAGTTATCGAAAACGATCGAACAGATCATGGCTTTAATAAAGTAGAGTGATGTGAGTCGCAAAAAATGAAACGAAAAGAAGAGAAAACAACACTACACGAGCCCAACTCTGTTTTTTTATTAAAGCAGCTAACGACAACGATAACGAAAACGATAACGATAAATAATAAGAAGCGAATCCAGCAAAAAGTAATAGTTAACATATTGGTAGACTAATTTAAAGTTTTTTATAGCGTTTTCAAATTTGTAAGTATATAACAACAACAACAACAAGAACAATGCGTTTATTATTTATAATAGGCAATGCAATTATCGATCGTAGATAATACCTATCGAAATCGTAAGAGTATCCGTCGTGTGTGTAATACAGCAAAAACCAAAAAGAAATATGTATACATATATACACACATATATAATATAACAAAGTATATTTCCTTACCCACCAGCGATTTTTGTGTTGTTGAGTTTGAATTGTTGTGCGATTTTTACTTTACATATTTTTACATACATATTTACGTACAAACATATATATAGATATATATGTATAGTGCGTAGTCGTATAAAGTCAATATATACAGGTGTATGTAAGTGGTTTATTTTGGAAACGGTCACGGCATGTAATGTAGTACATAACTGTTAATTTCAACACACCTACAGACACACACACACACACAATATATATATATATATATATATATATATATATATAACAATGAGAGAGTATTAAGAAAATACCACAGAAAAACATGAAAAAGAATAGAGGAAAACGGAAAAAACAAAAAGTAAGAGAATTAATTTTAATAACTGATACGCTTTTAGCACATAAGATTGTACAAATAATTTATATAAATACATACATACACAAACAATCACACACTAACGGAATATTTAGTAAATTACATTTCATATATATAGAAACAAATCTCGCAATAAACGAAAATAGATTTTAGTTTCTGTTGTTTTTTTTTATTGTATTGTATTTTTTGAACAACATTTTGTCATATGGTTATTTCGTATGCCCGATTTGTTGTTGTATTTGTATAATGTAAGCCTTACAAACCACAGAATGCTGATCTTAAGGATCGCTGCTGTAAACGAGTCAAACGAACGTGATGAAGCCATTGGAATAAAATAAACAAAAGCGAAAATAGAAAAATACAAATAAAATAAATACCAAAAGAAAAATTAAAAAAAAATACAAATAAAAGTTAAAGTAAATCCCGGGAATCCCTAAACTTGCTGAACATATAAATTCGGCTTTACTTTAAAAACAGTTGCAAATAATACAGCGATACAGCTATAATACAGAATGTTATTTACTTTATAGAAGTATATGGATATACATATATATATATATATATATATATATATATATATATATATATACAAATATATATATATATATATATATATATATATATATATATATATATATATATATATATATATATATATATTTAAATACGTATATATTTAATGGAAACATTTAGATTTTATACAAAACACAATCACGATCACTCCTCCCCTCCCGGACATCAAATCAGAGCTCATCATTCAAAGCAAATACCGCATGGACTAGAAGCAAATCAAATAAATAGTCAATTTCTACATACATATATATAGATATGTGTGTATACATATGTATGTATGTATGTATGTGTACTTGAGCATGGGCTGGCACGCAAAATAAGCGAGTAATACAAATATGACAAAAATTAAAAGTTTATATAAAAACGCATTTCGATGAGAAGAAGGAACGACACTTATGTAAATCAAAACGAAGCTATTAGATACAATGTTAACTAGTTATTTAGGTGAAATATACAACAAATCACACTCAGATACATTTGAATCGTAACGCTTAATAGAAACACACACACACATACACAGTCAGTTGAACGAGCAATGTAAAATACCGTTACATAGCCAAGTTGTAGCAGAGCCGCAGCAAAAACGAATTAACGTATATGAGATCGTTTAATCAATAATACATTTTTGTTAACAAAAACAACAAGAACGAAAAAATTGTAAAGCAAAATTGCATTCTGCAAATTGCAAGCATACAAAAAAACACACACACAAACACACACAAGATATATATATAGTTAATGTTCAAACCAACTAATATATAACAAATATTATATAATACAACAAACTTAGACTGTATGTTATTTTCTCAATACAATACCTACCTATAAAAAACAATAAAAACAGATTCAATAAAATGAGTTATCGAAAAGGCACAAACCCCTTGTTTGAATTGGGCGCGCATGGCAAAGCTGTTTGTATGAGTGTGGCTACACTGGCAGTCAGTGCTACCCATTTGCTGTGCTGTGCTGCCATTTGCATTCAAATTTAACAGCTGAGTGGGCAGTATTGCCACTCACGTGAACGCGTGCACTGTGAGTGTCGGCTTTAACATTTTGTCATTTTCTGCGCGTGGTCACACCGTTCCTTTCCATGCGACCAACAACACAGAAACGTGTGTTTTGGCTACCACGCGTGCTTTTAGTAAAATAATAATATATTGGAGCAAAGCAGCTCTGAAAAATAGAATTTTTTCGCATCAATAACAGCTGCACTACAAGCCGGTCACAATGAGGCGTCCCAAGAAGGTATGTTAAACTTGCAAATAAAAGACGCAATTTGTTGCGACTGTGAGGTTAAAAAATGAACGGAAAATGAAGTAAAGTTTGCGAGCGTTCAACAATTTTAATTGATTTTGCATTTGCAGTACGAAGCCGGCGAGGCCACACAATATATAAGCCGCCGCGCAGCACTGCGGAAGCTGCAACTGTCGCTGAATGATTTTCGCCGCTTGTGCATCCTCAAGGGCGTTTATCCACGCGAGCCCAAGCATCGGAGGCGCGCACAGAAAGGCTCCTCGGAGATAAAGATATTGTACCACACCAAGGACATACGCTTTCTGCTGCACGAGCCCATCGTGTGGACGTTGCGTGACTACAAGGTATGTGGAGTATTCGATTCATTAGGCAGTCAAACTTAACCAATCTCTGCTTTACAGATCTTTGCCAAGAAATCTGGTCGGGATCGCGCTATTAAGGATTTTCGCAATCTGAAGCGACGCCTGGCCTTGTTCCCCGAAATCAAACTCGATCACATTGTGAAGGAACGCTATCCGACATTCATCGACGCGCTCAAGGACCTCGATGACTGCCTCACCTTGCTCTTCCTGTTCAGCACATTTCCGTCCTTGCACTTGATACCGCGCGAGCAGTCGAATCTTTGCCGTCGATTGACCATCGAGTTTCTGCACTATGTGATCGCCTCCAAGTCGTTGCGCAAGGTGTTCATATCGATCAAGGGCTACTATTTCCAGGCCGAGATCAAGGGCCAAAAGGTCACCTGGATAGTGCCGCACTACTATCCGTTCAAGCCGCAGTCGAGGCAGGAGGTGGACTTTAAAGTCATGTCCATATTCGTGGAGTTCTACACAATTATGCTGGGCTTCACGAACTACCGTCTGTACCATGGACTTAATCTCGCATATCCACCACAATTTCCCTCAAGCATGCTGCAAGACAACGCGGACACCTTGAAGGACGAGACAAGCTTCGTGTCCGAGCGCATTTCCGCTCTCAATTTTGAGCTGCTGCGTACGGACAAAGTGCAGGAGGATGAGGAGGAACCAGACATTGATATGGAGCTGCTCGAACAGGACGGCGACTCCAAGCGCATCATCAAAATGAAGCAGGAAGCGCAGGAAATAGCCCGTCTGCGCACTCTCTTCAAGGGATTGAAGTTCTTTATAAATCGTGAGGTCCCACGCGAACCCTTGGTCATCATTATACGTTCCTTTGGGGGCAAAGTCTCCTGGGATTCGTCCGTGTTCTCCGGCTCCACCTACGACGAGAGCGATGAGAGCATCACGCATCAGATCGTTGACAGACCAAGTCTGAGTACGCAGTACATATCGAGGGACTACATCCAGCCCCAGTGGGTCTTTGACTGTGTGAATCAGCGTCAGCTGCTGCCCACCAACAAATACTTCCTGGGTGAACTGCTGCCGCCTCATCTGTCGCCATTTGTCGATGCCAAACGGGACACTTATATACCGCCCGAAGAGAAGGCGCTTCATGATCCCTCGCTGATCGAAACACACGGTAAGAAGACCAAAATCTCTTCAATTTTACAATCTGCTAACCTCCACTCTTTCCTTTCGACAGCCCAAAGCGATGATGAATCGGACGAGGAAGAAACAGCAGCACAAAACGAAGACGATACTGTGGGACAGGAGCTGCTGGATGCGCAGCTGCAGCGCGCCTACCAGCAGGAAACAGTAGAGTACAAAAAGTACGGCGGTCCTGACGGTGTCAACGAAGATGAAGAAGACCCAGATGATGACGATTTCGATGACGAGCAGGAAAGCGACGAAGAGGAAGAGCAGCTGGATGAGCAAGAACAGCGACTACAGGAAGAGGTGCGTCCCCATAATAGCCATGCATTAGAGCATGTATATGTTATAATATGAGAATTCTTAATTGCTTGCAGAAAAAGAAAATGTCCGTGCAGTCGGGCAAAGTGCACAAAGTGAACAAAAGGCAGCTGCACAAAGCCGAAGTCGATGAGCATCGGCTGCAAGCGCGCATGGTGAAGCCACGTCATCGCAACCTGTTCCGCAAGCTGATACGCGAAAAGCAGACCAAGGAAAAGGAGGAGTGGCTGCTGCGTAAGAAGCGACGCAACATCGACAGCGACACGAAGGAAGCTAAGAAACTAGCGAAGCGGGAGGCAAAGAAAGCAGCCGCCGCTGCTGCTGCTGCTGCCTCGCAGCTGGGCGCCAAGTGAAAGACTCTGCTTCGCGGTATTCCACAACCTGTGTCTTCTTAGAATTAGTTTATACCCAACAACAATAAAAACATAAATATAAATGCGATTAAGATAGGTTGTTTTTTATAATACTTTTAACAGGCTATAACTTTTTTAATGTTATAATTAGCTTCGGTGCGGATGTATCCTGACGACCTCTGCATCAGAATTGACTACCAATCTTAAAAGGATCGGACCAGCAAATGTCATTCAAGGATCCATTTGGTAGACTTGGGAACATTCCGGTGTGCAATGCTTATAGCTGAAGCTGTTAAAGCGTTGTTGCACTTATATTATATTACATCATATTATTAGACGAGCCCCTGATTCCGACGATGATATAATGATGATCATTCAGAATCGAAAACGGATTATGGCTGTTAGCTTAAAGACTGAAGAAGGCTATTATCTGTCTAAAACAGATAGTGATTTCGGTCTGCAGTTGCTCAGGAATAAACCAACGCAAAGAATGTTAAGTAACAGCGCAAGAGCTCTAAAGTCGTCCGCTTAACAGCAAATGCGTCTGTTAACCGGCAAAATTATAATCCACTCAAGTCAGATCTGGGAATTATATGGTTTTGGTAAGTCACCAAGCTCAAATTAAAAAAGTATTTCATCAAAGTTGCACAGTTTATCGGTTTATTTTTAAAGCTAAAACAAAATTTTCAAACAATAGGATCTTTCGATAATCGATTTTAAAATTTAGCGGGATGTGGAAAGAACACATGAGTATAGTATATAAAATTTAAAATATGTATAATCATTAAATGGAGTATAACAAGAAAAACAGCAGTAAAGCTTTAGAAACATTTGTTATAAATAGAAAAAGATCTAGAGCACGGGATCCTTTATAATTGATAAGATTTCTAGTTTGGGTAAACTATAGTAATCGCCTGGCTATAGAAAAACTATTTTTAGATTTTTTTTTTTAATTTTAACTAACAATTTGTCGCTTGCATCGTATAACCTAAATATTTGTATAAGTATATATAGTACTCGTATATTGTATATGCCCTGACACAGTCCAAGTCTGTCATAAGTAGTACCTATTACACTATATATTTAAATTAGGTTTTGTTTTTTTTTTTTGCCTTTGTTGTATATTTTTAGAAAGTCATGCGTTCGTCGCCGTTGTTCTCTAGTATGTCAAATAAACCGTCTAAATAGAAAAAATGCTAAAGGATCTGTAGGATATATGTTCATTAATCGCTATCGCTGTTGTCGCCGCCTGCCGCGCCATCCTCATCGTCATCGCCGTCGCTGTCCTCCAGCTCCGGCATGGGAAAACGTAAAATAGCCGCAATGCCCGTTAATTGAGAGAGTTCTGAAAAGTTAATTTAGAGTGTTAATTAATAATATTTCATATTATTTTATAGATAGATCCTATATAAAATCCTAAAATACATTTAAAAAATAAAAGAATATGATGTAAGATTCAAGAATTGTGTCACGTGGTACTGAGTATCAGTCAATTAGAGCTCGATTAAACAGCAGCCTGGCATCAAAAAATCTGTAACTAGTTTTTAATTGTAAGTATTAAAGTTCTTAGATGGATGTTGGTAGATAACACCAAACATTCAAGTTCTCAAGTATAACCCAGAAACTAACTAGCTGAGAACCAAATCATGTTAATTACTAAATTTATACATCCGCTGTATATGTTTGAACTAGCTAAAGAACTTATCGCTGAAATTCTTGTTTAAAGCGAATTTCCCACAGCTCTTGGCCAAGATGTAAGTCAAATCAATGCCAGTGCACAGTCCAAGCAAACCAGTTAACATGTTCTCTTTAGCTGTGCACTGGGCGTAGGAGTTGCAACTGACATATCCAAGGCTGCCCGCTTCTAGAAAAGTGACTCACTTTTGAACTTAACATTCAACTTGATGGATATTCAATTTGCAATTTACAATTTTACAATTTTACCATATGCAAATGCGTTAAAAAAATAAAAATGAAACAAGCAAAACTAGAGAAAGAGATAATTAAGTAGAGTTATATATGCTACTATAATTCTCTCTACAGTTGCTAGAGCAATGTAAAAAACTAATTTAAATACCAGAAATGTCATAATAATCCAAATCTGTGCCATTAAGTTTAATTTTAATCGCCTCATTAAGGAAATGAGATGACCAACGAATTAAACTACAATCGCATTATAGATATCTATTTTTTGATGTTGGTCAAATCAGCTCATCGTCACTATCAGAAAAGATTTATATTTATGGGATCGGAAACGGTAGATTTTGTCGTTGCATACATCTGAGCAATCATATCAAACCCTGCACACGATTTATCAATGGGTATAAAAAGCAATGAAAAGTGCTCAATGTGGTAACGTTTCTGTTCGGGTTCTTGTGCTGTTCGTTTTGTTTGCTGCTCAATAATGGAATAGAAATTGTGGGTCTACTTTATCTGCACACAATTCAAATCAAGTACTCGAGTTTTTTTTTTTTATTTATTTTTTTCTTGTTTACACTTGCTATACAATGTTTATATAAAGGCTATTGCGAGCTGATGAAAACATTCGCTTGGCAGCGAAGAAACAAGTACTTGAGGAGGCGCTGCCAGCGATAACGAGTTAAACGAAACGCTGTTGAAATGTTCGAGTGGAGAGCTGAAAGACGGACCAGATATGCAAAATTCATTTCACGAGCTCCATCGAGCTACAGAGACTATTACAATGCATACAAAGTATAGAGGTTCTATTTTAAACACAGCGTCGACCCATTTATGTGCATCACAAGCCAAAGAACGATCAGACCGAATCTAACGAACTAGAATATACGCTTTACTGATTATGATAATAAATAAAACTAAATAAATAAATAATAAATAATAATACAATCCTCATAATAAATTTTCAAGAATGAGCAACATCCTTCCTGGTTCTAAGTTCCATTTTCTACTAATTTAAATTACATATTTAAACAAGTAACAGTGCTCTAGTCGAGACTGCTCGACTAGGGGATACCCTGAGCCCTGTGAAGAGCCAAATATCAAATCATTCTACGATTTTGTATGCATACATACAAACAACACATACACACATACATATGCACGCACGTATAAGCGCGCGCTCTGCCAACTGCGCAGTTGACGCAGCGACTGCGCTGGGGCAGCAATGTGGACATTACTATGGGAACTTAATCGTTTAATAACTTTTCTTAGCGATGGACTAAGTGCATCAACTTTCACAACTTATTAATGGCATTCATATGTGTGTATGTGCCAAAGCACAAGTTTCTAGTATTTGATTTGCGCTTTTTACAAATAGAGGGCTATTGTGGGCGAATGGGGCGTGGCATCCAAAATCTAAAGATAACGTAATCTCCGTATTCATTACACGCAACTACACAGCAAATTTGAAGTCTCTAGCTTAAACGATGTACAAACCACGCCTTAAAAGCACATTAAAATTATCGATAAATGCTCATAAAATCGAAATGGAGTGAGTTATCGGAAAAATTTTATAAACTTATGCAGCGTATGGTATTATCGAGTATTCATGTAAAATTTCAAGTCTCTACGTTGCGTACCTAAAAATATCTCAGCGTTCACACAGACGGACGGACGGACGGACGGACGGACAAACGGACAGACAGACAGGGCTATATCAACTCGTCTTGTCGCGCTGATCAAGAATATATATACTTTATGGGGTGTGGCACGCCTCCGTCAGCCTGTTACATACATTTTCACAAAACCATTATACCCTGATTTCCCATTTTCAATGGGCTCAGGGTATAAAAATAAGCCAATTTTTGAATCAAGGTAAGGCCATCGACAAAAATTATGATACTATCTTTAAAATCAAATATGCTACTACAGTTCTATAACCAAACTAGTAAAAACAGTTCCTCACTTTTGTTTAGATTGCGAAAAACTTGGCCTTCCTTCCAAATGCAAGTATTTACTTTGCTTTTGCTATTCCTTTACTTTCTATCCTATGCTGTCCTTAACAAGTCTGCTTATTCATTTGAAATTCTTTCTCTTGAATTTCCACTTCCTATATAGCCAACTTTTCAATCTACAGGGTATACAAATTGGCAAAACCGTTGCCAAGTCGCAAACAATTGATAAGAACGAAATAAGAAAAAGAACAAGAATTGACAAGACGTGAGTCATTTACCAAGCAGCCAACAAATTCCTATTTAAAGCGACCCAAAAATATTTCGAAAACATGTAAAATGCAATTTTAATTAACGTCAAACTAAATTTATAATCAACATAAAATTGAAAGTGTCCCCGCTAAAAATATATGAAAAACCTCGGCCTAAAGTCCAACATAGACTAAGTTATGTATTGCGGGAGATCCCTTCAACAAAATCAAATATATATATATTCATATATGTATTTATGTGACCACATATGCATTTGCAGTGCTCGGCATGTAAAAATAGAATTCTTAACGAGGTCATTAGACAGGGGGAGGCCTGCATCACACAACTTCTACACCAGATCGAAAGAACATCAGCCATAGACATTTTGCTTGTATTCTCTAAAGAATAGTCGAGTGAATTCGGTAGCAGGCTTAAGGCAGATTCAAGTACAATGAACGTCCAAATTCATTAGAGTTTAGTTAAAAAAAAAAAATATATAAAATATATATATGTATATATAGACATATGCATATATGCATAATATAGATTGTGAATTTCGAAAGAATTCATATACAATTGCTATCTAAGTTCTACATTATCATTTATTCTCGAGTGCCCACTGTACCATTTGAGTCGTAATTCATCATTTAGCACTTTTTCTATGCTAATTCCAGAATCTTTTCACCATTTATTCATATCAAATACTTACGTTCTCCCGATATATGCATACTGGAGAATATTTTCACCTCGCCTCCGGCATCGCGCACTGATTCAACCAAGTTAACATATTCTTTCCTGAGATTTACGTCTTGGCATCTAGAAAAAAAGCGAAAAGGATTTTAAACTAATTTTTTTTTAAATAATGAAAATATATAAATAATTCAAGATCAACAGAAATTGAAAACTCAAATAAAACATATAATAATATTTCATTATCAAAATATATAACAAGCTAGAATGATCTGAAAATTGTAGAGCTTTGTGTAAAGGTAATACTTCATTTTGCAGAAAATTAGTATTATAAGATTTAATTTTAATACAATGTATTTCATTTTTATCGATCTGCAAAGGATACCCACAGAAGTGTACTTGACATATTTTTGAGTTTCTAGCTCGAAAACTGCCAGAGCCTTAGATTTATCCGATTGGCCAGAGATAAATCTACGGGTTGTATATACACATTTATGTACATGCTAAACCCTAACAACACGTTGTGGTTCCCAAATTGTTCGGAAGATGATATAGATGAATTAACATAGTAGTAAGATTTAAAAACGGAAAGTAAATTGCATTAGAAATAAAAACATTACAACGTTCAACTATTGGTTAGGATCAGTTGTGTGTGCTATCACCCGAAGCATGCAAAATATGAAATTAATGAAATAGCTACACGAAGTATTGCATGTATCACATGAAACCCTGAAGCCGCATTTGGCAGATAGACTGTAAAACCAATTAATATCTATTACGATTCGAAGTACGTGAATATTGCACATCACAATTCGATACGAAGCAAAACGCTTATTCATGAGCAAAAAATTCATTTGTTAGGTGCTTACTAGAACACCAATACAATTATCTGTATATATGTATATCTATATCCATGCATAATGCATAGGTTGTTTAGCCTTAGCTGGAATTTGTGGGATCGCAGGTGTGACATGAGGTTACAGTTATAGTCTATGGACTAACTGCGATGAGAATGCAAGTAGTCAACTCTAATCAAATTGTAAGCTCTAGAAACAAATGAGAATTCAAAATGCAAGCATGCGGTTCAAACACCTTATGTTAATGCTACAAAGATAAACCGCGCAAAAAACTGCGCCTCCCCATTATAAGAGAAACAACAAACAACAAAAAACCAAGGTATGCAAAAATAAAAATTAAGCACAGGTAAAATATCAATTATCATTTTTTTATTGAAGGCACAAAAAACGTCTTGATTGTGCTTCAAGAGCGCGAGAGAGTGTGACCATAGTATCGTGTCGATCAAGCTCTTTAACTCAGTCTCTCACTCTCTTTGTGTGCGCCTTTGTGGATGCTATTCACAAATACGTGGCAACGCGTTCCACAGCACGTGTAGCAGTCAGTGCTGCCAACTCTTCCGGACAAGAAAATGCTAAATTAACATTTCAAACCTGCTAGAAACGGCTAGATCAAATTTAGGAATAGCCATTTTAGTTTTTATGAATTATAAATTATAAACATAATTCCAAAACATTTTTAATTGCATTTGTACACCTCGTTCTATGAACTTTCATAGTTCCCCCATCGAATTTTGTGGCGCACAATATACATAGCTAAATGGTCTATTGGTGAAATCGCAGAATTGGTGGCAATGTACAAACACAAGGCAGCTTCTTGTTGTTTTGTTTTAGGAAGCATAGTTGATGAAAACGTGATTTTATTTTTTTGTGTGAAGCAGCTTGTTTGCTGCTTATGTTTGTTTGTTTTGTCATGTGCCTGCAAATCGTATATTTTAGAAACTATGCTATATTTTCAATATCTGCAATAACTTATTTTCGTCATTTCGATCTATAGTTAGCCAATCCTTAAACAATGGATCTTGCAGGTTTCCCGCGGTTTCTGTTTATATTGAATTTTTGGCATTTTAGTTTGCTGAGTCTGTCGCATCTTTAGCTTAATGAACGATTTTAATAATTGTGAAATTCTTGTTAGAGATGGAAGAATATACAATAAGATGGCAGGGCTGCAACGATATATTGTAGTGCAACGATATATTGTAGTAACGTGATACCACCTTTCGTAATTTGAAGGAGTATTACCAGAATTTTAAATAATGCTATAAAGTGCCAGTTTGATTTTAAAAAATGCCACATTTCCCGCCACCAGCTAGTTTACAATTTTTCCTGCATTTCGCAGTTGAAAAAGGCCAGATCTGGCCAGTAAATGTTTAAGTTGGCAGCCCTGGTAGCAGTCGGAGAGTAGCCAAATATATATGAAAGTAATAGCGTATGTGTAGAGATGAATTATTGACTTTTAAATACCCTGTACAATCAATTTAGACAGAATATGTAAAAATAGTTTAACTAATATTATGAATATATTAATACAATATATTAAATAATATAATATATAATATAATAATACATAATCAAACATAATATAGCATATATAAAGATACCAAATGTATGTGAATTTTCAGCTTACTTGTTATCTATACAATACCATCAGTAAAGTTTTTCACACGAACAAGTGAAATGTGATTCTATGTATATACTAATGGAAAGAAAATAGAACAAGCGTATATACCCAATGACTGTTTTCGCTATAGGGTATTCGAAGAGAGCTGAAGCGAGCGTGAGTCTGTTCGTGTAGAATTAGTTGTGAAGCCGCTTTCTTGCAATGCGCACGTTTGCGTACAGAGCAAGAAGAAGAATAGAAGAAACAAGAACCGAACCGCATCAAATCAAAAGAAAAAAGCGTCGCGCTTGCCACGCAAAAAGAAATTGGTGCTAAGAGAAGCGGCACAAGGAAAATAACAACAAAAAGAAAGCAAAAGGTGCGTGCAGACCAAAGTGAAAGTAAACTGTTTGCTGTTGTCGATATTGGTCATGTCAAGTGCAAAAGTCTATAAAATGAAGGAAGAAAGAAATGAATTCAAGTTTTGGGGTTTCTTTTGCGGAATTTACGGCTTGAGTCAGCGCTGGGCAACGCAGCTGCAACAAATTGATCGGTGTATCTGTGAGATACCTGAGTAACGTTTTTACTCATCATCTGTTAACCGCAGTGAATTAAATCCATTGTCGCTATTGTTGTTGCTGCGTGACAGTGATTGCACAATGAAATCAATTGTTATAATGGAATTAACGGAACGTAGGTGAAAGAGCCATGAGCATGCAACCAGAGGGGTGGCCGCGGGCGGAGGCCACTGCAGCCAGAGACAGCGAAAGGCCAATGTAGCTGGCCTCAAGACGAGGCGGGGGAGCGAAAATGCATAATTAACTGTATCGCATGTCGTCTAGTATCTAAATGAATATGAACTTTTTATGACAATGAAATCAGATCGAGAACAACTATGAAAACGGAAAATAACGAATACGATCTGCATTACGTTACATTTATCAAATATAATTTGAAACAACCTAGAGAAAACTTTATTGACGACATGTTTAGGATTCGATAAAAGTAAATTGGGAGAACTAAAGGATTTATAGGAAAATTAATGAACTAGGGAATTCTTGCTTTAAAAGTTTTCGGCTTTCATCAGTGCAGTTGGAAAACTTATTTTTGTTTAATAACGATCATCTCAAGTTTAAAATAGATTACGAATCCCATATAAAAATAGATATAAGATATATATTCAATAAAGGATAAAGGATTAGAAATTAATGAATCATCTTCGATATTCAGTTTTTGGAATTTTCCTATAAACCATAACAAATAATTGGGGACTTTCATTTGTGCAAATCGCAAACTGGTTTCAAATTTTTGGTTAAATGCAAAAAACTAACGAATTCGAGCGGTTCACATAAAAACTTACTTTACGTGTTTGAAACGGGGACTATATATTTCGAACCTCTCTCTAAATTCACTCGCTTTGTATGGAGCGTCATTCAAACGTACATTGATCAATCAACGACTTTTATATGTCACCACGTCAACTTAACCCGAACACAACACAACTTCGGATGAATGCAAAGAGTGGGACACATAAGAGTCGGCCTCGAGCTGCCAAGCCTCAGATACTCTATAAACTTGATTGCTGCAATGGTGACATATAGTTCACTTACAGTAGACCTACGATATTAATATACCCCACGCTAAGAGTATTTCAAACTAGCGCCCTTTCATTTCTTGCACAATTCCAAATACAAAGATAAAACCAAAAATAAAAACAAACTTTCGAAATGTCCCAGCAGCTCGTGCCCAAAATAAAATTATAAAACAAAAGGAGAAATAAACAATTATATATCGAGTCAATATTTATGCAGAAACAACAAAAGGCAAAGGCAAAAGCAGCAGCGCTGCCGCTGAGAAGAGGGGCACGTTATACGTAGCATGAAGCCTGTTGCACAGCAGACGGCCCTAAGCCAGAGACTAGAAAAACGGGTTGCAACAAAAAAATATAAAAATGATAAAAAGAAAACAGCGAAGGAAAAACGAATGGAAGACAAAAGCCAAACAAAGTAAACGGAGTGGCGGGGGTGGCGGGATGCCGTCAAAGACTTTGCCACAACTTGATGCAAGTGGATCATGTCGCAGCGCAGAATATTGGGGCATGTGGAAGCCAAGTGGCCCAATCAAGTCATATAAATAAGAAATAGAATTTCAGAACTTAAAATAAAATAAACAAAAAGTATTTAGCAGCTAAGAGCTGCCAACTTGGCAATGCCTTAAAGTCATAGACGGAGCGATTTATTAATTATAAAGGTACACATGCACATATACTCGTATATGTATATATATCTTGTCTTTATCGCCCACATACATGCTAATAATTAGCGCAACTTAGAAGGCGACGGGAAGAAATGGAACAGGCAGAACGCAAATAAAGTCAAGATACGAATGCAGATACAGATACAGCTACGAGAACAGCAGAAACTCCCTATCGCGAACAGCTACGCTTGCAATTTATTATACGCAAATCACAGTCGGCCGCATTTAAATGTCAAAGGTTCATTTTTCCGATAAAACAAATCATATTCCAGTCAGTTGAATTCATCGATGCTTTCTCTTTCGTTGGAGTTCACTGTATTCAAATACAGCAACAAAGATTTATCATAGACAGCTACAGATACAGTTGCGTACACAATGTAAAGATTCAGATACATTGTACAGAAATAGATACAGTTACTTGCACAATATAGATACAGATAACGCTACAGCTACAGAAGCAGTAAGACTACACATGGCTATTAGGGCGTGTGCAAATCTGTAAATTGAAACTGTTCTATAAACAAAGATTTCAGACATTGCCAATCAAGCTAAAATATATAAATATATACATAGAGACATGTATAGAATTCATTTACTGAATATGACCAGACGGATACGAACAGACCTGCGTACTGAGCGAAGCTTGAAACACTTGATACGCGTGTGAAAGCCAAACAAAATAGTAAATACTTAAGCCGAGCTATGTGGCAAGACTACCTAAGTAACTGAAATAGGAAAAAACAAAAACTAGCACAGAACCTGTATTTATGTTCATGGCGGGTCAGCGTAAAGAAGAGAAACAAGAACAATTTAAAACCCCCGCCTTTAGTAGACAAGCTTAAAATAAGCTTTATAGGAATGCGAAAGCGACTACTTTTAATGTATGCAATAAAGCATAGAGTAGACGAAACATTGATTTAATTATAATTATATTATATAAACTAATTATTGATTTAGATGAACTTCGTAAGAACACGCAAAATTAAAACGTTTAATTTAAAGCGATTCGCATATAATTTATACAATACATAAAAAAAATCTATATTAAAAAAAAAAACAATTAAAACAAGTAAGAGTGCTCTAGTCGTGACCGCTCGACTAGGGGATACCCTGAGCCCTGTGAAGAGTCAAATATCAAATCATTCAACATACAAACAACACATACACACATATGCACGCAAGCATAAGCGCGCGCTCTGCCAACTGCGCAGTTGACGCAGCGACTGCGCTGGGGCTGCAATGTGGGCATTACTATGAGAATTTAATTGTTTAATAACTTTTCTTAGTGACGGACTAAGTGCATCAAACTTTCACAACTTATTAATGGTATTCATATGTATGTATTTGTCAAAGCACAAGTCTTTAGTATTTGATTTGCGCTTTTTACAAATAGGGGGCTATTGGGGGCGAATGGGGCGTGGCATCCAAAATCTAAAGATAACGTAATCTCCGTATTCATTACACGCAACTACACAGCAAATTTGAAGTCTCTAGCTTAAACGATGTACAAACCACGCCTTAAAAACACATTAAAATTATCGATAAATGCTCATAAAATCGAAATGGAATGAGTTATCGGAAAAATTTTATAAACTTGTGCAGCGTATGGTATTATCGAGTATTCATGTAAAATTTCAAGTCTCTACGTTGCGTACCTAAAAATATCTCAGCGTTCACACGGACGGACAGACGGACAGACGGACGGACGGACGGACGGACGGACGGACGGACGGACGGACGGACAGACGGACAGGGACAGCTATATCGACTCGTCTTGTCGCGCTGATCAAGAATATATATACTTTATGGGGTGTGGCACGCCTCCTTCTGCCTGTTACATACATTTTCACAAAACCATTATACCCTGATTTCCCATTTTCAATGGGCTCAGGGTATAAAAATCTTAAAAATATTAACAAAATAATAACTCAAAAAAATTTTATTATTTAATTATTCAAAATATAAATTTAAAAAAGTAAAATAAAATTTAAAAAAAAAATAGTTTTTTGATAAGAAATTCATCAATTATAAAAAATCACTGATAAGAAAATATAATACCAATATTAAATCAAATTAATTCAATTTAAATTTATATATTTTATAAATTTTAATATCGTATGATTATATGTCCTCATCAAGCAGATATTTAGCATTAACTGTAAATATTTTAAAATTAGAAACGTTCCCAAATTAAAAGATAAGACAAGAATTTACTACACTTAATCAACTTCTCATAGGCAGAGATAAGAGATCAACAATAATGTTAAATGGGGTAATAATAGAACTTACAAAGCCAATAAACTAATGAAACGAAATCAACAGAAATGTAGACTGACGTGAGAGATAATTCTCGCCAATATTTGATCAATATTTCTAACATTTTCTTCCAATTACAGTTCCTATAGAATATAAACATAAACGATGCTCACTAAGCAGCCAGACTATACCATCTCAGAGCTGGGCTGCCCGCAGCTACAACAACAGCTGTGCTCAGACAGCTGCTATAAGAAACTTCGCCTACAAGCGCCCAGTTCGCATCACAGTCCCAGTCTGACCCCTGGTCCAAGTTCGAGTCCGAGTCGGAGTCGACTATTGCCGTTACGCGAAACGCTAGACGATTACTACAAGCGGCTGCTAAGTGAACAGGCGGCGAGCTGTGGAACAAGTCGACAACAACAACAACATCAGCAACATAGGGAGTTAAATGATAAATTGGCACAGCAGAAAAGGCAAAAGAATCTGTGGAACGAGCAGCAGAAGAAGCAGCAGCAGCTACAGTGGAACAGACAAAGGTAACACCAATCATAAATTTTAAAGTTATCAAGGTTTCATTTTTTAACTATACCACTTCTCTGTTCTTTCATGCGCTATCAACAGCAATCAGAAATGTCGAGATAAAGCACTAGTAGCTGGAGGTGGGGCTGGAAGTGGAGCTAGAGCTGGAGCTACAACTAGAGCTCAAAAGCTGAACTACAATAAATTAAGGACTGATTTAACGTGCTAAATTTAACATAAAACACTGTATACACTTTTTTTCGCATAGGCCTTTAAGCTAGTTCTAAGTAAATCAAATGTGGAATAACACTTAATTTTATTGCATGCCACGCAAATCTTTTTACTTTTTAAATGGAATTTCAACGGCTCATTAAAAATGTAAACGGGCTATGACAACGGGCACTGTTCAGATACAGATACAGCTATACAGACAGCTACAGAAAAAAAAAAAAAAAAAAAAAAAAACACACACACACACACACACACACAGCTACGTGAGCTTCAGATACAAATTAGAATTCAGACAAAACGTAAACAAAACAAAAGCGAAAAAAAAATACAAATTAAAGAGCCAAAAATGGCGACGGGCGTCCAACCTTGATCATGAGCATGCCACAGTCAAGGGGCGACAGTCTAGGGGCGTGGCGGGTGGCCCATTAAATTAGCGTTTTCGGACGTGCTCTCTTTAAATGGCTTAAATTGAGCACACAAGCTGTGCCCGACTGAAGCCGCGGGAAGCGCTCGAGATCGTGGCGAAGAGGCGACAAATTCTATGCTCTACAAAAGGTAAACTTACTGATTACATTAATTATTTACTAATATTTATTCAAAATTATTCAAATGTAAAGAAAATTTAATGAATGCATTACAAAATATGAATAAAGCATTTGATCACCATGATCACCATAAACGTTATGTCAAAAAAATAATTATAGATTTATATAAAAGATTTATAATTCATTTTCGCAAATCTATAAGTCCAAACTGAAGGAAAACTGAAGAAGTGAAAAAAGATCATTGAATAAGTGGTCAAGGGATAAACTTGATGTAGAAACATTGATTTGGCTTTAATGTGATTAGAAGTAAGTAACGACGACTTAAAATAACTGGGAACGCTACAAATGAAATCATTTATGATAAAATAACGCACCACCCATAAAATCGTTATTTGGTTAGTAACAATAAATATATAATAAATAAAAACACAGATTCATGAACTCAGTTTCAAATATGAAATCAAGTAAGAGGTATGATTCATCAGATATCAATAAACATAACTGAAATACTATGCAGTTTTTCAGCTGCAAAAATTACTGATTCGTCATTCGTAATTATAGTATTATCATCATCTACAGTTGTCATAATGTTAATACATCATTAGAGCTAAAAATGCTGAAACTCATTGTACTATGACGGTTCAACAGATCAATGACCAAATAATGAATGAATAACTTTTATATAATATAATAATCTATGGTTTTACCAACTAGGATATTCTTTTATATTACATAAACCTTTTTTCATGCTCGAAGAATTTAATTTGGTAACCTCGGAAACACCACTACCTCATAAAAGTCATCGTAGCGCATCAACAGATGCTACATATGGCAAATAAAGAACATAAAACAAAAATCAGACATTTATGTTATAAACGAAAACTGTCGTAATGATTACTAGCAAAATTGTAAACGTTTAACGCTTGGCGCTGTGGGCTTCTCAGCTGATCTTGCTGCTTGATTGAATCGTATTCTGTAAAACCGCCTAACTTCGGTGAGAGGGGATATAAGTGGGTATAAAAATACAATGTCATCTAAAAAAAAGCAAACATTTCATTCAAAATTTGATGCCGATGCCCATATAATTGCCAAGTTTGATTACGATAGTTTTGAAAAACATCTCCAGTAGAAGCTATATATAATGTCTCTTAGAGCTTACCTGAACAGATTGTCGGAAATGAGCAAAGTTTCTATAGATTGCGCCTCGGCGGCGCGCAGCACGTGCTTTTTGCCATAGAAGGCTTTGGCTGGTTCACATTGCAGCATCATGTAGAAGACTTCCAATGCCTTAACCTCGCCCAAGGCTTTTGTGTCGGACATTTTAGCCACCACAGCGGGATCTTGCAGAACCTCTGCGAAAATAAGTATTATCACATATTCAAATTTCAATAGTTCTACTGAGTTTTATACACCTTTGAGCGAATGCTTGAAGCCGGAGGATGCATGGACCAGCATGAATCTGCTTTTGTTATCCAACAACACTTTGCAGTCCATTTTAACCGCCTGCTGAAACATATAGTCGTAGAACTGGTCTCGCACAAAGCCCGGCGATGCAATCAACACACATTTGACTATCTCGAAGTTAACATGCCGCAATATGCTTTGCATGACTTGCTCGTAGAACTTGGCCAGGCCCTTCTCGTGCTGCTGCACGTTGCCCTTGCGCTTGCGCGGTATTGACACCTCGATCTTGCTTCGCACTAGCGTCATGCTGGCCGTAATGAGGCAGACATGGGCCAGCCCCTCCTGCATAACTACAGCCGCAACATCCGCCGACTGGGTGGGATCACAGGCCATGTCAATCCGCTCCAGCGCGATCGTATCCCACTCCGGTTTGCGCAGCTCAAACTTGCGATTCAGTTCTAGATCGAGCGTATGATAGGCGCCCATCTTAACATACTGATTCTCTTCGATGTTGCGACCCTTCAGACGCAGCACACAGGCCTGCGTATCAAAGTCGATGCTCTCCACGGCAATGGTCAGTGTGGTACGCACTCGACTGCTGGTGGACGATCCGGTGGCCGTTTCGTTCTGTACCTTGCGTATGGTGGTGCTGCGGACACTATCACCCTCAGCAATTAGATTGTAGGCGTGCCACATGTCCTCCGGCTCCTCGGGAACGAGAGTTACATTACTGCATTGCGGAATGACAATACAGTTTTTGTATACGCACATTTAAATCAGCAGCACTTACCCCTGCATGCCCTTATCTACGTATTTGCCAAGCAACTTCATATTGAAATCTTTGCTTTTCGAATTGAGGCGCCGCCGTCTGTTACCAGCAGACGTTGAATTATTGTGCTGCTCCTCTTATATTTGTTGTTGTTGGCGTTGCGTGGTTTGTGTTTTTTGTTTTTGTATGCTTTTTGTCACTTGCATTGAATTAAATGTTTCCTTAAGTCAAGCGAATCGTTAGGCATTGTTATAAGTTGTGTGTTTGGCGTTGAACTTGACCAACAAATTATTTCTATGAAAATTGCCAAATTCCACACGGCGAACTTTTTGACATTTTAAAACAGCTGTTCGGTCAGTGTTGGAAAATTGTCGTGAGCAACACCATGCGTTCAACTATCGAAAATCGGAGACGTCTACAATATGATCATTTGTAAATATTAGAAAACACGATGTTGTACAAAATACATTTCCTTTATTAATGATACAGCTTATAGATTTGTACGCATTGTAAGAGTCATCTCTTAACTTAAACTAACAGCCTTTCAATTTCTTGCTGTATGGATGTGATCTGCGATTTCAACTGACTGCCCTCGTTGGTGGTCACAGAGCACGCCACAATCGGACGGGAAACACCGCAGGCACGCCCCAACGCCTGCTTGGAGCGCACAAACACATACGGCACATTCTTGTCCTCGCACAACAGCGGCAAATGCAGCAGAATCTCAATTGGCTCCGTGTCGCCAGCCAGCACAACAATATCAGCCAAACCGCGATTCAGTGTCTTGGTGGCCTCGTTGGCTCCCTTCCTCAACTGATTGTAGTTGAGCGCCTGCTGCAACAAATTCATAATCTTAGCAGTCAATTGGGCATCGGCCAAGGGGAATGCTTTCGGGTTCACCTCTTCGGTCTGTAAAAAATTGCTTCCATTAGTGAAACATGTTGACAGTAATATTAATATTCACAAACATACCATTTTCTTGTTTTTTATTGGCGTTTTTTTTTTTTTTTTTTTTTTTTGGATATTTGTAAAAATTTAAATGCAACCTCTCGGCTTGAGTGCTTCACTGAGGGGCAGAGTTAAGAATGAAACGTTTATAGAAACACGTGCGTTGCCGCTATTTTATGCTGTTTTACAACACTGAAAAGTGAGAGCTATTTTACACAAGTGGCAACGCTACATGTAAATCGTTAGTCGATAAGTGTCTTATCGGTCGACTTAAGCGCCAGAGGCGAACGAGACTCATCAGCTGAGAAATCTATTGCATATTTTTCTTGTTTAACTTACTAAAAAGTATATATACTGTTTAAATTTATGGCATATATCTCTAATCGAGTTTTGCGAGGAATAGACCCTAAAATATTTCATGATTCATTTATAAGCAATCGAAATTGATTTCCCAATTTCTTTTGTTTTATCCCATGTCATTGTAACAGTGCTAGATTTCGTCAGATTTTATCGTAAATGACAGCTCCAGGATAAATAATCAACGGGACTCCTCCGTGGAACTACCTCAATATAAAAATTCTCTAACATAAACTACAATATAAATCAATTTCACTTTCAATCCAATGTTTATTGATTCGCCTAGGTGAAGCAATCAAAATTATTTGAAGCCACAGCACACGCCAGAGTTCATTCCCACTCAAAAGAAAACACAGTTACGTGAGTCTTACGTTAAATACAAAAGGAATTCTCACTTTTTATTACCAATTCATCTTGCATACAATTTATTTAGAAGTTCCTGCAAGGTAAAAGAAGCAAGTTAGTGCGCTATATGGAAGCATTAAACAGAAATCACTTACTTGGTAATGAGACCATCCTTCTTGGCCAGACGGACAATGCAATCGTCGGATTCGCCCATGCGACGGATCTCACCACAAATAGCGTAAGTTTTGGTTCCGTCGGTTTGGCGACCGGTTTCGGGATCCACAACAACGATGCTCAATTGCACAGAAGCGTGGTCCTTAGCGTGGATGATTCTGTTTGATGCCGAGCTGTAACAACATCTAAAGTTATCCCATTGCCGAAGAAGCTGCTGCGATTCCGGCCTTTGCTGGACGTGGAAACACGTGTTCAATACTCACCATTTACGGGGCACGTACAAATCAACATTCTCACCGGCGTCGTTCTCCATTATGCTGCAATTGAAAGCATGACGTTTTATCAGTATTTTAAAATTGTTTTCATTCGTATAAATGATATTTAACATACATTTTGTAAAACTTTACAAATTAGCGACCCAACACTCGTCAATGGAGGCTGAAAAGAGAAAGAGTGAAGTTGGCTGCGCTACAGGGCTGCAAAACTATCGATAAGAAAAGTAAACATTTTATGTGTAAATTTAATTAAATTCTATCATTTAATTTAATTGGATGAATGAAAGCACTCTCTCTTTACTAATTTTAGTATCATTGCTGCAATTTATAAGTAACCGTATCCTTGGAATAACTTGAGTTAACATATTAAAGTTACGATTTGATTTGCCGATTATTTATATTTATTTTATTTCGTCAACAAATATGGTATATGCGTAAAATGCAATTATTCAAGTGTGTTAAATCGTTTCTTAAAATCTTAATATAAATGTTCATTCAGAAACCAAATTTTTATGTTATCACTTATTGCGGCAATGCCCATCGATGTTTTTAATCGAATGTATCGATTTCTCGAAAGACGTTCATAAATATTTATTAGTCGTTTGGCAATGTGAAAGAGAACTGCTGTGTTGCATCAAATTTGGCGCCGGAGCTTTCACGGCCTCAGCGCCCATTGCTAAATCGGTAGCTATTCAACCCATAGTGCTGTATCTTTAGAATAGAATAGTTGAAATTTTAGCAAACGTGTTAGTGTTTATTACAAATTGGATAAAAGCAAACGCGCCCACTGGTTACTTTAAATGTAAGTATTGATTTTGGACAGAGGCTGTAGCGTCGGCGTCCTTGATCCGATGTCAGCGCTGATTTTCCGTCAATGGGACTTCCGCAGGACTTTTTTTTCTACTTTATGTGTATTTTTAAACGCATGTGCGTGGGTGAGCTTATGTGGGTGTCTGAGTGTATGACTTTGTTATTATTGCGAATCAACGCGTCTGGCTGACTTCTATATTTGCTCGAGTTCATGTTGTGCAGTGTGCGAAAGTAACTTTTAAAGAGACTAAATAAGCGAGCAGCCAGTGGAATTATGTCTTGCAATTATAATAAATGGGTACTAGAATTGTTAAATATTAACTATAATTATATTGAGAAGCCTCTATTATCTAGCCATTCAAAACAGAAGAATGTAACTGTTTTCTTTTAACATAAGACTGCAACATCAAGTTGCAGAATATACAAATGCTTAACAGAGCCATTCCAGTGTGAAATCTGTTGTTCAGTGCATTATGTGAGATGAACCAAAATATCTTTTGTTATTTTTGGCGTTGTTTCTGGAGCTGCAGAAGTTGGATCAAGATTATTTATACCAATAATTCAGTTTTAAATAAGCAATAAATTAATAATGAAGATAAACCAGAACAACATTTATTTTACAGTTAGAGCAACAAATTGAAATAAACAGTTTGATTTCATCATCACACAACACTTGACCAACTTTAACAGTTCCCATCTAAGTTATTTGAAACGGTAAGCTTAACCGTTAATTTGAGTTCACAATTAATCGACTTGTTAGATACTAGCTGACTTGAGGCTAGCTATCTATACAAATAGTCGCATGTTACTTGGCTAAATAAAGCTTAACTAACTTGCGATGCTTTTATATCAGAGCGAAGCTGATTCTGCTATAGAAATTTTAGTCGTGTCCGCTCAGTTGCCTTTCAACTCTCGGCACGTTCGGTTAGTTCACGGTGCTTTCTCCGCCGAAAGCTGTGCGGCGTGGTCGTCATATATGAGTGTTGTAGGTGCTCCGCGGTACGTTGCAGTCGTAAATATCTGGAAGACACTTCATAAGGCGCCGACGGACAGCCTCTTGACCTTTAAGGCGTATGTGTGTGTGATTTTTGCATATTGTGATAAACGTGAAAAATGTAAATTTGAATGTAAATTTATGCACTGAAATGAGATCATTTAGCTAACGTGGGCTGCTATTTATAAATTATATATAAAAAGTATAAGGCAAAATACAAAATAATTGCAACACAGGCAGATGAAAGTGAAACTAATTGAAGGGAGAGACATTTCATTATCTTCAAATGAATATGCATAAAATTCAATAGTTTTTTGTTAAAAAATAATAATATGTATAAAGGATGAGTAAGCTTATAATTAGAGAGTACAATGTTATTATTGTCGATGATATGGATGGCCTAATGAATGTGGGCAAGCTCAACCATAGTAATTGTTGGAATAGCTATCAAAACCACTTGTTGAGAGTTGTCAGCAGTCAACGCTTATTATATCATATCTTGCCGGTAAACCAAGGAAAACTATTTATTAAAGCCGAACAATAGATTAACACACCAAATTACTTTGATAGATTTTTAGTTACACTAGGGGAACTACAAGATTGTATGTAGTAAAACTTGTTTCTATTTATATCATAACAAATATTTAACTAATATGAAAACCCTACAATTAGCCACGCCCTAAGTAGAAGGCAATAGTCTAAGCTCATGAGAACCAATGATAAGTGATATCAATGATTTAGTTATTATCAATGGTACGGCTATATCTTCCACATTTCTTGACCTTTGCGGAATGATAGAATTTCATAAAGCTAATATACTTTCCTTTCGCTTCGTGAGCAAGCATAGTAATTAAACTTAGCCCAAGTTTACAGTTAGCATATGAAAAACTAATATCAAAAGAAAAGTCAAGTAAAAAGTAATTAAACTGGGCCCACATTTGCAGCCAGAATCTGATATTCCCGCGTATAACAAACAAATGAAATAGAATAACAGTAATGTCTCGCTAAAGCAGACACCTGCTAGTCTATAAAATCTACTTATTATACAAATATTTGTCTTTGTTAAACTGTATTATGAATGAATTGAAACTGAAGAATTCAATTTTAAAAATCTTTTCAATAAAATAATTTGTGAGGCTTTACTGTACTTTTTGAAAAGCCGTGATGTCAGCACCAAAATGCGTGCCTGCTGCGCCGCATGTTGTTGATGACGTCTAAGAGTACATGTGGAAAAGTTTAAGTAAAGCACTTTCTAGGTCAAAAGTTGAAAGGCAACGAGTCGCTGATGATGATGCTTTTACAAAAAAAGAAAAAAAAAAAAAAAAGTGGCATCAAAAGAGAGATGAAACTAAAACAAAATGAGAAGCAAACAAACCACGAACCAAGTAAATGTGCTGGAAGACAGGTCGATTGCCTCTGCTTTGGCCGGGTTTAGGCCGGGCCCGACCTGGCCCGACCTGGCCCACCTGTCAGTTGTCGATAGGAAAATTGTAGAATTAAAAGAAAATAATTATAATTTTAATTGACCGCAACATGCAAAGGCAGAAGAAACTGCAAGGCAATATATGAAGCTAAAGATAATTGCGAAGTTAAGTTAAAGATAACTAAGAAATTGATATAAAGGCCTTGAGTATAAGCAAGTGGAAACCATTAAAGATTTACTGGCCACTGGCCAGAAAAATGGAAATATTGCAAAAAGTATCGACGTTTTTATAGAGCCTTCATATATTATTTATTCCCATTAAAAATGCTTTTTCAGGCTATACAATTTTTAATATAGTGAGAGTATAATGCATTCGTAAGCAGCTGAGTTGACCGTAGTCTTGTCTGTTTGTCTGTCATATATGAGGTCTTCCATCTCGTTCAGATCAGGAGTATTTCAAATTAAGTAACTTTTATCCTGATCTCCAAATTATTGATATCTTTAGTCTCTAGTCGGATGCTCTTGATTATAATAGTTTTCTTATATCTTAAAATTCATAATATATAGAAAAATAGATTATTATTTGAGTTTGTAGGATATCCAAGCTGTATTGCATTATGTCATATTCATTATATTCCATTTGTTTCATATACATTTCCCTAGAACCTAACTCTTGAAATAAGCAAATTCATTGAGTTCTAAAGTTCCACATTTCGAACACACACATTACTATTCATCTGGCATTAGTCTAAAAAAAGGTTTTTCTTTTTACAAAAAAATATTATTTGCGAATCAAAAATGTCTTTCTTTTAAAATTTTTTCCCATATAAACGTAACCAACTCTTTAATATCGTCATATCATTAACCTTCCCTAATTCATCGTGTGCCCATATGCATAAGAACTTTGATCTCGCAGAATAGCTTTGTGCGCTTTGAAACATTAACCCAGTAGAGATTGTGGCTTTACCTGAATACCAAATATTTAGCCTTAAACGAATGCAAATATTGTAACTGCTGGGCTCAAACAGAATTCAAACTTTTTTTTTTACTAATGAAATAATACTCGACGATGTGCAAGATAGCTTTCAGCTGATCGATTCCAAGTTCTTGAGCTGATTATTTGATTGATTGAGTCACAACTCAAAAAAGAGTAGCATAGCAAATAAAGTGAGTATTCCAATTCGTGAATTGAGAATACCGTCTAGGCAAAGACAAATGCTTTGCTTTTTACAATCTATTCATATCGTGTGTCTGCTCTATTATTATAGTCTTCAGTCTAATTCGATTGCAGTTCCACGAACCTTAATTCCCAAGAATCAACCGTCTATTCTGTTCGCTCTTGCTGCTCAATAATTATTTAAGGACCTACTATAATTAGATCCTTTGGGCGACCACTTGTTTGCAGTTGCATGTCAATTTCGTTCTTCTCTTGGCTATTCCCTTTTGTACTTGGGAGAGATTTGTTGGTTGGGAAACCTGTCGTTTGCCAGACAAGCTCCTCGGCCCACTCCTCTCCCTATCTGCGCAACTTTTTTTTTGGCGTGCCCTCTCATTTGGTTAGCTTTGCTTTTCCCATTTTCTTAATTATTTTCTTCTGTTTTCAGCTTTTGAACTTGGCAGACTTTGGAACTGGTCGACGGGTTGGTCGGGCGGCGAGTCGGGCGGTTCCTCGATGATCTCTGATGCTGTTGTTGCTGCTATTGTTGTGATTTGATTGGTGCCAGTTACTGTTACTATTGTTGCTGCTGTTGTTGCCGCGCTATTACTGTTAACTAGAAGTTGTTGGTGCTGTTCTCTGGTGCTCGACCTGCAGCTGGAGTTGGAGCTGGAGCTAGAGCGACTGCGTTACACGTTGTAAATCGGTCAATGGTAACGGGCTTGTAAGCAGGTGCAACTGCAACTGAGAGCCAGCCGGAGCCAGACAGAGAGGCAGAGCTGCATTGAGAGAAGAGAAGAGAGTAGACAGCAATCAAAACATGTCAATAAAGGTGAGTTTGACCCATAAAAAGCTGCTGGCTGCTGGCAGCCAAGTTTGCTAAGTTATTCGGTTGGCTATTTTATGGAGGCATAAGCTGTAAGGGACGTAAATAAAATATATTATATTATATATTCGCAGATTAGATAGTATATGAATACTAGGTTGATAAGCAAACTCCTCAATAGTATATTGACCTAAACTAATTAACATAAAAATTAATCGCACACGCTATTTAGTTGTAAACCATTTGAGTAGACAGAATACGTCTGTTTATAGTAGACAAGTCATTCTAACTATAATGGGTAAACCCGTTTAAGAATTATAAAAAAAAATATAATTTAGAATTCATAGACATTTTACAATCATGTATCAAGTTATCACGTTATGTATTGATAATTTAAAAAAAAATATATAATATATTTCACTTATCTAATTACAAAAAAAAAACCAGAGCACTCTTAGTATTGCCGTCTGAAAAATATACAAAACTATGCGAATTTTTAACTCGAAGGAAATATTTAAAAAAGGTGTGGTCTATCCTACAACAGAATAGCTCAGTCTGAGTACAATGTAATATGCTTTATAGATACTGACTTTATAGTTTGTCATATAAATATCTTTATTTAAGATCACGTCAAGCTATGATTTTACAAAAAAATCTCGTATCTCATCTCGCAAAGCTGTGCGTGTTATCCATTAACTGTTATTTATATGTTTGAGAGTAATCGAACCTCTTAAATTACTCCACAAGCTAAATTTAGACGAAAGAACAACGCCATGTACCAATCAAACATGTATTAGTCTTGAGAACCTTATTAATACGCAAGCTATACACTGTTGAATAACCATAGCTACATTCATCTTAAAGTTTCCAAGCATCTTTCTCAACTTCTATAAGCTATTCATAAATGGTAAACAAACAGATAAAGCCTCCCAACTTCTGTTACTACAGATTGCTTGCCGTTGACTTGTTTTGCTTAGCTCGCTCTGATAATTTTGTCATTAGTCATTGATTAAGAGACACAATAAGTTATCTGTCATTATATCTTATACTCTTAATAGAGCATCTGTCTTATTGCTGGAGTCGATTCAAATAATATATTTCTTTATTTTAGTTCTTACTATTTTTTTTTTTTTTTTTTTTTTTTTTTTTTTTTTTTTTTTTTTTTTGCTTGTCTGCTATATCGGACTGCAATGTTCTCGCTTATTTGTCTTGGTTTTGAGTTCTTAGTCTTCGCTCTGCTTTAATTTTAGTCCAATAAAACGACATTAGTCAATCTGATAAAGCGAAGGAATATTTCATACTTGACTGTAATTGCAGACATATCAAGTGAACGGCCCAGTCAGAGCCACTTATCACACACACACACACACACACACACACACACACATTCAAGTGTGTGGCACAATCGTGTTGCAAGTCGTGTCTAGCGCCTGTCTGAAGACTAACAAGTGCTTCTCTCACCTGCTGACATTTCGGCTTGTCTATAAATATTGCAAGCATCATCATTATCATCGTCGCGTCATCATTATTATGTCAGCATTTGCATTGTTGCCACACTCTGCGGCAGCTTGAGTGATGTCATGTGGCACTTGGCCGTCTGTGTTGCCTTTGTTGTCTGCGCTCAACAGGTGCCACGCTGCCCCTCTGCCCCGCTTCCCCCCGCACCTAATGCGCTTCATTTACTCACGAGTGGACAGTTTCAGCCAGTCTCAGTCTCAGCGTCTACTTAAATAGTTCAAATATTTATTGTACGTTTATTTCCTCTCTTCAAACTCATTTGTGAACAGCACTACAGCTAGCTAAACCTCAACATTAGCGCAGTTGAGTGCGGCTTAACCCTTAGGTGTGCTTGCTGCGAAGAGTTCTCCAAATAAATAGATATGCGTTGTTAAAGGTCAATTGTTCTCAGTTTAAAGTTTGAATTTGTCTTTTATTGTATTGGTTTTTATACTTTTCATTTAAGATACTACAAAATGTAGCAAGATAAAGTTATTTAAAATCTTAAATAATTAGCAGAGGTTTAGTAATCAACATATAAAAGTCAGTATACAACAAGTAAGAGTGCTCTAGTCGAGACTGCTCGACTAGGGGATACCCTGAGCCCTGTGAAGAGCCAAATATCAAATCATTCTACGCATCTTTTATGCATGCATATAAATAACACATACACACACACATATGCACGCAAGCATAAGCGCGCGCTCTGCCAACTGCGCAGTTGACGCAGCGACTGCGCTTGGGCTGCAATGTGGGCATTACTATGGGAATTTAATTGTTTAATAACTTTTCTTAGCGATGGACAAAGTGCATCAAACTTTAACAACTTATTAATGGCATTCATATGTATGTATTTGCCAAAGCACATGTATTTAGTATTTGATTTGCGCTTTTTACAAATAGGGGGCGAATGGGACGTGGCATCCAAAATCTAAAGATTACGTAATCTCCGTATTCATTGCACGCAACTGCACAGCAAATTTGAAATCTCTAGCTCAAACGATGTACCAACCACGCCTTAAAAACACATTAAAATTATCGATAAATGCTCATAAAATCGAAATGGAATGAGTTATCGGAAAAATTTTATAAACTTGTGCAGCGTATGGTATTATCGAGTATTCATGTAAAATTTCAAGTCTCTACGTTACGTACTTAAAAATATCTCAGCGTTCACACGGACGGACGGGCGGACAGACGGACGGACGGACGGACAGGGCTATATCGACTCGTCTTGTCGCGCTGATCAAGAATATATATACTTTATGAGGTGTGGCGCGCCTCCTTCTGCCTGTTACATACATTTTCACAAAACAATTATACCCTGATTTCCCATTTTCAATGGGCTCAGGGTATAACAAATGTATAAACGGCTCCAAATGAAAGTGGTTGGAATCATGATTTAACACTTGTTATCATTACAAAACTCAATTTGCAAATACCATTTCGATGTTGTCTAAGTCTTCTTAAGGGAAACCTCAGTTAATAAATTTGTTTTGCAAATAATTTGATCGGCACTCATTTTGCATTTTAGTCTCCAAGCAATCTTTCCCAATGCAGACAGTGCGTCTATCTAAGGGCTAACCATCCATTTATTGTCTGTTCGTCAAAGCGTCCGCTAATCATTGTAAAAATGCATGCACATCCGCTGTTCGAAGTTTTCCCATCGCTTTTTGCTTTTGTTTTTCTTTCTGAGCTGCCCCTCTGACCACTAATTACTTTAATTAGCTATGAGGGGAAACTAATTTCCTACATAAATGTTACTTAAGAGCCGCCGTGTGGGTGTCGACTGCCTCGCCGAACTCCAAATCGAGCTATGGCATCGTTCGTCAAGTGGTGCCTCGCTTTTGACAGCTGCCCATGTTAAAGTTGTTAATCAATTTGTTTATGTTCTCTCTTTTTCGGTTTGGAATTCATCTCACAGAAGGAAACACCCTCGGATGTGATGCTACATCTGGCAGCGCTGCGTGGCGATGTTGTCGAGATGCGCCGTGTGCTTGACACTGGCAAAGTGCATGTCGACTGCAAAGACGAGGTGAGTAATGGGAACAGAGCTAATCGAGGTGCCACAGGAAATGAAAGAGAAATGTCTAAAACTCGGTATAGAACCAAATTTAACATACTCCAAATATCGGTTTAAAAAAGAGCTAGAAATAACTCAGCGAGGTTCTGACAGGACCAAGTGCGTATAGACTGAATGAAGCGAGAATGGTCTAGGCTGCAAGAAAGAAATGTGGAATTGGAATGCAAGTCAATAAAATTATATATATTCAGATTCCAAAGGCAAGAAAGTCGAAAGAGGGGAACGGTGATAATGGGCGGACTTTTACTAGGAGTTTAAGAGTAGCTCGTCTGAAAATTGGCAATTTAAACAAATTTATTATCGTTTAAATTATATTATAAACGGTTTTGAATATGATAACTCAATAAGAAATATGGACTAAAAAGAATAATAAATCGAGATTATATATATATATATATATATATATATATATATATATATATATATATATATCTATATATTGTACATTTGAATTTATTTTTATAAATAATCTAAACAAGTAAGACTGCTCTAGTCGAGACTGCTCGACTAGGGGATACCCTGAGCCCTGTGAAGAGTCAAATATCAAATCACTCAACGTTTTTTTTATGCATACATACAAACAACACATATGCACGCACGAATAAGCGCGCGCTCTGCCAACTGCGCTTGGGCTGCAATGTGGGCATTACTATGGGAATTTAATTGTTTAATAACTTTTCTTAGTGATGGACTAAATGTATTAAACTTTTACAACTTATTAATGGCATTAATATGTGTGTTTGTGCCAAAGCACAAGTCTCTAGTATTTGATTTGCGCTTTTTACAAAAAGGGGGCTATTGGGGGCGAATGGGGCGTGGCATCCGAAATCTAAAGATAACGTTATCTCCGTATTCATTACACACAATTACACAACAAATTTGAAGTCTCTAGCTCAAATGATGTACAAACCCCGCCTTAAAAACACATTAAAATTATCGATAAATGCTCATAATGAGTGAATGAGTTATCGGAAAACTTTTATAAACTTGTGCAGCGTATGGTATTATCGAGTATTCATGTAAAATTTCAAGTCTCTACGTTGCGTACTTACAAATATCTCAGCGTTCACACGGACGGACGGACAGACGGACAGGACTATATCGACTCGTCTTGTCGCGCTGATCAAGAATATATATACTTTATGGGGTGTGGAACGCCTCCTTCTGCCTGTTACATACATTTTCACAAAACCATTATACCCTCATTTCCCATTTTCAATGGGCTCAGGGTATAAAAATAGAAATCAGAGCTGTAAGCAGAATTTCGGAAGAAAGAGCAGTGTATAGCCCTCAGCCAACCTTCGTTATAAATAAGATGTTTAGAACAGCTGTTTACATCGGCTCAAGAAGCTACAACATATCGAGATAAAGACTTCTGTTCACTAAAAGTGAAACAGAAAATCTCTTTAATTCAATTAAATTAATTATTAATTTTTAAATTATATAATTGATATATCATTAACTTAACTGTTGAAATGCTCGTGATAAATTCATTGCCAGCTGGTTGAATTGTTTAATTGAGCGTCCAATGAATTTAACTGCAATTGCGATTAGTTTTCACCAGTAAAAGCGAAATTCAAATTATATCGTTTCGTTTTGTTATACCCTCTGCTCAATCTAAGTGTAGGTATATAGGGCTGTCAGAGTCGAGATAAACCTCTACTTTATAATATTGCACTATTTGCTATACGACAAAGAAACTTTAAAATTTTGGGCTCACTAATAGTAAGAATATATCTGTAGTTATTTTATTATTAATTTATTTATATATATTAATTTTTTGTTTTCTTATTCAATAAGATATTTTTATACTCGTTTCCCAAAGGGAAAAATAGGTTTTGTGGTTTTTGGTTTTGTGAAATGTTCGTCTTGCTGTCTGTCCGTATGAATGCAATATTTTTCTACGGTATTGAAACTAGAGACTTGAAATTTGGAACATATACTCGTGTATACCCTCGAATTATAAAGTGTCAAGATTTTCCCGATACGCCCACTAGGGGCGTGGCAAATCGGAAAATGGTTGCGCCCATAGTTAAGAAATCATATTAGTTGAAGAGCTAGAGAGTTGAAATTTGGAATGTATACTTGCATTGACCACCCAAGCTCAAAAAGATATGGCGGATATATCTACGCCCATTGGGGGGCGTGGCAAATCGGGAAAACTGTAACTTCTACAGTTTTAAAGCTAGAATTTGGGGGCGTGGTATATCGAAAAAATACCCTGTAACTTTCACATTTTTGGAGTGAAAGCATCCAAACTTTGCAGTTACATTACCAGGTACGTTAGACTCCTTCTAGGAACTTGCCAAATATGATATGTCTACGCCTACTGGGGGCGTGGCAAATTGGCAGCAAAATTTGTAACGCCCAGCTGCAAAATTCATATGCCTGTGCCACCTATATAAATAAGCTTAATAAGAATTGCCAAGACGACAAACGGCATTTCTGAGAAATATTAAGAAATATATGTAATTCGATTTAATGTTGAAGTTCTGCAAATAATTTATCTGCTAAAATTATAATTTTTCGTATAGCCTAGGTCAGTTATGTTATTTTCTTTTTGTGTGTGTGACCCTGACAAAAAATGTAAATATCAAATACCGATATTTGTGTAATCGACTTAGTCCGAACAAAATTATTCACACACAAAAAAATTAACGATAGGACCCATCATGTATGTATGTATGTAGGCACGAACAGCTGCGCAACTATTTTCATGCCATCGCCGCCGCGGCTCGAACGCGGACCCTTTTGCTTACACGCTTTTCATCTACCTGCTGCGCCACATCAGTTTTGCATTGCCTGTTGGCAAATCCGAAACTACTTCACTACAAGGGCGACTTTTGAAAAATACTAATAATATAAACATAAATCAATCGCAATTGTGATTCTTAGAAAAAGCTGAAATGCGCGCATATGAACGTATATATTTATATGTGTACATACAAAAACGGTGGTCGGTTGAATGTATGCGTATAAAGGGCGATATTTGACAAATACAAAACTAAAGAAGCGGCTGAAAATGCAAACACAACTCGATAACAATTTTGGTTGAAGAATATGCTAGAATGAATGGCGCTGAATTTTTTTGTGACCATGCATAAGCAAACGCGCTTGCGCGTTTCAATGTATGTACATATGTGTAAATGTAAATATATTTTGCTGTCGCTGCTTAACGCGTGCGTGTCATAATTGGCCAAACGTTTTGTTTAATAGATTGCGACTGACTTAACGGAACTTGATGAAACTTTCAGCATATGATTCTATTGAATTTTTTACATTTTATAAAAATTCTAATTCATTCACATAGTTATATTTGCAAAAATTGAAATTGCATAAAATTCACATGAATCTACATAAATGCAAAATTTGAGATAAATTATTAAATTTAAAATACCAGATGCCCCTGTGAGAAACGAGTATCACACTTTAGGTCTCGCCCTAAGGCAACGTTCTTACTTGTTTATACCCTGAGCCCATTGAAAATGGAAAATCAGGGTATAATGGTTTTGTGAAAATGTATGTAACAGGTAGAAGGAGTATATATATTCTTGATCAGCGCGACAAGACGTGTCGATATAGCCCTGTCCGTCTGTCCGTCCGTCCGTGTGAATGCTGAGATATTTTTAAGTACGCAACGTAGACTTGAAATTTTACATGAATACTCGATAATACCATACGCTGCACAAGTTTATAAAAGTTTTCCGATAACTCATTCCGTTTCGATTTTATGAGCATTTATCGATCATTTTAATTTGTTTTTAAGGCGTGGTTAGTACATCGTTTGAGCTAGAGGTTTCAAATTTGCTGTGTAGTTGCGTGCAATGAATACGGAGATTACGTAATCTTTAGATTTTGGATGCCACGCCCCATTCGCCCCCAATAGCCCCCTATTTGTAAAAAGCGCAATTCAAATACTAGCGACTTGTGCTTTGGCAAATACACACATATGAATGTCATAAATAAGTTGTGAAAGTTTGATGAAATTAGTCTATCGCTAATAAAAGTTATTAAACAATTAAATTCCCATAGTAATGCCCACATTGCAGCCCAAGCAGTCGGTGCGTCAACTGCGCAGTTGGCAGAGCGCGCGCCTATGCTTGCGTGCATATGTGTGTGTGTATGAGTATGTGTTGTTTATATGCATGCATAAAAGATGCGTAGAATGATTTGATATTTGGCTCTTCACAGGGCTCAGGGTATCCCCTAGTCGAGCAGTCTCGACTAGAGCACTCTTACTTGTTTAATAATAATAAAGAATAAAAATAATGTTGTTTTTTTAGTTATTATTCTAGTTATAAAACAATTTATTAGCCTAGAATTTAGTCATTTTTGGTACATGGCAAAGGTGTTTAAGAGTTGCAGCTACACAAAAAGCAAAGATAGATGAATACTGTTATTATCTTCACAAAAAGTTTACCTAATTTTCTATGAAGGAATAATAGAGATTGAGTTTAGCCCAGTTTGAAAAGTTCATACGAAGTTTAAAACAGGTGGGAAATCTACAATACAAATGGAATAAAATAAATATATCTTTTTTATTTTATCATTTGTCAGCCTTGATTTGAGCGACGAGTTGATCAAATTGAAAATCGGCAGAGAATACATACTTTACTTAAATATTCTCTGCTGTTATTTCAAACCTTTTGAAGAAAAACATTGAATATATTATATTAAAACTAATATTATATTTGGCTATTTGCAAGGTATCTCGCAGTCACGATACACTAGTTTTGCTTTGCTTTTCGTTTCATTTCGCGTTGATTTGCATGCCTGCAGCTGAGCGAAATCGGAGCGAAAATCACAAATCTCTGTCCGAGCCGTTGGTTGCACAGTCACGTGGCGGGGTGCTGGGGCGTGTTTGCCCTTGTGTGTTTTTTGGGGCCCAGTTGGAGTATATGGCCAACTGACCAGGCCTGGCCGACTATGCTTTTGTGTTTGCCTGCAGCTCATTCAGCTGACTGCGCCTTAAGTGAAATGTTATTTTTATTTAATCTCGATTTATTTTATTTTTGTTTTGTCTTCGCATTCGTTTTCTTTGCCAATTGGGGCGTAGTTTTGTAAACAACGTGTTAATTTGGCTTTAAAGCGAAAATGAATGGTAAAAATATATATATTTTTCGTAAATGTTGAAATGTGGTAATATTTTGCAAATGATTTCATGCTTTAATGATTTAGCTTACTACTGTGAAGAACTGATGTAACCTCAATTGTGCCACTTTCAAACTTTAATTTTAGCTAATATTTAATATGCATTCATTTGCATAAAAGAAGAAAACAGAACAGTAAAGAATCTGATGAATAAGTTACAGAAAGAGTATTTATACCCTGAGCCCATTGAAAATGGGAAATGAGGGTATAATGGTTTTGTGAAAATGTATGTAACAGGCAGGAGGAGGCGTGCCACACCCCATAAAGTATATATATTCTTGATCAGCGCGACAAGACGAGTCGGTATAGCCCTGTCCGTCTGTCCGTCCGTCCGTGTGAGCGCTGAGATATTTTTAAGTACGCAACGTAGAGACTTGAAATTTTACATGAATACTCGATAATACCATACGCTGCACAAGTTTATAAAATTATTCCGATAACTCATTCCATTTCGATTTTATGAGCATTTATCGATAATTTTAATGTGTTTTTAAGGCGGGGTTTGTACATCGTTTGAGCTAGAGACTTCAAATTTGCTGTGTAGTTGCGTGTAATGAATACGTAGATAACGTAATCTTCAGATTTTGGATGCCACACCCCATTCGCCCCTAATAGCCCCCTATTTGTAAAAAGCGCAAATCAAATACTAGAGATTTGTGCTTTGGCACATACACACATATGAATGTCATAAATAAGTTTTAAAAGTTTAATGCAGTTAGTCCATCGCTAAGAAAAGTTATTAAACAATAAAGTTCCCATAGTAATGCCCATATTGCAGCCTAAGCAGTCGGTGCGGCAATTTCGCAGTTGGCAGAGCGCGCGAGTTATATATGCATTTAAGGTAATCGATATAAGCATATTTTTAGGCGATTTGTCATCACTAAAAGACAAAGTCCATACCTAAATGTTGCATGTTTGGGATGATGAAAGAACCAGCAACATTATGAAATTAAAATTACAAAGAAAATCTACTAAGCTGACGCCAGAATAGTCTAGTAACATGTTGAAACTAAAATTAAAAAGAAACAGCTATGACGTCAGAATAAGCAGCAACATTGTAACTTTGACTTTGAAATGAATAAAGACAGTTCTAATCTGAGACTTAACTGAAGAGGTTGAGCCATGTTATTTAATTTCAAAAACAAAGAACTCAAAACAAAATTGGCGCAGCCGGTAGGATCCTTTTTTTTAAAAAAGGATTCTGTGATAAATTCGATCTAAAAATAAGTCGATAAATTTATAAATCGATCATTATAAAATAAAAAGTCAAACTAAAAATAAGTTGACAAGTTTTATAAATCGAAAAAAGAGGTCAAACTACAAATAAGTTGACAACTTTTAAAAAGTACATCTCAACGCTGGCAACCAGAAAACAAAAGAGAGCAGTATATTACGACAAAAGCAAGATGGCACAAGCTAACCCACAAATGTCATCGCAGCAATTATATGAGCAGTTGATCAACAAGGAGCGGCAACTAGAGGAGCTACATCAAGCTTACGTCACTCTCCAGGGAAACACCAATGCGGCTCAGAAGGAACGGTTGTTTCAAAACATCAATTATTTGGCAACGTTCACGGGAACAGGTGATATATCGATTAACTCGTTCTTCTACCTTCTCCAAGGAGTGGAGGACACTGAACTAAGACGAGAGGCCACTAGGACAATCTTCAACAAGACAATCCAAGGACAGACGAAGGATGTAGTTATCAATATACCGGAACCAGACAACTGGGAGCTAATCAAGTCAACCCTAAAGCTGAGGTATCGACCGGACACAGAACCCCATCAAATTTACCGTAAAATTTATGAGTTAAAAGTAGACACAGTAAGCGAACTTGTAGCAGAACTACAAAATATTAAGTATAAAACAGACAAATTAAAAGTTTACCATCAAAACGATCATTTTATAGATTTAAGTAACGTAGAAAGTTTACTAGTAAATGCAGCTAAAGAAATGACTCAAGGCACTTTACTTGATAAAATATACGAAAAAAGAAATTTAAATGAGATTCTAAAAATAATGATGTTACGTAGATACGAAAATAGTTGTATTAGATTTCAATATAAGAAAAGTAAACCCAATAGGTATAACGCTGAGGCTGAGTCTAGCAAGAAAAATCATAACTACAAAAACGAAAATATCCAACAACAAAATTATAACAAGCAACAATATTATCAACAAAATTATAACAATAACAAACAATCTTATTATCAACCACAAAGTGGTCACAACAAAAATCAACAAAATTACCAACAAAACAATCAGCAACAATGGTACAGAAACAACTCAGGTCAGTACAGACAAGATTATACTCAACACAATTCAGGACAGAGTCATCCTAACCAATATCATCAGGAAACAATTTCACAACAGCCAAAACAAGGAATTCAGAACCCATGGAAATAGAAAACCTAGAAACAAAACAAGATACAAACAGTTACCAAGAAACACGAAATAACCATCGACGATAAATTTCCGATTCCTAATATAAATTCAATTCTTGATAAACTCGGAAGAGCCCAGTAGTTTAGTAAGCGCGCGCTGCCGACTGCGCAGTTGACGCGCTTGGGCAGCAATGTGGGCATTACTGCGAGAAATTAATTGCTTAATAACTTTTTTTAGCGATGAACTAAGTGCATCAAACTTTTACAACTTATTAATGGCATTCATATGTGTGTATGTGCCAAAGCACAATTCTCTAGTATTTGATTTGCGCTTTTTACAAATAGGGGGCTATTGGGGGCGAATGGGGCGTGGCATCCAAAATCTGAAGATTACGTTATCTCCGTATTCATTACACGCAACTACACAGCAAATTTGAGTCTCTAGCTCAAACGATGTACAAACCCCACCTTAAAAACACATTAAAATTATCGATAAATGCTCATAAAATCGAAATGGAATGAGTTATCGGAAACTTTTATAAACTTGTGCAGCGTATGGTATTATCGAGTATTCATGTAAAATTTCAAGTCTACGTTGCGTACTTAAAAATATCTCAGCGTTCACACGGACGGACGGACAGACGCAGGGACAGACGAACAGGGCTATATCGACTCGTCTTGTCGCGCTGATCAAGAATATATAAACTTTATGGGGTGTGGCACGCCTCCTTCTGCCTGTTACATACATTTTCACAAAACCATTATATCCTGATTTCCCATTTTCAATGGGCTCGGGGTATAAAAAATTAAAAAAGTTACGCTATTGTCACTGAGTTTCGAACTCGGGACTTTTCGTTTACGCGCTTTGCGTCTAGCCACTACGCCATACCAGTATTGCGTTGCTTGTTGGCAAAACGCAAAGTAGTACTACAAGGGCGATATGTGACAAATACAAAACTAAAGAAGCTAAAGAAACAGATCAATCGCAATTGTGATTCCTAGAATATGCTGAAATGCGCGCATATGAACGTATGAGTATGTGTACATACAAAAACGGTGAACTGTTTCAATGTATGTATGCGTGTAAAGAGCGATATATGACAAATACAAAACTACAGAAGCGGCTGAAAATGCAAACAGAATTCAAACACAGATTTGGTTGAAGAATATGCTAGAACGAATGGCCTTGAATGTATTGTGCACATGCATAGTAGACGCGCTTGCACGTTTCAATGTATGTGTATGTGTAAATGTTTTTTGCTGCGCGTCGCTGCTTGCCACGTGCGTGTGATTATTGGCCAAACGTTTTATTTAATAAATCGGGACTTTCTTAACGGAATTTGATGAAACTTTCAGCATATGATTCTATTGAATTTTTTACATTTTATAAAAATGCTAATTTATTCACATGGTTATATTTTAGTGTTGGGTTGCTCATGAGTCAGTGAACAAACAAGTATGAGTGCTCTAGTCGAGACTGCTCGACTAGGGGATACCCTGAGCCCTGTGAAGAGCTAAATATCAAATCATTCAACTTTTTTTTTATGCATACATACAAACAACACATACACACATATGCACGCACGAATAAGCGCGCGCTCTGCCAACTGCGCAGTTGACGCAGCGACTGCGCTTGGGCTGCAATGTGGGCATTACTATGGGAATTTTATTGTTTAATAACTTTTCTTAGCGATTAACCAAGTGCATCAAACTTTTACAACATATTTATGACATTCATATGTGTGTATGTGCCAAAGCACAAGTCTCTAGTATTTGATTTGATTTAGGGGGCTATTGGGGGCGAATGGCGCGTGGCATCCAAAATCTAAAGATAACGTTATCTCCATACTCATTACACGCAACTACACAGCAAATTTGAAGTCTCTAGCTCAAACGATGTACAAACCACGCCTTAAAAACACATTAAAATGATCGATAAATGCTCATAAAATCGAAATGGAATGAGTTATCGGAAAACTTTTATAAACTTGTGCAGCGTATGGTATTATCGAGTATTCATGTAAAATTTCAAGTCTCTACGTTGCGTACTTAAAAATATCTCAGCGTTCACACGGACGGACGGACAGACGGACAGGGCTATATCGACTCGTCTTGTCGCGCTGATCAAGAATATACTATACTTATTATACTTTATGGGGTGTGACACGCCTCCTTCTGCCTGTTACATACAGTTTCACAAAACCATTATACCCTGATTTCCCATTTTCAATGGGCTCAGGGTATAAAAAGAGTTGTTCACTAAACTGAGCAAATGAACATGTTCCTCTCGAATTGTTCTTTATTACTCACTTGCTCTTTTTTGCTCACTTGTTCTTTATTGCTCACTTGTTCTTTTTTGCTCACTTGCTCACTATTGTTAACTTGCTCTTTTTGCTCACATGCTCTTTTGCTCAGCTGTTTTTCAACACTCACTTTTGTTGGCTTTGCTCATTTTTACGTACTGTTAGCTCATTTTGCGTTCTTCCGTTTTTTATTGTCTTCAAACTCACATTTTCGTGTTAGCGCCAATTTTTGTTTCGCTTTTAAAAATTCATTATGTCGCTAATCTGGAAACACAGTGAGATTTGGAATTATTTTGAGGACATAGGGAGTCAACAGGCCAAATGCAAATATTGCAAATGCACCCTTAGCTGGAAATAGCAGAGCAATTTGAGCCGGCACCTTAAAAGCAAACACCCTACAGCTATGGAGCCCGTTGTTCGACAGAGCGAGGAGATAACGGTTGTTGTACAAAACCCTCAACCAAAAATTACAAATTTTGTACATAAACCGTTGTCAGATGGAAAAGCAGAACAAATTGACCGCCAGCTTGTGAAAATGATCGCCAATGGTCATCGCGCTTTGCGAAGAAGAAGAGCCGGAATTCAAAAAGCTTATTGATGATGTCTCGCACGCTCCAGGGTATAAGCTACCCACAAGAAAGACGTTAACCACCTCTTTGATACCCAAAGTTCGTGATGAACATTTGGGACAAATTTTGGACAATTTGCTGAAGAGTATATATCTCGGAAGGCTGATCTATTGGAATGGTGGAATCAGCGAAAAATGCAATACCCGCATTTATATACATATATGCTAAGTCGCCTATGCATAGTTGCAACATCTGTGCCATGCGAGCGCATATTTTCCAGTGCTGGTGAAACAGTAACCAAAAGACGGTCCCTGTTGAAGCCGACCAATGTGGAAAATCTTATGATTTTACATAATAACATTAATTAGTAAAAAGAGCCGGTATCCAAAAAATAAAAAAATAGAAATTTCATAAAATTCACATGAATCTATATGCAAAATTTGAGTCTTTTGGGTCTAGCTCTAATGGTGTGGGAGATATAATTTTATAACCCGTTTTCGATAAGGTTTAAAATCGATAACAAAACAACAAAAATATATATCGTTTTTCGGTAACAAACTTGACCTGCGCGTGCTATCCACGGACCTAACAAAAAAAATTCAAGTCCCTAGCTTGTCTAGATGCTTCAATCGACGCGTTCAAACATACGGACAGACGGACGGACGGACAGACAGACAGACGGACAGGGCTAAATCGACTCAGCTCGTCGCCCTGATCAAGAATATATATACTTTGTGGGGTCTGACACGCCTCCTTCTGCATGTTACATACATTTAACAAAACCATTATACCCTGATTTCCCATTTTCAATGGGCTCAGGGTATAAAAAGAGAAGAGGGGTTTATTAAAAACTATAAAGCAGTTAGACACAAAGAAGTACCAAAGTTTAAAAAAGCTAAACTTAGGAATATTAACCCAGCGAATATAAAACGTGTTTACAAATATACAGAAGACAACTCAGCAAATACCTAACTGAAAAACAAGTAAGAAAACTCTAGTCGGAGGTGCCCGACTAGGAGATCCCCTGAGCCCCGTCCGATTTTCTTTGTTTAATACGCTATATAGCTTGCATATAACATTAAATTTTCCAAAATTATATTATAATTTTGAAATTTTATTCAACTAGAATGTATGTAAATCAAATAATAAATAAATAATTAAATAAATAAACAAATCAACAAAAAAAGAAAAAGAAAACAAACATCACCGCACCTGGACTCTAACCTGCATCTATTTACTACATATGTAACGATAGAGCGCATCATCTCAACTAGCACAACCACCTCATGTTTATAAATTAAAAAAAAAAATTTAAAAAGTTACGCTGTCGTCACTGAGATTCAAACCCGAGACTTTTCGTTTACGCGCTTTGCGTCTATCCACTACGCTACACCAGTAATGCGTTTCCTGTTGGAAAAACGCAAAGTAGTACTACAAGGGCGATATGTGACAAATACAAAACTAAAGAAGCTAAAGAAGCAGATCAATCGCAATTGTAATTCTTAGAATAGCTGAAATGCGCGCATATGAACGTATGAGTATGTGTACATACAAAAACGGTGGTCTGTTTCAATGTAATGCATGCCACTTGCGTGTGATAATTAGCTAAACGTTTTGCTTAATAAATCGGGACTGACTCAACGGAATTTGATGAAACTTTCAGCATATGATTCTATTGAACTTTTTATATTTTATAAAAATGCTAATTTAATTACATGGTTATATTTGCAACAGACTCTCAATGGGTGTTGATGGCAAGGGGGGGGGGGGTGGTGTGTGTGTGGGGGGTAATTAGTAAAAAGAGCCGGTATCCAAAAAATAAAAAAATAGAAATTGCATAAAATTGCATAAAATTAAAAAAATGAATCTATATGCAAAATTTGAGGGGTCTAACTCTAAAGGTGTGGGAGATATAATTTTATAACCTGTTTTCGATTAGGTTTAAAATCGATAACAAAACAACAAAAGTAGATATAGTTTTTTGGTAACAAACTTGACCTGCGCGTGCTATCCACGGACATAAAAAAAAAAAATTAAAGTCTCTAGCGTGTCTAGTTGCTTCAATCGACGCGTTCAAACATACGGACAGACGGACGGACGGACAGACGGACAGACAGACGGACAGGGCTAAATCGACTCAGCTCGTCGCCCTGATCAAGAATATATATACTTTGTGGGGTCTGACACGCCTCCTTCTGCCTGTTACATACATTTAATAAAACCATTATACCCTGATTTCCCATTTTCAATGGGCTCAGGGTATAATAAAGAAAAAAAAAAAACCTATAACAATTAATCTAAGAATGTAAACAAGTTAATATTCATAATTCAAAACAATAATTATAACTAATACCTACCTTATATATTACCGCTAATAAGAAAGTTAATAACAATACAGAATTCAGGAGAATTCTTATTTAAATGAGGGAGAAGTTATATATGCATTTAAGGTAATCGATATAAGCATATTTTTAGGCGATTTGTCATCACTAAAAGACAAAGTCCATACCTAAATGTTGCATGTTTGGGATGATGAAAGAACCAGCAACATTATGAAATTAAAATTACAAAGAAAATCTACTAAGCTGACGCCAGAATAGTCTAGTAACATGTTGAAACTAAAATTAAAAAGAAACAGCTATGACGTCAGAATAAGCAGCAACATTGTAACTTTGACTTTGAAATGAATAAAGACAGTTCTAATCTGAGACTTAACTGAAGAGGTTGAGCCATGTTATTTAATTTCAAAAACAAAGAACTCAAAACAAAATTCGCGCTTATGCGTGCGTGCATATGTATGTGTGTATGTGTTGTTTGTATGTATGCATAAAAAAATCGTAGAATGATTTGATATTTGGCTCTTCACAAGCTAAGGGTATCCCCTAGTCGAGCAGTCTCGACTAGAGCACTCTTACTTGTTTTAATTTATAAAGAGTAATTTATTTAACATAAAGTTAAATTGAAATGAGGCATATCCGAAGTCGCCAAATATATTGCTGTAGTCACAGTAGTCATTAAGTGTTTATACAATTATTATAAATTAATCATAAAAAATAATAATTAAATTATTCAAATTAAACGACAGCTACACATTTAGCCTAGATCTACGAGAATAATACGATCTGAATAACTTTCATTAAGTATAAGAATTGAAAATCAAGCCAAAACGTTATATTCGAGCGTAACCGACTAGAAAATACTCTATTCCCATAGAGGTATCTGGTAAATTTAATTTAAGCTGGGCGCTACAAACTTTTTTGGCGATTTGACACTACCCAGTGGGCGTAGGCAAAAATTATTTGGCAAGTTCTTGGAAGGAGTCTAAGGTAACGTAACTGTAAGATTTGTATACTTACACTACAAAAACGTAAAAGACGCGTGTGATTTATTTTGAGACAACAATAGAGGAGGCATGCAATAACTCAACTATTCAAACTGTAGGCAATACAAGCTTTTGTGGTATGCGACGTCCCCTGTGGACTTAGATAAATCCACCATATCTTTTTGAACTCGGGTTGTTAATCAGAGTATAAATACACGAGTCTATATACACGAGTATATGTTCCAAATCTCAAGACTATTTCTTTTCTGGAACCGCGTATAATTAGGGACAAACGATTGGATAATCCTATGGATACATGGATTGTGATGGAAGTGTATTTGTATCAACTGTTATCCAGGCACTTCTTACTAAACCTTTTTTACTTATTTATTTATCTTTACTCTAAAATATCTTAAATATTAAAGTAAAGTATATTGATGGAATAAAGATATAGAAAAATATACAAATTCTAAAAATAGATATAGATGGATTAAAGCAAATTAAACAAGCTGAAATCCCTTCAAAGTACCTTTTCGGCGAAACACCTAAAAGGAAGTGATTGTTTTTCTTAAAATTCAAATGCGAAAGGCCCGCTGCAATTTGGATAACGGACCAAAAATAAAGATATGTCTCAAGCTCTCTAAACGTATTATCTACTCTATTTATAGGACGGGACCACGCCCCTTATTTTAGCCGCAGCTGGCGGGCACATCCATTGCGTTCTAGAGCTCCTCGAGCAGGGAGCTGATCTGAATTCGCGTCGCTCCACAGGCACCACTGCGCTCTTCTTTGCCGCCCAGGGCGGACACTTGGACGTAGTGCGCATTTTGCTGAAAGCGCGCGCAAAGGTCGACACGCCCTCCCTAGACGGGGGCACGCCCCTGTTTGTGGCTGCCCAGGGCGGGCATGTGAAGATCATCAGGGAACTGTTGGACTGCGGCGCGGATGTGAATGCCAGCATGAAGGTGCGTCTGGCCCAGCTGGGCTCTCACATACATGCATACAATTTTAATACATTTTTGTGTTCCATCTTTTATTCAGGATCGAGCCACGCCCGCTTTTATAGCCGCGCAGAATGGGCATCGAACAGTTTTGTCGCTGCTGATCCTGGCCCACGCCTCGATGGACATCAAGCGCATCGATGGGGCTACCCCGCTGTGGATAGCGGCCCAAATGGGGCACGATCACATCTGCAAGGTGCTGCTGCAGAACGGAGCGAACATTGATACAGTGCGCTGTGACGGTGCCACGCCCTTGTTCAAGGCAGCCCACAAGGGCCACGCCTCGGTGGTGACAGTGCTGCTCAAGTACCGCCCCAACCTGGGCCTCTTGCCCAATGGGGAGACCGCTCTGCATGCGGCTGCCATGTTTGGCCACATGACGGTCTGCAAACAGCTCGTGGCAGCTGGAAGCGACGTCCTGCTCAAGAACCAGGACGGCTTGACGGCCATGGAGTTGGCGCATCATGAGAACTACGGCTCCATCTGCGAATATCTGAAGGAGCGAATGCGAGCGGTAATGGAACGCAATACCTTGGCCATGGCCCAGATGCGACTGTCGACGTAAAGGCGAGCCAATGCAGAAATATATACGAGTATATATACTATATGACCAAATCGAATCCCTTCAAAGTACCTTTATTTGCACAATACGTTGGATTATTTACTCACTTAACTTATAGAACTTGTGATGAAACAGAAAGTTCTCTCGATGCCACGGAGCTCGATTGCATCTGCTAAGCACAGATACGGATAAAGCAACTGAAATATCTATCATTCTCCTTGCAAATGGCAGATACATATGCCGTATAGTGATCATCTAAGAGGCATTATATGTAGTATAATACTTGTCTGCCTATCTAAACTCTGATATTCTATATATCTATATCTGCAAACTTTTCATTAACTTCTTGTACATATATTATATGATGCACAATTTATTTCTTACTGCTTTAAAGGCAGTTGATATCAACTCAGAAAACTACACTTTTATGCATATCTCTGAGAACGATTGGTTTACTTATGTCTACCTATAGTTAGGGTATTTCTGTTATATGAATATTATTTTTTAAATTACCTAAATTTAATTAAAATCTTGGCAAGACAAGAACAAAATGCAATATGCTTTAAACTCTTAGCAAACTATATTTATTTAAATCTTTTCTAGACAGACATATACTAATTAAATCGTGCACATGCATACCAAACCGATCCATTAAAATAGAATTCTTCAGAAATCAATATCTATATATATTTTAAGTAGACACCTCCGTGGCAGAACAACTGTTTCATTTTGTTGTGCAATCAAACTAGAGAAAAGTATAAAAACTAAAGGTAACAAATAAAACATGAAGAAATATATGGCCAAGCTAAGCGAAGGCGAAATCACCGATTACATATATATACATAAATAGCCAGATATTATATAATTATAATATATGTATTTATCTATACAACTACTTGGAGCTTGTATTTGAATTTACGATTACGATTAATTCTAGCGAATAGCTCATACTACATATATATAAGTATATATATATGAAAAACTGTTAACATGGACCGGAATCGTCCTCTGTATATAAATATATATACATATATATATAGCACATTCATATATATAAAATAAATATATATTTGTGCATTCATGTAACCCTAAGCAATTGTTAACAAGTGCTTTATGTTTATTCGCCTTTTTGTCTTATCCTAATTAACTATATTTATAAATATATTTTAAATTAATTAGCTATTAATTATAATGAAATGTTTATGTCGATTTTTCCCTATTGTTTTATGCTCGTGTACATTAAATGGCAAATTATCACAAACTAAAATTAATTATTAGATTCACTTTCAAATTTCGCGCCAACTTCTATAACATTCTGTTGCTCGCTAAACGAAATGTTAACTTAACGAAACTGTTCGTTAAGCTGCGACTGTTACAGCCAGCAGATGCACACACCCTCGCTTAGTACGGACACAGGTATCGAAGATGTATGTACGTGGTTGGGGTTTGCGCGCGCTTTGCAATATTATCGAAATGTTTCGCATATTTTATTAACATTTAAAGCAATTCATATACAATTCAATTGCAATTAGCTTAACAGTCATACTATAATCAATGTCATTGTACACACTACAACCATATTCGATTTTATGCATTAGAGATGTGTTCCCAAACAGTTTGAGGTGTACTGTCTGATCAACTCAGTTTTATGTTCACTGTGTAATTATCTATGTGCAGGCATTGCAGGGAGTAAGTAAGAGGGCCGCCCTAAGAGTTTTGCACTCGTTATGGAGAGCGACTGTTGCAGAATTTGTTGTTGGTAAATTTGGTGGAACATGTTGCCAATGCCGAAGAGCTTCAAACGGACTGCAAACGGATTTCAGTGTTCAGTCCGCTTTTTCTCACAATAGCGCGCGGATGTGGAGACCGTCGTATCGGCTCTCGTGTCATTTTTCCCGTTTCGTGCTAGTATGTGTGTGTAAGTTCGAGTGAGCGCGTGTGTGCGTATGTGAATTAAGTATGTGTAGGTGTACTCGCGTGTCGTTGAATTATACAAAATCAGCAGAGGCAGCAGCAACAACAATAGCACTACAAACGGTAGCGGCAGCTCCAAAAGCGGCGAAGCAGCAGCTCCAACATAATCAAAAAACATAAAAACAAACAACAAAAAAAGGCGAACGAAAAAAAAATGTGAAACGGAACATTTTTGGTGGCAAGTGTTCTCAGTGTGGCAGGCGGGCGGCGAAAACGCTTTAGACAATAAAACAGGTTTGCACTGTGGTATGCCAGCGCAAGAATAAGAACAAGAGCGTGAGCGAGCGAGTGAGAGAGCTCAATAGAACGTTCTCTAAGGGAGCGAACTTTTTGCGAAAATTGAATGCAGAAAGTGTTGGCTTCGGGGGGGAATGAGAAGCCCATGTGGAGGGCAAAATATGTACATTTGCCATTTACTGTGTGCATCCTTTGGCAAGGTCTTTCGCAGTGCACGCGTTTGAAGCTTTCGCCACACTGTGCTGTGTGCGTAGCTGCTGCGAACAAGTTTTCATTGCGTTTGTTTTACATATTTTCGATTCGTTGCAATCAATTGGAAAAACCGTTGGCCCAGAAAACCGTTACTTCTGGGTTGCCGTTGCCAAGCTAAATAGAAATTCCAGGCAAGCAATCAGTTGGACCCCTCCCCCTCCCCCTCCGCCATTAGCCCTGCACAGAACAGCTGAGCTTTTGCAGTCGAGCCCCTAGCAACAGCGCAGCAGAAGCTTCTCAGCTGTGCAGCCGCAGCGCAGGCGCCAACAAACACATGTATGCAGACGTGTACACATGCATAGGCTGTTACTTCGAATTTGACCAGTAATTGCATTGCTGCCATCTCGCTCACGCATACATTACTGTATGTGCAGTAATACATGCCGGAAAACATTTTTTTTTCTGCTTCGCAGTTGCTGTCGCTGCCGCTGCCGCTGCCTCTGCTGCCGTTACTGCTACTGGAAGCTTTACATAAGTTGACATTTTGCCAACGTTTTTAGAGCTCGGCTGCAGGTCCTTTGCACAAGTTCTAGTAACGCGCTGCGCAATCAGCTGCTGCTGCACCGCTTCAGTTCACCATCGACGTCACTTGCAACCAGACGTTGACGTTTTTTGCAACTTGTTTCGCGTGTTTTTTTTTCGCTGCTGAAACCGGCTCTCCAAAGGTTTGAAAGCGTCTCTGCTGCTGCTGCTATTTTTCAGCTGTTTCGTAAAAAGAAAACGAAAAAAGATACAAATATATAAAATTAAATAGAAGAAGAAGCAGACAAAGCAGATAGTTAGAAACAACAGGCAAAGGTTCTCGACAGCACCATTCTCTGTTCTCTGTATAACAAATATATAAATAGTTGGGAAAGGACTAAGTCCGTTGTGTTAGTGACTCTAAAACTGTATTTGATCACGGTAATAATGCCTTGAAAGTAGGCAGCGTGAAGGCAATAACTGATGTATTCAAAGAGAATTTTCACAGTGCTGAATTACAATCTGTAAATGGGAATGGAAAAGGGAAGCAGTGTGAGCTAGTAATATAACTCTGTTAATATTCAAGAGTTTTGAATTAGCATTTCAAACTATCACTCCGAAATTTGCAGCTATAACTGAATGTCTAGGTATTTTCTGTAGAAAATATCTGAAGATCTGTTCACCCGTTGTCCCTATACGTACAGGGTATAGCCAGAGTACAACCTAGAGCCAAGTGGTTTCGCTACTTTTGTACATTACATTTTAATTTGTATACAGTTATTTTTTTCTCTTCTTATCTATTTGCCGTTTGGCTCTTTGTTTTGCTTTTTGTCAGTGCGTGGGGGCCTTTCGAAAAGCTTAAAGAAAAGTTGATTTATAGCGCACCCGCAGCCAAACCCGCGACCAAATGCCGCTTAGCCTTCAACCAGAAACAAAAAAATAAAAAACAACAAAAAATAAGTGTTAGTAAATCAATAGAAATAATAATAGTAATAAAAAAAAGCAATGCAGCTAAAGTGGTAAATTAAAACCCGTTACTTTGGCAAGCGAACCAAATAAAAAATAAAAAAATGTGAGTTTTGGCGAATCGTAGAACTTAAAGCCAGCTGCTGCACATGTACAAACAAAAAATGGCCGCCAGGATGAACAGCAACAACAACTTCTAGCAGCGACCGCAGACACACACCCACACACAAACTCACATGTGAGACACACACACAGATGCACAAGCACACGCAACACGAACCCAGGCAGGCGGCATTTAAGGTGAGTCGTAAAATCTTTGCTTAAAATTGTGATCCAGTGTTGGTTAATTGCCTTGAACACACTCAAATTTACATACCCTATAACCTCAACTTGATTGTGTATATTTTATGTCCGAGTCTCTACATTAAATGTGTTATAATTTAATTATTTTTGGGAGAGAATCAACTATCAATTTCTATATAGAACTGGTTAAATAAATATTTGTAGTATTCTTGTTTTAGAGAAAACTGACTGCAGCCAGCGTTGTACTACCTAATTATAATGCACAATGTCGACACATAACTCGGAAACTCCACATTTCAAATTTACTGTTTTCCATTTGTATGATATTGGTTGCTAATTACTTTGATATTTGTGTGCCAGTGTTGGTTAACTAAGAAAATATATTTTATATTTTCGCTGCAAAGTCTTAGATCTAATAATACAATGAACTGTAAGAGATATCTTATCGGACTACTAAATATTTTTAATTTAATATGCCAGTATTGGTTAGTTCTTAAATATAGTCACTTATAACTATCCGTTAAATATCTTTAATTATATTTATCTTTCAATTATAAACTATTTACATTTTATAACGTTGAAATAGATAAAAAAAAACAGAAGATATAATAAATAAAAGCATATTAAAAATATATACATTATATCCTAGTTGAAAATCAATTTATTTCACTCTAGGGATGGAGTCTGTAAGTGTAATTCCAGGGTATCTGCCTGTCACGCTTTCGTTTGCGGCATGTCACTTGTCTTTCTTTAGAGCATCGCAAAACTTTAACAATTGAGTGTTGTGCATTTTTGTGTTTTTTTAGCGGTTTTAATTTTTTTCTCTTATTTTTTTGGTGTTTTTTGCGCGAATTTTTTACGACTATTCGGCTGGGGTTCAACAGCGAAGTGAGGGCAAATTGTGGCCAACAGCGACCACTGTCTCATTCAAAAGCCCGTCAAACCAGTCGCCAGCCATTTGGCTTTTGCCTAGCCCAGCCGGATGGACGCACGGACCGACGGACAGACTAGGGGACTGGCGCGGGGGTACGCTATCTCGGGCTATCGCGCTGGCCAACTGGCTGACTGACTGGCCGACTGGGCCGTTGATGACTTTTTACATAGCCAAAGAAGCGATGGCCCAAACCAAGACCCAGACTCAGACCCTAAACCAAAACCAAACAAGTAAACGTGTGCTTCTAGAGAATGCTCGAATACCAGATGCTCTGTAACTAATATATGATTTAGAGAGTATTTCTTCTGTATTTTTTTTTGCTGTTCGTATAGAGAGAGAAGTCATAATACAAAAAACTTATTAAAACTTAAATGATAAAAAATGTATAAGATATATGTATATATAGCATCTGCTCAGTCTTTCTGTATCATTAATGTGAATCAATTATCCAAACGGAATGAGCTATAATTATTTTTTTTAGCGCAAAATTATACTTTTATAGCATTTAAGATTCAGTGAGAAAAGCACGCATGTTGGTATTATGCTTACGTTATCAAAGTACAAATTGTCAAAGTACTTGATGATTAAAAATACACCTTCAACAAAATCAGCATACCCCATTCACGTGATCATTTGCAATGGGTATGGGATATAAAAAAGATACGAGCGCCGCACGTATCTAAACTTGTTTCAAACGTGTTACATTTAAGAACGTTCGCCGCAAGCGGCAAGTGGCAATAATCCTTTCAAACTGACAGTGTTGCCACATGGCAGTTGAAGAAGAGGAAGAGCAGAAAAAGAAGAAGAGGCAGCAGCAACGGCAGTGGCAGTAGAAGGGCTGTCAAGTGGGTGTGGCACATTGACTGAGTTTTGCCTTAGTTCGCACAGCATATGTGTAAATTTTGAACGAGAGGCGTTTGGTAAGTTCATTGACACAACCTGAAACTGAAACGTTTCACATTGCTGAAAATGACTTCGACATTGTTTCAGCAGTTTTCAGTTGAGGAGGTAAGGAAAGAATCGAGTATACAAAAAATTTTTTGAGAACCCATTATGTATTTGAAAAATATTTGTATTATGTTTCCGAAGATATTAGAATTTAAAGATATTTCAATGCCACGTTGTTTCTCAAGCCATTAAGTTTAGTCATAGCTCTCTTGTTCTTTCATGTCAAAAAGTAACAGAAAATAATATATTTTTATTCTGTTCGATTCACTTAATGTTATTTCTTTTGAAAAAGTCGAACTATATGATAAACATTTTTCTTGAAATTCAGTATATAAAGTATTCTATTTTTTTAGGGGCATCTAAAATTAATTTTCTTTTCATGTAGTCAATTTTTTTTTAAAATAAGAAATAAATATATATGCCATTAAAACTTTTAAAACTGCCTTCTGCCGTGTGTCTATCCTGTCCATATGCTGTCTGTCATTGTCTGGTTCGAGTTCGCAGACATTTTGATTGCCTGTTGTCTGTTTTTTATACCCAGGGCCCACTGAAAACCCGAACTTAGGGTATCGAGCAGAAGGGACGTGACCGACCATACAAAGTATATATATTCCAACATTGAATTAGATGTAGAGATCAACTTTTCCGTGAAATCAGCTTAAAGCATTTTTGATATAACATCATAGTTCTTTCCTCTTTAAAGATGGATTTAGCAAATAACTTAATGAATATTTTATAGTTTTGCCAATTTTATATTCTTAGAATTTTGTATGATATGATATTTATTATATTAATAAATATTGGAATTGATAAACAGTTTCTATCCCAAGATCTATTATCATGCATTTAGTAGCTCAAAGCCAAGTGGTACAAGTGGTTCGATTGTGTTTGCTGTAGCTACTTTAGTATCTGTTTTTCCACATTGTGAGCAGAAAATGAAGTCGTGCCCATAGTAGAGACAATGTGTGGGGACGGGCAGGTTCAGGGTTGATTCCTTAAATACACATATGTATACATAGATGCAAGATATATTCAGGGTATGTGGTAGTCGGCCACACATTTGTTTAATTCTTTATAGTGCCGCCATGTTGTGTTCGAGTGGAGTTAAGTCCAATCTATATGGTAAAAGATTCCTTTATATTATATTTTTACTTTTACTCATGTCTCGTTTTTCCAAACACAAATGAAAAATAGATGCAAAAAGTGAAATTGATATTTTAGCTCAAATTGCAGTTAACAAGTTTGCAACCTAGCAACAAATATTTGGGCTCCCTATACTACAAATACTACCCCTACTCTATCCAATACTCGCTAGCCAGGTGAACGGGAAATTGTTTACCGTGGTTCCAAAATGATGTAATTCCGCGTGCTCGTGCAATTCAATTTCCTGCCAGCGGAAACGTGCGTCGCTCTCTGCTCACCCAAATGCAAAAAAAAATAATAAAATAAAAAATAAACATCAGCACCTCCTCAAAAAAAAAGAAGAAAAAAAAAACGAGCACCATTGAGCACAAAATTTGAAAAGCAGTGTTCGAATTGTTCGGCAGTTCCTCTTCTGCTCGCTCAAACTTTAATTGTGCCCCGCACAGTGCCAAAAAATAATCGAAAAAGAAACGAGAGAAAAGCATACAAAGTAACATGAAATAATAAATAAATAAGAAATCAATTCTGTAAAATTAGCTATCTAAACAGCTTATCCGTTTTGCCCATCTGCCATTCAGTCAGGCGGAGCTTTCAATACAATATATCACATATCATTTGGGTGCTGGCCACATGAGCTAACAGCTACTTGACTTTAGCATGGTCAGGCATTTGAAAATGAAATTTTTAAAGAAACACATTCTCATCTCAATTTTCTGTTTATTCCGAACTCACCTTGGCTTAACTTAATTACTAAATAAGCCCAAAATAAATATTTAAATTCAATTCTTCAAGGCAAAATATGTTTACTTCCATGTTTAGAGTAGAATATATATATAATATATAATAAATAATATATAATATATAATATATAATACATACCATACTATTTCCTGGAAACCGATTATAGTTGTTACGTCGTAGATATGTGTATATGACGTCCAGGTGAAATTGCCTTATGATGTGCCTCCAGGGTCAGTATTTCACTACGATCGTAGAGACTTATTGCCCATGCGCCTTCCAATGTCACTCTGAATCATAAAAAAGATATAAAAACGGTCGGACAGCGTCAAGTATTTAATTCCCAGTCACAATCTTCACGTTCACCTGCCCCACTTAGTTGGTCAGCTCTAAAAAGCTTCAGTGTTACAACTTTTATAGTGTATATTATGTGCGGTATTTGTGTTGTATTTTCATGCTATGTGTGGAGTGTTGAATTTTGAAAATGTTTGGCATATTTCGCATAAATAAATTACATTCAAAGCTGGTGCCCCGGCTAGGCTCTGCCATCTCAGCGCAACGCAGCCCAGCACAGCCCAACACCGAGTCGGAGCTCGACTCTGGCTGTCCGAGCAGCCTATATTAACAATAATTCCTTAGTGCTTGGCATCTGGCCAAAAAGTTTTTGTATTTGGTTTGCCCGCACAGCAGGCGACGAACGTTTTGTGGCCAATTTCGGCTGCAAACGGGGAGCTGTGGCATGTGCCATGGACGCCGTTTTGTGACCCATTGTCAGTTGAAGTTAAATGCGACGCCTGACACAAAAACCAAAATAAACTGCAAAAAAGAAAAAAATATAACACTGAGCGCTGCTGGCAAAGGACAACGCACAACTTACGATGGGCATTGGACAATGAACACCACAAAATCCGGACCGGACTGCGGACTCTTGAGTTCCAAACGTGACGTTTGTCAACCATTCAAAATGCTACAGTATTGCAACTGTCCCAAAAACTGAAAGGCAAAGCCGACTTTGAATTCCAAAAGAGTTCATTGTCAGCTGTATGTAAAAGATGAATCCCAGAGTTCACTAAATTAAACAATTATTTTGTTGGAGTTGAGTTTACTTGACTCGATAGTAGTGATCCCTTTCGCAGCTATAAATGTGAAAAAATCTATGGGAATTCCATTTTTATAGCAACTTTTTTATATTGCTTTTATTTTTGTAATCATTATTTAATTTTTGGTAAGAGATTCATTAAAAATAAAAGATTTCTCTGCTCATCTGTAAAGGAATCGAAAATCTATTCATTTAAACATCAATTTGTCATAGCTTTCAATCTAACTGATGAGCGTCAATTGTATATATATTTTTATAAATGTATATATGTATATGTTTTGTATATTTTGGAAAATATCATTATTGAAATTATCAATAACTGAAATATATGAATATGTTTTTTACATGCAAATATCAGTAATTCTAACCTTTTGATGAAATATTGGAAAATTCAACTTATATGAAGATTTAAACTATATCGATAGAGCTAAATTGATCAATGTTTTCTCTAAATTTATTATCGAATCTGTATAAACCTACCTTACTATTAAATTTAGCATCCAATGAAAAAGAGTCAGATTTTTTTTTAAAATAGTATTTTCTATGTATTTGGCAGATTTACGCGACGACTACTCTAGAGGCGTTTTCAAAACAGAAAATAAAATACGAATAAATTTGAACGTGTGACGCATCTTGAGCAGATGAATCCGACTCAGACCAAATGCTGCCGCTGACTGTTGTAGATGTAATAATACCCTCCATTAAAACGCAGTGTGACCATATCGTTGGGCGTTGCTGGGGTGTCCCCAATATCCAAGGGAACACGCAGCGACGACTGGGTTAGATTAATGGTGCGATAGAAGAACGCGGTCAGAAAGCTGGCACTTATCACAAAGGCTATGAAGAAGCCGAGGCAAAATACGCAGTCCTTGTTCACCTGGAGGCACAGGCAAAAGGCGCCAGCGAACTCGCCAATGGAATGCCCGATCCGGCCGAGCAGCGTATTCGGCCGCGGATGTGCTGCATAAGCCGACGTGGTATTCGCGCTAATTGTGATTGTGTGATACCTGCGCTCACAGGGTGCGGGTGCGGATGAAGGTGTGGTAGCGGTCGCGGTCGCTGCTACAGGTGTATCTAAATGAGTCTGTTGTTGTTGCTGCGATTGGGCTTGTGATTGTTGTTGCATCTGAATGCCTCTGGCATGGATCTTGGGTCTGATTGTGCTGGTGACATCCACTCGCAGGCTATTCAGCGGCAACGTCTGCGTGCCCAGCTCACAGTTTTGGGTCAGTTGCAGCTCCGTGCAGGTGCAAGTCTCGTCACAATTAACGCCGAGTACGTGCTCCTCCAAGTTGCGGGTGTAGGAGTCAAGTAATCGTAGAATGCGCTGCAAGCGCTGATCTGTCGAGTGCGCTGACTGCGCAGGTGTAGAGGTATTTGCTACTGCTGTCGTCTGCTCCTGTTGCGTTGCATCGGTGATTTCTCCCGTATCCTTGTCAGCTTCGCTAGCCGGGAGCATATAATCAATCATGTCCTTGACCAAATCCTTGGCGTCGTCCAGCTGCTGGCGTCGCTGCCAGCTGTTGCCCAGGTCGAAGGTTACAATTCTCGGCTCCACGCGGACTCCTTCATCCAGCCCCAGCTCTAATTCAAGATGCAGCTGTGGCTGTTGCGACTGTTGAGGCTGTTGTGGCTGTTGCGACTGTTGAAGCTGTTGCTCCTGCAGAGCATCCGTCTCAGTTTCACTCACGTTCGCATCGGGCAGCTGTAGGTGCTCCTCTCGCTGCTTCTTGTTGTCTTTGTCCATTGTTAATTTTGGCTTTTGATTTATTCCAGAGCTCAAACCAAATACATTTTCAATATTTTTGACATTTCAAGAGGGATGCTTCATTTATTTATATTTTTTTTTAATATGTTAGTTTTGATTTCATAGTTTTTGTAAAAAATTCGAAATTCTATTGCTTCATGGCCTTTAGAGCGACAAGTAGTGCCATCATCATAGACAGCCTGATAGCTGAGTTAGTTCAGGAGGTTATTAGCGATCGGCGTTTATTGACGAAGGACTCGAATCACATTAAACTAGGGCCATGCCAAAGGCTTTTTGGTGTATTGGGCATAACACAATGTGGCCGAATGGACGACGATGACAATGTTAAAATACAAGGTGCTCAACTGGAGAACAAGATGGCTTTCGAGAGCACAGATGCTACATCTCCTAGGTATCCTTCATCCTGTAACCTGGCCTACGAACCAAATCGGAAATGGCACAGTTGGCTGACACAGGCTCTGGCTGCAGGTAAACTCTCGGTTTCAATAGGTTCATTGTAATTGGATGGATTCAAGACTTTAGCCATAGTTATTAGGTGGCTTAAGAAAAAAAGAAACACGTTTCTGTATCGACAGTAGCTTCAATTGCTGTCTAAAAAGCAGCCAATATATCTCTATGACTTAGCCCCCTACGGAAAAGATAGTAGGAATTGCTTACTTCTCGTTTCTCATCCATTCACACCAAACAGTATTTCCGAATTGACCTAAAACTATATATATCTGTCTTATGTAATCATTTTCCGGTGTTTGTTGGTTAGTTAAATTGACTCTGAGACTGATCGTGAAGAGTTTCCTTCTTCAGCCTCGTAAAAAGAAGAGCAAATCATAGTACGTAGTTCGCTAATGTGATTATTGTAAACCCAAGTTTGCGTAGAAATGTGCTGGTGTCCTTGAGAATCACCAATTTTTTCTGATACTGACAAACTTCCTTAAACAATAGTAAATGTGGAGAAACCTCTGTGATCCTAACTTTAACAACTCAATGATTATTTTGTCAGTTCCGTCAGCCACTTTGATTATTTACTATTTTCCGCAGATTGCTCTGAAGATGAGTTGGAAATTTATCGTAAGCAACAAAAGTTAGTCAAGGAGTCGACGAATATTGCCTGTCAAACGGAACAGCCGCGTATCCGGAGACTCAAAAAATCGGCCGGAGATCGACAAATACATGGCGTTCCACCGCCTTGTGAATTGAGTCGTCAGACAATATTCATTGATGCGATGCCCACGCCAACACCCAGCATACAGGGCCGTCCCCCCTTAGCCGACCGGTTCTGCTATATGTTGACCGATTTTGCGTCGGCCCTGTACTGTAGTCTTGCCATCATGTGTTGTTGTACTCCCAGTATGTTTCGATAAATATGGGTGGTGTTTAACAAATTTATAATTTTTCATTTGAACTTCATTTGAATTATCGGGAAACAGTTCAAGGAATTCACGCCTGTGAACAGACACGAGTGAGCATATGAAAAAGTTCTTCTCCAGAATGATAGGTAGATTAATTTATTCTGTAACTGTAAGTTAAAAGAAATCTTTATTTTGAAATCATTCTTATGACAAAATGTGCAGTAAAAAATCTTTCATCTAAGGAAATTACCAGATCTTTTTAGCGGCATTCTTTCTTAGAGCGGTCTTCAAATCCACCTATTCGACATCCGAAGCACTGATGATTTAAAGAAGGGTTCTCACTCCTTTTGTACCACTTATCTTTCGTTTCAATTGCATTTGAACTATCGAAAATAATTGAAGAAACAGAAGACACATCAGTCAAATTGGTGGCCAGAGGCAAGCGGCTACGACTGGGTTCGACTGAGCGGATGCCTCACACTCATTTGTTGGTTCATATTTCCATCGACGAAGCTATAATAGTGGGCGATTATCAGATACAGGCACCAAAGGCAGAGCAAAACGAAGAGCACATAGGTGAAGTTCTCTCCCATCATGGCCAAGCAGGCAATCAGCGTTTGCCCCGCTTCCTGCAACACTTTCCATAGACGTTGACGCAGCGCGGGGCGCTGTAGAGCGGTCGACGAGCTAATCGACTCTACTTCAATGTGCAGGGTATGCGACTGAATTTGCTGCAGCTGTTGCAACTGCACATGCTGTTGCATATCCTCTTTTTTCTTGAAGTTCTCCGGCTTGATCAGCTTCTCCTTTTCGAATGGATCTGTCCAATGGGTCTGGCTGGCCATCTCGCAAAAGTTCTTTGACCGCGAACAGCGCAACGTGCTGTTTGACAGCTGCATGCGGTTCAGACTGACGCAGGCCTTCACCTGATAGCTTGAATCACCTGGAAGAAAGATTTCCTATTAACAGTTTTCCATAATTCTAATTGATTCGATTATAAAAATTTCAATATAATTTTTGCATCACTGAGGAACTTCTGAATATAAAATAGGCTATAACATCTCCCATAAATTAGCAAAAATAGGCATAGATTAATATTCAAAAGACTATATGTGCTATGTAACTGGTTAGTATCGATATGGTTGACAGTCGATATTGATCGATGATGTGATATACAACCAATTCAAGTTTTGTTACTGCTGCTCTAAGATGCAAAGTTGCAGCGTCTCAGCTATCAGCTGATCTCGACCTTAACCAGTATCCCCAACTGGTGGACACTTACTGTTAACCCCTTGGAGATGACTCGTTGTGAACTGCTCGGACTGCGTACGCTTCAGCCCAGGCTGCATCATCTGCTCGCTCTCCTTTATGATCTTCGAGTAATCCTCGAAGAGGTTGAGCAGCTCAACAAACCGATCGGTGATCTGCTTGTGGCTTACTTGCACCTCGGTCAGAAGCGTCGCTCCAGTCGAAGGGTGGAGTTCTGTGGATTGAGGATCTGTGCTAGTTGCTGATAGATTCCACCCAATGTTCTTCGTATTGACACTTAGGTCTGGTACACACTCATTAGGTGCCAGAACGTGCTGCCCTTTCGTCCCATTCTCGGGACTCTCGTCCGCCTGGGTGGACATATGTGCTCAATTATGAGTTCTCCTCTGTTTGTTGCTGTTCCTGCTGTTGCTCTACTTGTTGTGTGGTGAAGTGTGTGTGTATTGGGGTTAATTCCGTTTAGAATTTATAAGTGTATTTTAATATATATCTCGTATTTTGTCTGTCATTTCGAATATTTACCCAGAGTCCCTCGGCTACTCGGTGTCAAATTGTCAACCCCAAGTTCAGCTTCGGTTTCGTCTACTGGATAATTCTCTGTACACTAAATTAAGCAATTTTGTGAAAGCGTCTGCTGAACTTTACTGCAGCTAACACCCCCGTTCTTCCTGCATAGGCGGGCTGACCATTGTCCACGTTCGCCCCGTTCTCTCCATAATACGACAATTATAACGGTCTGCTGCACGTATATTGCATTATTTTGCATAAATGCATTTTGCTCAAATTTTGTTTCCAGGCTGAGCATTGTTCGGGGTTAGTCGAATTTCTAGCCAGTTTGCAAAACTTCCAACTTTATTCATGAAATTGGCTGTAACCGTGTGCGTATAATTTTCAAATATATTTTAGTCTTTGAAGCACATTTATTAACATTAAGCTAGATCTTATAATTTTTAGTAAATTATTAGATACTTTCCCAACTTTAATTATAATAATTTCAGAATGTTTTTTGGATTTTTGTTTATTAAATTTTAATTATTATAAATAATTATTTTCTTTTTCGAAGGTCATTCAGAAATGCTTTTAGCAGTTGGCATTTTGATTTACATCTCTGGGAAGTCATAAAACTCTAACTTATTCATTAAACGCCCACTGGGGCGGCCAACTCGACGGCATTTGATATTCGTTTTGTGTCTCAAAGCTTTGTCCACTTGCTTGGCTGCACCTGCCACAACCGGGGGCAGCCACTGTGGCAGGTCTGTGCCTCGCATCCTTTGGCTATTGATAATGTTTAAAGGGCTTAAGTGCGCCGAAGATTTATATTGACAAAATCTACGTTCGGCGCAGAGACAACAGCAACAAAAAAAAAAGAAAACACAATTTATTGATTTTTCCGCACATAGTACATTATGTATATATATATATATATATATATATATATATATATATATATATATATATATATATATATATATATATATATATATATATGTGTGTGTGTGTGTGTGTGTATGTGTATGTGTGTGTGTGAGTGGGCAGGTGAAGGTGTGGGCGACTGTGTGCTCAGTGTGTTGTGTGCTACTCGATGTTGGGACAACGCCTGCGCTCGTTTCATCTGCCCGTTCGCCTGGGTTTGCCTGAGAAGTGTTAAAGCAAAACAACTCAGCCGCAGGCACAGTCCGAACACTTCTCGCTCTGTGTCCCTTACCTGCAGATTAATTTAAATTTTATATTTCACGCTTGTCGTACACCCTAATGCCACCACACGACCAGCTGGACTGGCTGGACGTTTGAAATTTAGATATATATTCTTCCGTTTTTTTGAGAAATATTATGGAATTTCATTGAATATATTATTAGGGAATCCTCTAATAAATACGGAAAATTCATTCAATATTTTTGTCAAGATTATTTCCATGTTCGTAATGTCAATACTTTATTTTTGTTGGCGTAATGTACATAAATATATGTTTTATTTTAGGTTCAGTATTGCTAAACTTTTGTAAGAATATGCCTAAAAAAACTTCAGCATAGCATAAGACTCTTTGCGCAAAAGACTCTTTGCGGTAATTTGAAGCTGTTGTATATTTGAAGGATTGATAGCTGTCAAGGTTTTAGCTTTTTAAAAATAAACCACAATATAATTTATTCAGTTTGATATCCTAAACTATATTATTAATTTATAATATATAATAATAATATAATAATATAATAATATAATAATATAATAATATAATAATATAATAATATAATAATATAATAATATAATAATATAATAATATAATAATATAATAATATTATAATATATCAGTAGTTTCACTTTATCATAATCCTGAATTGAGCCGGACCAGAGTCAGTTGTCCTGTTTAGACCAAAATTGCTGTTGCCTAAACACTGTTAAAAAAATATATTTTAGCAGCATTCGGTTCGTTAATTTATGAGGTGTTGCCTGATTATTCTCTCGACTGAGCACATAAATATATATCTTAAAGCCTGCGCTTCATTGCCAAAAAATTTCGAGCTGTTGCCCCAGTAGACTCTAAATCAGCTCTATCTGCTGAGCTACTTCTACTCCCACTGCCTAACAGCAGGCCATAAATATGCTAGACTTTATACGTATATATAGTATATTTTTGGCTTAATGCTGGCTTGTTTTCCATTTCTCGCCTCGACCCGACTCGCTCGTTTATCATCGCGTGGTGCAGCTCGGTGGCTGCCCCTGCGGCATGCCATATGAGTTCAGCAACTCGCTCGGCATGCATTCAATTTAGCCCTGCCACAAGATTTTGTGTCGATTTCAATCCCGCGCTATCATCACAATTATTGCGATAGGATTTTTTGGCAAGCACGCAGCATTGCTGGCTCGTCAGCCCATTAGGGTTACTCGTCGGAAAATTATAAAAATAATGTGTGTTACTTCAAATAAAATCTTAATTGAGAGCTTCTAAAAATTCGGATCAATAGGCAATTTAACTCTGAAAATAACTGGCTTGAAGGCTTGTCCAAATCAGTTTTAATGATATTCAGTTCGAAAAATTATCATAAATGTATGATCGGTTCAAGGCATTTTAAGTGTAAAGAAATTCGTTTACATCGAAAATATCTATAGCGGAAATTATATAATATGTGGTTAAAGAAGTGTCAACACAAAAGCAGTGGGTCAGAATGAAGACTCTTTAGTCTTAAAACTGAGACATTATTCTGAAAAGGCAACACTTCCTAGCAACTCTGTACAATTTTCTTTTTCAATTTCATATTTTTTATTTGCGATCTGCTTTAAATTAGTAGTCTTAGTGATCATGCAACCTATTTATACATAAGTTTCGTCTTGTTTTATTTTCGTCTTTAGTCATATATTAAAATTAGTCATATACCAAGGACCAACAGATATTTCTCTGAGGGCCATAAACTGTCTGCGAAATGTAATATAAAATCATTTCGTTGTGATTGAAAATTTCATTGGCCTTAATATGGGAGACTTTTAGACTTTAACATATCATGTACATTGGTGTATTTTGGTATTGGCTTCGAGCTCTTCCTCTTCTAGTCATATTTTCTTATTTTTATACCCTGAGCCCATTGAAAATGGAAAATCAGGGTATATTGGTTTTGTGAAAATGTATGTAACAGGCAGAAGGAGGCGTGCCACACCCCATAAAGTATATATATTCTTGATCAGCGCGACAAGACGAGTCGATATAGCCCTATCCGTCTGTCCGTCTGTCCGTCCGTCCGTCCGTCCGTGTGAACGCTGAGATATTTTTAAGTACGCAACGTAGAGACTTGAAATTTTACATGAATACTCGATAATACCATACGCTGCACAAGTTTATAAAATTTTTCCGATATCTCATTCCATTTCGATTTTATGAGCATTTATCGATAATTTTAATGCGTTTTTAAGGCGTGGTTTGTACATTATTTGAGCTAGAGACTTCAAATTTGTAAAAAGCGCAAATCAAATACTAGAGACTTGTGCTTTGGCAAATACACACATATGAATGCCATTAATAAGTTGTGAAAGATTGATGCAGTTAGTCCATCGCTAAGAAAAGTTATTAAACAATTAAATTCCCATAGTAATGCCCACATTGCAGCCCAAGCGCAGTCGCTGCGTCAACTGCGCAGTTGGCAGAGCGCGTGCTTATGCTTGCGTGCATATGTGTGTGTGTGTATGTGTTGTTTATATGCAAGCATAAAAGAAGCGTAGAATGATTTGATATTTAGCTCTTCATAGGGCTCAGGGTATCGTCTAGTCGAGCAGTCTCGACTAGAGCACTCTTACTTGTTGTTTATTTTTTCTTTTCGCATCAGCTCGATAATATTTGAACAGCTACTGCTTTTCTATTTAGATAACTTTTCTTGTGTTGACTTTGCTACACCCATGACGCATGCCAACTTATTTCGCATTCTCCTATATACATCAGTACATAGCAAATATGTAGTATATATATTCCAATCTATCTGTGTGTATGTCAGAATCGCTTGCACCTGCCAGAGTCGTCAAAACATTTTCAGAGCGTTTGCCACTTGTCTATAGACAATGGTAAGAGGTAAGTGAAATATCCGTTAGCCACTTCCACACTCACTTGACTCCTTCCTTTTTGGCTCTGGACTTGCTACTGGCAATCAGTAGCTGTTGCCTGTCCTGTCCTCTCTTCTTCTTCGCAACTATCTAGCCGGGCCACTTGCTCCCTTTTCTGCTGTTAGTTGACGTTTAATGGCATTTGACACTCTGTACGGCGGGTCCGCAGGACAAAGCAAAAACAACAGGTGTTGGAAGGAAAAAAATATGAGGAATAATAGCAAAGCTATAAAAGATAAAGCTTCGACTAGAAGATTCCCTGTGTTCTATTGAACAGTAAACCGACAGAGAGCGCTATCCATCTATCCATCCAATTCGTTTCTTCTCAAAACTTGTACACCAACAAGTTTTGAGAAGAAATGGAATGAAAAGAATGGGAGAAAAAGGGTAAATGTTAATCCAAAGTTACTACACTCTTAATCGAGTCTGCAATGCCGAACATTAATTAAAATTAAATCTATAAAATGGAATTTTAAATTAAAATTAAAGTTTATGAGTAAGATAAGTATTTGAGTCGGTCCGGAAGTTTATGAACGATTATCGAATATGAACGCTTCATATTGGTCAGTTACGAGTATTCAACTGTTCATGATAGATAGCTAAATACTTCTATGGAACCCCTCGTACATCTCATTGCAACTAACAGTCCATGTGCCGTTGATTGGTTTCTGACATTGAAAACAGCTCATTCATGACTAACTCAAGCAATTATATTGGATTTTTAGATAAAGAATATGCTGCACTAACAGATGCTCTTCTGCCTTTGAAATGGGATGTGTATTTTGAAACTTACAACCTTTATTATCATTCTATAAATAGATTCGAAATCTTTTCTATTTGATTATCATAATAATCATAGAAAATATAAGATTTGCTTTTTGGCATCAAACAGGGTATAGCGAATATTAGAAAAGAGCGAATTGAGGGCTATACGCCTAATGGAAATATATCTAGAATAGAAGAAAATCAACATATGAGTGCTGTAGTACTTGGCTAATAAAGTTATAGCCGGAGCAGTAATCTTGTGTGGTACTTGTGCATTCGCTTCCTTGGGAAAGGTCCAGAGCGAAGCAAATCCAGTGAAGGAGCTAGAAGCAGGAGCAACATTCTTGCACTTAATGTTTGCTTAACTTTATTTGGTGTCCTTGCGTGGATGTTGCTGTTTACCAGTAGCTATCCGCCAGGCGCCGCACATATTGACCATGCAGCACGCACAGGGCCGAGGAAGAAGGCAAATGCAGGGAGTGGGTCAAAGGTGTCTTAATGCATTTAGCGTTGCTTCAGAGTGATCTATATATATATATAGAGGGAGATACATATAGGTATATATGTGCACATATGTGCTGCCCCAGTCCTTTCTGCGGTCAAATTAAAGCCACATATTCGTATATTTTTGCCCAGGCAGGGTGAAGGACGAACTGCGAACGGGAATCGGCGAAGGGATCTGAAATGTCTGCATGTATTTTTAATTAATTGCATGCTCGAGTCAAGTCGACGCGCTTCGTATTCGCCAGGAGTCGCAGTAGGACGAGGTAGGGATTATTTCATACATCATACATATGAGCCTCTGTGTGTGCTGTATACCCTGTATATAATTGGCATGAGTTATATTTTCCCATTTGCGCGAACTCTCTAATTAAGTTAATTCGCATTGAATCATGTTTGTTATTTAATTGAAAAAGAATTTCGATTAAAGAATTTGCGAAAAATGTTTCGAATTACATATGGTTCAACAATTTTAAACGGGGAATTCAAGGGAGCGTGGAAAGGGAGAGAATGAGGCCGAAAGTGAAAGGGAAAATAAATAACGAACTGTATTTACGATTTCATAGCTCAACATCCCTGAAAATTTATAAAATTTTATATGATTGATTGACATTAATCATTTTGAGATTTGTTTATATATTTTGTCTTATTATTCTCATATATTTATTGTATATCCTATATACAGTTTCGATTGCTTTGATTGGTCGGAGTGTAAGTTATTACATATACATTTAGTTTATTCTAAGCTAGCTCAACTAAATTTTGTACTTGTTATAGTTTGGTATTTTGTCTGTATTTGGTTGTTTGTCTGCCTTTGGAAGAACCTTTCCAACAATCAGCAATTGTATTTTAAAGCTTCTGTAAAATGGATTAATTAAACTTCCAATTTTTTTTTTTTTTTTAACGATTCAAGCTATCCATATAAAAATATAAAAAATTTTATATGCTGCAGTATCTGTGGACATATCAGACAAATATTTCAAACAAATATCTATATAGAGTATATATACCAATGATCTCTTATAGAAGTTTTGTGTACCACATTTAAGTCTGTAAGTGCATCAAGTTTCTTTCTTATTCTCGCATATTTTTCTAAACATTATGGAATAATCATTGCTTGCGTTACAATAATAAGAGATTCATGTCGTTCTTTGACCACAAGGCCAAAGCCGCAGTCGCTACATCATTTGCGGTTAATTTTAATTAAAGTTCAGTGGTTTGCTTTAGTGGACACATGCATTTCCCACCTACAACAATCTACGACAACTGCTACGCCCTTTCATTCATTATTTGTCCGCGTAGCAGTCGTTGCGGAATGTGTCACGTGCTAAGCAAACAATCCAATACACTTTATTTATTCTTCAATTAAAAACTCCCTCTATCTCACTGTCTGTCTCACTCGCTCTCTCTTCTGGTTCTATCAAAATTAGTCGTAGCTTTAAAATGCCTGAAACGAAAGATAATAAGCTGTGCAACAGACAGACGCGACCCATTCACAATTCAGATTTAAATTCAGATTTCAGCTCCAATTCCAACAGCGATCAATATAATCGAGCGCAGGCCACGGACTTTACGACCAAACAGCATCTAAGGCTGCGAGCTGGCGATCTACGCCTGGCCCGAATCCAAATCAGCCTCTCCAAACTGCAGCACGAAATGGAGCAGTCCGGCAAACAGATCGCTGAGCTCTGCCAAGAAATGAAAGTGGAAAAGAATCTGGACAAGAAAATGTAAAGTCCTAAGGTCCCGCTTCTGTAAATGTTGATGTTAATTGGAAATCTAGAAGGATGTCAAAATTGTTATTCAGTTAAATTATTAATATATTCAAAAGATGTGTAGAATACATAAGAGAAATATGATTGAGCAAAATTAAAAGAGCAATAGGACTTACGCGGTTTTTATTATTATACCCTGAGCCCATTGAAAATGGGAAATCAGGGTATAATGGTTTTGTGAAAATGTATGTAACAGGCAGAAGGAGGCGTGCCACACCCCATAAAGTATATATATTCTTGATCAGCGCGACAAGACGAGTCGATATAGCCCTGTCCGTCTGTCCGTCCGTCCGTCCGTGTGAACGCTGAGATATTTGTAAGTACGCAACGTAGAGACTTGAAATTTTACATGAATACTCGATAATACCATACGCTGCACAAGTTTATAAAATTTTTCCGATAACTCATTCCATTTCGATTTTATGAGCATTTATCGATAATTTTAAAGTGTTTTTAAGGCGTGGTTTGTACATCGTTTGAGCTAGAGACTTCAAATTTGTTGTGTAGTTGCGTGTAATGAATACGGAAATGACGCCCACAATAGCCCTCTATTTGTAAAAAGCGCAAATCAAATACTAGAGACTTGTGCTTTGGCACATACACACATATGAATGTCATAAATAAGTTGTAAAAGTTTAATGCACTTAGTCCATCGCTAAGAAAAGTTATTAAACAATTAAATTCCCATAGTAATGCTCACATTGCAGCCCAAGCGCAGTCTCTGCGTCAACTGCGCAGTTGGCAGAGCGCGCGCTTATGCGTGCGTGCATATGTATGTGTGTATGTGTTGTTTGTATGTATGCATACAAAATCATAGAATGATTTGATATTTGGCTCTTCACAGGGCTCAGGGTATCCCCTAGTCGAGCAGTCTCGACTAGAGCACTCTTACTTGTTTTTATATGTTTATATATTAAAAATAAATCCTAGACTACGCCTAAAGAGACGTTCGAGAAGACTTGAGAAGAGCAAAATATAGAAAAAGAGAAGATAGAGATATAAAGAGAGTCTAGGACAAGTTTATTGTTATAGAAGTATGCGTTCTCGAATCCCAAGCATATGGACATCTAGTGATATTTTAGTCTTAACATTTTTCCAGTGATATCTAAAATTCATGAACTATATGCGATTTTTCTCATATTCAAATATAATATCTTAATGTATTATTATTCAGTATTTGTCTGGGGACTTCACCTTCATTTCGTTATTCGATTTTATTTCTAAACCTTTTTGTCGCAATCTTTGCAGTTGCTCGAAATCGAACTTTAACATACCAAGGAAGTCGGCGCCATGCTTGGAAGCAATCAACTAGAATAGAGCCTGCACCAAGGCTGTGGCAAGTGGAGCGGAGCGACGTAGTTGAGACAGAGGTGAGTGTTGCACTCATACGTTAATAAATTGACGCGCTTTACATGAGAGGAGGGCGTTGGCTTGATTTAAATTAAAAATATATTGCATACTTTTTTGCGCGCAGCCATTGGACACAAAATAAATACATGCACACACACCTGCACACATTCTATATATAAATTAAATTGTTGTGCACCCCGACGGCAAGCAGGCAGGCAAGCAGGCAGACAGGTGGGCAAGTGGGCAAAAAACATGGCATGCTATGAACTCCAATTTAAAAAGCTGAACGTACGGGTTAAGGACTCGCAGTCTGAAGCTCTTGGGGACCGCGGCGCATGGGGGCGAAGGGCAGCACTCGACGTGCGGAGTGTGGAGTGTAGAGTGTGGGTCGTTCGGTACTTCAGTAAACCGTTTTTGATTACGCGTGTGTTTTTCGCGTGCAACTAAATTAGCGCACGTGTAATCAAGTTTTTCAGCTTTCCATAACAGCGTCACAAAAAAATGAGAGAAACAAGTTGAGCAAAACAAGTGCTAGTCGGTGGTGCACGACTAGTAAACACTCTGGAATAGTGGGACAATTCAAATTTCGAGGATCTCCGAAAACAAGTTTAATTCTCACGTACGTAACGATTTGTATTTCAGTTCTCACCCCAAGATGAAACCAACTCAGCGTCTCTTTAGCAACTTTTTATGAAATGGTAAATCGAAAACTAAAATTGCATATATAATTCACACAATTCAATAGTGATTTTGTCCATGGAATACAAAGGGAATAAGATGATGCTGTTGGTTCTGATTAAGAATATATGCATTTTATTATACCCTGAATTGCCAATTTCAATAAAAAACGTGTTAGAGGAGAGACATTCTAAGATATATTCCTCAGTTGATTTTGATTAATTATATCAATGACTTACAATGTATATAGAATGCTAAATATTCTCTAAGCCAAGATACCCATTTTACAAACTTTCAGTAAGTATTAAGCTTATTAAGTGTTAACAACGATGCTCGCCTGCCCTTCCTGCAGAGAATGCTGAAGTAAACAGTTCGCCAAATGTCAACAGCGAATAGGGACAATGGGAAAGACACGCGATAATAACATAAATCGCACGACAAAGAATCGAGGCTCTATAAAATGGCGATATTCGCGAGATCCGTAATGGTTACAGGTAAAAGTAAACCATGATGAATCCATACCATGTTTTATGTATGTATATAGTATCCTAGTTATACAACCATGATGAATCCATACCATGTTTTATGTATGTATATAGTATCCTAGTTATACAATCTTATCAGGATTGCAACACCAATAGGAAGAGAAGTGTTTGAGAATAACAGTGATTGAAGCAAGACGTCTAAACTGGTGACATTTAAGTAGTCACAATAATATGAATTCAATCATCTTATTCTTAATGCTAATTACTAATTAAACTCATTTCTAGATTTCATGGCTCAGCCATTCATTCATAAGAGAAATTATTATACATTCTCGACAATTGGAAGACATACAAATTGCACAATTCATACTCCATATAATTTACCTGAACTTCTGATTTATATGACTGTTAAAGATTCCTCAGTTTAAATAGTTAGGAGTCTGAATTGAGTCTGCATGCCCTGTGATCGTCTTTGGCATTTAATTTATAAATATTTTTATCGACAAATAATTAACTTTGCGGACGGAACCAGAAACAGAACCATTAGCCGTGAATATATGAAGCAATTAATGGTAACTCAAAATCGGTTTTGCCACATTGCATTCAATTAGATATTTAGTTTTGATCGTATTCCCTGTTTACATGCAAAACAATCAGTTTTATCCCTTGTTAGAATGTTCGGTGGAGCTCAAATTAATTACCAGTAAATACTAACTCAGAAGCTTAAATTGATTGGAACCAATGGCACTATCATTTCCATATAGTCTATCTATCTGTCTGTTCAAGCGCAAATCTAGCTTAGATTAATAAATAGATTATTATTTTGGTTATGTCCTGATCGGACACTCCCCCAAAAAACATACATATTTATTTTTAATCATTTTTTATTTAAACATAACATAAAAATATTTTCATTAATTAATAATTAATATACAACTCTGCCACGTACTAAAATTCGACATATCTTCTTATTTTCCATTATATATTCTGTGTTGGTTTGAAACGAGCCCGCAGGAACATAAGGGGGAAACTCTACCTCGTTTAGATACCAATCATTGAGCGTATAATTAAAACACTATACAAAAAAAAAAATTTTTATTTTTAAATTAACTTGGAAAACTTTGAGCAAAATTAAGAAGCAGCCATCTCGAAATACTAGCATTTGCTTTAAGTCATACATAAAACATTTCTTAATTTTATCTTAATTTTACTCATTACTCGTTATGTTTTGTGTGTACGGCCTTTTTCAAAACTACTCACCGCATTTAATGGACATCGCAATTTGCCATGCGTATGCTTCTGAAAGCTCTTAACGAGGGTACTCAAGAGCTGATTTTTATGAACCATCGAAAGGAACGCACAAGTATCCGTACGCAAATTATACAGACGAACCTTTGTCTTATCGGTTTTCCAAAAGTCCATTTGCGATTTGACATTCAATTTGCTAATATTAGCCTTAAGTAGCAGATTTCCACTGATGTAGGTTCGATTATTCAGATTAATCATCCAGCAATTCAGTTCCTCCACAAGTTCCGGTGCCCAGTGTTTGCAGTTAACCGAGTCGAATACGATTTGGAACTTGCACTTCTGTGTCGACACAGTTCCAATCACAAAACAAAATACCCAAAAATACCCGATCATGACGGAAACGCAGCTAAACTAGAAATGAGCTTTAAATACAGCGTATATGAATGAATATGAACCATTTTAAAATTACTTAATTCGCTTGTTTTTCAGTTTTATGCTAAATACAAACATAAGCATTAAATACACTAAATAGAAACAAATATAAGCATTAAATATGACTGTGAGCTTATGTTATATAGGTTACATTGTTGCATACCATTTGTATACCATAGCTACAGGAATCTAGAAGAGAATTTACAAATTCAAATAATAAATAAATTTAACATATTAATAAATTAAAAATAACCTATATACAACTTGAATGGTCTTCAAGATTTAAGTGATTATATTCCATTGCTTCAATACAATAATTACAGTTTGTAATTATTCAATATTACTAGTAAACATTATACACCTTTCTCTTAATATTATATTGAAACCTTTGAAACCTTGAACTTTTTAAAAGATTAAATTGAGCGGAACCAATAGCAAAAGCATGAAATAAGTTTTATGATTCAAATGAACGATATGAACTCGACTTTATATAAATATGGAATCTTTATTCAATATATTTACTTTTTCAATATACAATTCTTCCACGTATTAAAACGAGAAATATCTTTTGCTTTTTCATCATGAATTCAGTGTTGGTTTAAAAAGAACCTGCTGGCGCATAACAGGGAAAATCTTGTTCCTCTAGATACCAATTCAGCGTATAATTAAAATGCTATATAAAAATAAAATAAAAATGAATGAATACACTTGACTATGTTGGGGTTTAGTACTGTACTGATCTTTATTCTTCTGAGGCTGGGTATATATACCCAGCCTCATGCATAATTTCAACCTTTAAATCTAATGTGTCTATTGCTGAGTGTGTAAGGCTCAGCATTGGTCTATTGTATTCTTATACTATCGCTGAGGTTGTAGGGCTCAGCGTTCGTCTATTATCTATTCTTAACCTATCGCTGACGTTGTAAGGGTCAGCGTTCATCTGGCTATTTTAAGATTCCACACATGTGGCCTTTCTTCATCTATCGCACTGCATGCTAGTCGTCAAGTGCGTAGAAGGCATGTTTACATATTTATACTCGTTTCCCAAAGGGAAAAAGAGTATATTGGTTTTGTGAAATGTCCGTCTGTCCGTATGAATGCAATATTTTTCTACGCTATTGAAGCTAGAGACTTGAAATTTGGAACATATACTCGTGTATACCCTCGAATTATAAAGTGTCAAGATCTTCCGGATACGCCCACTAGGGGCGTGGCAAATCGGAAAATGGTTGCGCCCATAGTTAATAGAAATCATAGAAATCATATTAGTTGAAGAGCTAGAGAGTTGAAATTTGGAATGTATACTTGCGTTGACCACCCAAGCTCAAAAAGATATGGCGGATATATCTACGCCCATTGGGGGCGTGGCAAATCGGGAAAACTGTAACTTCTACAGTTTTAAAGCTAGAATGCTGAAATTTGGCACGTAACTTAACGCTACGATTCTATAAAGATTCATAAAAAGATTTGATGTCTACGCCCACTGGGGGCGTGGCAAATCGGATCTGAATATATAGTGATTTTACAAGATCAGCTATATTTTGAGCACTATTGATGCTAGAGACTTGAAATTTGATATATATACTCGGATAAGCAACCCAAGATCAAAAAGATATGGCGGACATACCTACGCCTTCAGGGGGCGTGGCAAATCGCAAAAAGCTTATAGCTCCTACAGTTTTAGAGCTAGACGATTCCAAATTGGATGTTTGTGTTACTGGGGGCCTCCTCTATTGATTCCCCAAAAATAAATCTTACGCCTCTTCGGGGGCGTGGTATATCGAAAAAATACCCTGTAACTTTCACATTTTTGAAGTGTAAGCATCCAAACTTTACAGTTACGTTACCCTCGACTCCTTCTAGGAACTTGCCAAATATGAAATGTCTACGTCTACTGGGGGCATGGCAAATTGGCAACAAAATTTGTAACGCCCAGCTGCAAAATTCATATGCCTGTGCCACCTATATAAATAAGCTTAATAAGAATTGCTAAGACGACAAACGGCATTTCTGAGAAATATATGTAATTTGATTTAATGTTGAAGTTCTGCAAATAATTTATCTGCTAAAATTATCATTTTTCGTATAGCCTAGGTCAGTTATGTTATTTTCTATGTGTGTGTGACCCTGACAAAAAATGTAAATATCAAATACCGATATTTGTGTAATCGACTTAGTCCGAACAAAATTATTCACGCACAAAAAAATTGACGATAGGTCCCATCAGGTATGCATGTATGTAGGCACGAACAGCTGCGCAACTATTTTCATGGCGTCGCCGCCGCGTCTCGAACGCGGACCCTTTTGCTTACACGCTTTTCATCTACCTGCTGCGCCACATCAGTTTTGCATTGCCTGTTGGCAAATCCGAAACTACTTCACTACAAGGGCGACTTTTGACAAATACAAAACTATAGAAGCTGCTGTTAATGCAACACACAATATAAACATAAATCAATCGCAATTGTGATTCTTAGAAAAAGCTGAAATGCGCGCATATGAACGTATTATTTATATGTGTACATACAAAAACGGTGGTCGGTTGAATGTATGCGTATAAACAGCGATATTTGACAAATACAAAACTAAAGAAGCGGCTGAAAATGCAAACACAACTCAATAACAATTTTGGTTGAAGAATATGCTAGAATGAATGGCGCTGAATTTATTTGTGACCGTGCATAAGCAAACGCTCTTGCACGTTTCAATGTATGTGTAAATGTAAATGTATTTTGCTGTCGCTGCTTAACGCGTGCGTGTCATAATTGGCCAAACGTTTTGTTTAATAGATTGCGACTGACTTAACGGAACTTGATGAAACTTTCAGCATATGATTCTATTGAATTTTTTACATTTTATAAAAATGCTAATTCATTTACATAGTTATATTTGCAAAAATTGAAATTGCAGAAAATTCACATGAATCTACATAAATGCAAAATTTGAGATAAATTATTAAATTTAAAATACCAGATACCCCTCTGGGAAACGAGTTTCACGCTTTAGGTTTCGTCCTAAGGCAACGTTCTTACTTGTTATATATATTTCTATGTTCATGCCTGAACATTCTGCCGGGGCCAGAAAGGTGACAGTCTGTAATCGCTGCCTCTGCTTTCTTTTCTTAATTATATACAAGACAATGACAATTATTACTATTCCAATCCTTGAATAGTTTATGTTCGTGCCTGAACATTCTGCGAAGCCCGGAAAATGCGATAGCCAGATATGGTCGAGTACTCAGCTGCTTCCTTGGTCTTCTGCGCTGGTGGCGGTTCCCATTCCAAGTGAAGTCGGTTCTCTTTAAAATGTGTACACCCTTTGTAGATGTCGTCAATTGTTGAGTGAGCTGAGGCGGAGGCCGCTTGCATCATTGCTGCGGATGTCAAGGCCTCCAAATTAGGGTCATCCACTTTTTGAAGATTATGCTGCCGTAGAGCAGCTATTGATAATGATTGCCTCTGGGATGCAACCGAATCGCTTGCAGTGCATACGATATTTTCCTTATTTTCCTTTCGATCGCCGATTTAATTTTCGTTAATATATTTTGTTGTTTCAATTGTTTTGCTGGGATTGTAGCTGAAGCGGAGATTACAGAATTTGAGACGATACCATTATTTTTATCTCCAGCTGTACTTCTAGTTGCAGTTGTAGTTTCGGCAGAAGTGTTTTGGACATCCTTCGGGCTGCTATCAATGGAAGTATCGTCAATCGACTGATCTTCCAATTGGATTTCTTTTGATGTCGATATCGAAGACGTGGCAGCAATGACACTCTCGTCCCCATCTTCTATGTCCTCCTGCTTCTCTGGTTGATCCATTTTAAATATTTTTCCCACTGACCATTTATCTTCTCCTAATCCTCCCATGTGAGGGCTTGCCGGCGGGATGAAATGCCACTCGCTGTTCCGTTTTTCTGGCACTGGTTCCAGACCACTATTTTCTTTTTTAGCGGCGGTTTTATGGCTTGGTAGCTTCTGATCAGCGATGACGGTGTCCCTATGAACGGAGGTGCTCTCGAACTTGCGGATACTGCCTTCAAAATTGGTCTTCAGTTCCTTGTTCATTGGCTGGTTAATGGAGATATCCAATAGTTGGCACCTTTTTGCATAGCGCTTGCACAAATAGTCCCACGCTGCATTGTAGTTGCCAACTGCAATTGAGAAATGACCACTGTTGCGTCTCCCTTGATACACATTTTTAGGTACATCAACTTTGTTTTGTCGCTGATATCCTTCCTCTTGTGAATCATGTTCGAGCATATCTCGAAGAACGCTGGCCATTTTTTTGGATTTCCATAGAAATGAGAAAGTTTTGGTTTCTGGGGCTTTGGATCTTCGTACAGCGGAAGGTCTTCTTCTATGTTCTGCAAGTCACTTACTCTTTTGTTAAGTTTATCTGACAGATTGTCGACGAGGAATTCCAGTTCTTCTATATAGTCGCTGTCGTAGGCAGACTTTCCATATCTTGCCTGTAAGCCCGTGAACAGTGTCTGGACTTCGTTCAATCGGAAGTTTAGCTTAACTTTATGTTCAAAGATTTCTTCCTGGTTGCTTGACTTTAGGTAGGCATACACTTCTATGATGTACTGCCTTACTTCTAGACGTTTTTCGTTAACAAGCTTAATCCACTCATCCTTTAGGCTCATACTTCTGTGTGAAAATATTATTTCCTCTTGAGTATTTTCTTGCCTGGATGTTTCCGGTCGCATTTGCCAATTTATGCTTGTAGATGGTTTGTCGGTGTCCATAGTGTGGTCGGCAACTTCGACCTTCATCAGGGCCTTCTTGTAGCTCCTGATTGATTCCATAATCCAATCATATATTTTCTCTGTAAAATATTGATGGTTGATGACACCGATTTTCTTCAGCAGTGAATGATTGGCAGTGAATTCTGCTGCCAACTTATCCACAACTGCAAACTCATCCTTATTAGCTATGGTCTGCAGGATGCTGTCATATATCTCTGATTGTTTCTCTAGAGTTTTCGTTAACAGCATCTCTTTATTCTTTGGCTTAACCCGTTGGAGGTTTTTTTGTTCTGATCACCAGGTTGATCGTGCTGTGCCTCTACTCACAGCGTGGGTTGGTAAGCCAAAGATATTTTTTAAGCACTTTCCACAAACATTTAGTAAATTTGTGGTTTCGGCTTTTATGACCGGGATCGAATACAGTAATCACTCAGCTGGAAGCACGCAGTACTTGACTGTGTTGATTTCCAGTCAATACTGTCTCCGGCTCGAAGGACCATTAACCACTTGACTATGTTGGGGTTTAGTACTGTACTGATCTTTATTCTTCTGAGGCTGGGTATATATACCCAGCCTCATGCATAATTTCAACCCTTAAATCTAATGTGTCTATTGCTGAGTGTGTAAGGCTCAGCATTGGTCTATTGTATTCTTATACTATCGCTGAGGTTGTAGGGCTCAGCGTTCGTCTATTATCTATTCTTAACCTATCGCTGACGTTGTAAGGGTCAGCGTTCATCTGGCTATTTTAAGATTCCACACATGTGGCCTTTCTTCATCTATCGCACTGCATGCTAGTCGTCAAGTGCGTAGAAGGCATGTTTACATATTTATATATATTTCTATGTTCAATGCTAAACAAAAAACATGGTCTTAAATTCATATTTCGAACTATATTTTGTGAACTATCGCTAACACTTTGAAATATTTTATTTTTATTTTATGCATTATTTGAGTATATAGCCATTTTTAGAGCTAATCACCGCTTTAAACGGACACCCTAATTTGTTACTCATATGTCTTAGAAAGCTCTTTGCGACGGTGCTTATGATCGTATTCTTATGGATTAATGAGAGGAACGCGCAAGTATCCGTTTGCAATGTAAACATACGTAACTTTGACTTCTCCGTTTTCCAAAAGTCCATATACGACGTCATATTCATTTTGTTAATATTAGCTTTAAGTATGAGATTCCCACTGATATAGCTGCGATTATTTAGTTGAACCACCCCAGAGTTAGGTTCCTCCACAAGTTCCGAAGCCCAGTGTTTGGAGCTTACAGAATCGAATACGAATCGGAAGTTGCATTTCTCTGTTGAAACAGCTCCAACCAAAAGAAGACTGCAGAGGTACCTGAACATGATGGAATCACAGGGCAATAAAAAATGAACTTTGACTACGGCGAATGTGAGTGCACAATCAGCTACAAATTTTTCAATGGCTCATTATTTATCAATTTTTTAATCTTTATTCTAAATACGAGCAATTCAAGCGGTCAAAACATTTTTTACTGATTTGTACATTTTTTACATTTACATATTTTTATACCCTGAGCCCATTGAAAATGGGAAATCAGGGTATAATGGTTTAGTGAAAATGTATGTAACAGGCAGAAGGAGGCGTGCCACACCCCATAAAGTATATATATTCTTGATCAGCGCGACAAGACGAGTTGATATAGCCCTGTCCGTCTGTCCGTCTATCCGTCCGTCCGTCTGTCCGTCCGTCCGTCCGTGTGAACGCTGAGATATTTTTAAGTATGCAACGTAGATACTTGAAATTTTACATGAATACTCGATAATACCATACGCTGCACAAGTTTATAAAATTTTTCCGATAACTCATTCCATTTCGATTTTATGAGCATTTATCGACAATTTTAATGTGTTTTTAAGGCGTGGTTTGTACATCATTTGAACTAGAGACTTCAAATTTGCTGTGTAGTTGCGTGCAATGAATACGGGGATTACGTAATCTTTAGATTTTGGATGCCACGCCCCATTCGCCCCCAATAACCCCCTATTTGTAAAAAGCGCAAATCAAATACTAGAGACTTCTGCTTGGGACATACACACATATGAATGCCATTAATAAGTTGTGAAAGTTTGATGCACTTGGTCCATCGCTAAGAAAAGTTATTAAACAATTAAGTTCCCATAGTAATGTCCACATTGCTGCCCAAGCGCAGTCGCTGCGTCAACTGCGCAGTTGGCAGAGCGCGCGCATATGCGTACGTGCTTATTTATGTGTGTATGTGTTGTTTGGATGTATGCATACAAAATCGTAGAATGATTTGATATTTGGCTCTTCACAGGACTCAGGGTATCCCCTAGTCGAGCAGTCTCGACTAGAGCACTCTTACTTGTTTACATTTATATGACTTATGCTATGAATTGGATTGATTTTAAAATATTGCTTAGCCGATCTTTATACCCTGTGCCCATTGAAAATGGGAAATCAGGGTATAATGGTTTTGTGAATATGTATGTAACAGGCAGAAGGAGGCGTGCCACGCCCCATAAAGTATATATTCTATATATATATATATATATATATATATATATATATATATATATATATATATATATATATATATATATATTCTTGATCAGCGCGACAAGACGAGTTAATATAGCCCTGTCCGTCCGTCCGTCTGTCCGTCTGTTCGTCCGTCCGTCCGTGTGAACGCTGAGATATTTTTAAGTATGCAACGTAGAGACTTGAAATTTTACATGAATTCTCTATAATACCATACGCTGCACAAGTTTATAAATTTTTTTCGATAACTCATTCCATTTCGATTTTATGAGCATTTATCGATAATTTTATTGTGTTTTTAAGGCGTGGTTTGTACAAATTTGCTGTGTAGTTACGTGTAATGAATACGGAGATAACGTTATCTTTAGATTTTGGATGCCACGCTCCATTCGCCCCCAATAGCCCCTATTTGTAAAAAGCGCAAATCAAATACTTGAGACTTGTGCTTTGGCACATACACACATATGAATGCCATTAATAAAGTTGTGAAAGTTTGATGCACTTGGTCCATCGCTAAGAAAAGTTATTAAACAATTAAGTTCCCATACTAATGTCCACATTGCTGCCCAAGCGCAGTGGCTGCGTCAACTGCGTAGTTGGCAGAGCGCGCGCTTATGCGTGCGTGCATATGTATGTGTGTACTTGTTATAATAAGAAGTATTTTTAAACCAAGCTACTTATTTGTTCAATTTAAACATATAATTCGAAATTAAAGTCTAAACAAGTAAGAACGTTGCATGAGGGCGAACCTAATGCGTGATACTAGTTTCCCATAGGAGCATCTGGTATATTCAATTTAATAATATATCTCAGATTTTGCATTTATGTAGATTCATGTGAATTTTATGCAATTTAAATTTTTGTTACATTTTGGATACCGGCTTTTTTAACTAATTACCTACCCTCTCATATACTGCCAATTGAAGGTCTGTTACAAATATAACTATGTGAATGAGTTAGCATTTTATAAAATGTAAAAAATTTAATAGAATCATATGCTGAAAGTTTCATCAAGTTCCGTTAAGTCAGTCGCAATTTATTAAACAAAACGTTTGGCCAATTATGACACGCACGCGTTAAGCAGCGACAGCAAAATACATTTACATTTACACATACATTGAAACGTGCAAGAGCGTTTGCTTATCACAAATAAATTCAGCGCCATTCATTCTAGCATATTCTTCAACCAAAATTGTTATTGAGTTGTGTTTGCATTTTCAGCCGCTTCTTTAGTTTTGTATTTGTCAAATATCGCTGTTTATACGCATACATTCAACCGACCACCGTTTTTGTATGTACACATATAAATAATACGTTCATATGCGCGCATTTCAGCTTTTTCTAAGAATCACAATTGCGATTGATTTATGTTTATATTGTGTGTTGCATTAACAGCAGCTTCTATAGTTTTGTATTTGTCAAAAGTCGCCCTTGTAGTGAAGTAGTTTCGGATTTGCCAACAGGCAATGCAAAACTGATGTGGCGCAGCAGGTAGATGAAAAGCGTGTAAGCAAAAGGGTCCGCGTTCGAGACGCGGCGGCGACGCCATGAAAATAGTTGCGCAGCTGTTCGTGCCTACATACATGCATACCTGATGGGACCTATCGTCAATTTTTTTGTGCGTGAATAATTTTGTTCGGACTAAGTCGATTACACAAATATCGGTATTTGATATTTACATTTTTTGTCAGGGTCACACACACATAGAAAATAACATAACTGACCTAGGCTATACGAAAAATGATAATTTTAGCAGATAAATTATTTGCAGAACTTCAACATTAAATCAAATTACATATATTTCTCAGAAATGCCGTTTGTCGTCTTAGCAATTCTTATTAAGCTTATTTATATAGGTGGCACAGGCATATGAATTTTGCAGCTGGGCGTTACAAATTTTGTTGCCAATTTGCCATGCCCCCAGTAGACGTAGACATTTCATATTTGGCAAGTTCCTAGAAGGAGTCGAGGGTAACGTAACTGTAAAGTTTGGATGCTTACACTTCAAAAATGTGAAAGTTACAGGGTATTTTTTCGATATACCACGCCCCCGAAGAGGCGTAAGATTTATTTTTGGGGAATCAATAGAGGAGGCCCCCAGTAACACAAACATCCAATTTGGAATCGTCTAGCTCTAAAACTGTAGGAGCTATAAGCTTTTTGCGATTTGCCACGCCCCCTGAAGGCGTAGGTATGTCCGCCATATCTTTTTGATCTTGGGTTGCTTATCCGAGTATATATATCAAATTTCAAGTCTCTAGCATCAATAGTGCTCAAAATATAGCTGAATTTGTAAAATCACTCTATATTCAGATCCGATTTGCCACGTCCCAGTGGGGCTTTATAGAATCGAAGCGTTAAGATACGTGCCAAATTTCAGCATTCTAACTTTAAAACTGTAGAAGTTACAGTTTTCCCGATTTGCCACGCCCCCAACGGGCGTAGATATATCCGCCATATCTTTTTGAACTTGGGTGGTCAACGCAAGTATACATTCCAAATTTCAACTCTCTAGCTCTTCAACTAATATGATTTCTTAACTATGGGCGCAAGCATTTTCCGATTTGCCACGCCCCTAGTGGGCGTATCCGGAAAATCTTGACACTTTATAATTCGAGGGTATACACGAGTATATGCTCCAAATTTCAAGTCTCTAGCTTCAATAGCGTAGAAAAATATTGCATTCATACGGACAGACGGACAGACGGACATTGCACAAAACTAATATACTATTTTCCCTTTGGGAAACTAGTATAAAAAATATAAGCTACGGAGTGCTATGTTTACAGGGTGCATTATAGTTTTAACTAATTGACTTTCCGATGGCAAATAATAATTAACAAGAGACATTTCTTTATAAATCTCAGAATAATCAAATTTAAACCGAGTTAGAGTTTAATATAACTCATACAGTGTACTTCCCAACAGGATATGCTTCTGCTTTGATACCCAGAATTTCGCTCTCAGTTAATAACATTCCATATGAATTTCGTATTATTTAATTTGTTTAAAATTTACTGTCTCCAATCTAAACACGAATTATTTGCGCATAGGAAATGAGAGAAACAACTTTTCTATTTTTTGTTGATAAATTAACAACAGCTGTAAGGTCACAGCCGGGTATAAATGCCGGTATTAGGTTTTCAGCAAAGTTCCATTCATAAAAGGTGTAGTTCCAGCTCTTAAAATCAATGTGAGTAATATGAATAAGCATATATCTGTAATAAATTTTTATACTTGTACAACACTTACCGCTTGCAATGGACATACTAATTTGGAAGCAGAGTATTTTTGAAAAATATTGAGGAATATGTTTAGGAACCGACTCTTGTATCCACCTCTGAGATATTTACACCCATCCAATCTGACGCTGAATAGCTCCATGGTTTGATTATCTAGTCCTCTCATTTTCATTATCACAAAACTGTTTACATTGTGTTTAAGCATCATAAAAGCGTTGAAATAGCTTCGATTATTGTGACTGCATTATCTACAATTTCTTGTTCCAGGATTTGGGTGTCAATTTTTGTGAATTTTAACTTAGTATTACTAGTCACGCTCACACACGTCAAGATCAACAGCAGATAGATAGATATATAACTATCCATGGTAAACGGCTAATTCCGAATGCCAGCTAATCGTGCCGAGCAGAGCTTAAAATTCAAAATATCAATCAATATATTTTACATATTAAAGTAATTGTGAATTAGGTATTTTAAAACACATTTAAACTTGTAGTTGAACAATTTGGGCAACCTATAGTTAATGGAAAGAAACGGATGCTGAACATTTAATATCAGCGTGGGTTTTCAATATTGTTTAATACTATTAGCTACATGAAAGTACTTAAGTTATGTCTAAGGTGTAAAGCTTTACATAAATTCCTGATGTGAATATGTCCGATTTTGTTATACTACCCTGTAACGAAAATTCAGTTTATAATGAATTTTAAACAAACTAAGATCAGTCGACAGTGTGGTCTTCAACGTATGACAGCTTCAAAGTGTTCAAGCTCAAACTTCAAAATCATTTGTATTTCGTTTAAAGCATAGATAACTGATCGAATTTAAGTGATCGTAATGCATAAGGTGCTGGTACATTTTATATATGTAGATTTAAACTTGTTTTCAAATTCTTATACCCCTATCTCACGTATCTCGTATTTCGGATAATAAAGATGCGTAGCACACCATATCAAAGGGCAAAAGTTCTATAATAATACATTTCCAGTTTGAGACTAATCGAAGTGCGTATTGCTATATAAACGATATATGTATATTAGTTGGCGGCGGTATATTTAAATCCACATTTCTAATTTGAACAGTCTAATAGCGTCTAAAATGGTGATTGCATTGTAAAAGATATGTAGGAAATTCGAATCGTCTTTTTGAACTTTACAATTTTACCATTATAATAGACTTAAATTTTTTAGATTTCTTTATAAGAAAAAAGAAAGGTATCACGCAATGCCGATATGCAAAAGATGTTAAAATATTTTTCAGGGTTTGTACTCCTACAGATATTGTAAATATTTAAATTTTATGTCAGTAAAGGGATAATCCAATAAGTCTTATCAGTACCCGCTTTGTATTTTAAAGTCGACTGGGTTAAAAATGAACGGAAAATAAGATGAGTAGTTGGGAAAGCACATTCATTCATTCTTATTCGTATTATTACCTTAAGAAGAACTCTTGCTAAGAGTCAATATTACCTAATGTTATATCAGTTTAATTTATTTAATAGATTAAAAAATTAAACTTATTGGATTGTCTTTATTTTTAATTTAATTTATTTCTTCTTGATGGTTTTATGATCATTTTGAAGCTTTTTCGTTATTTTCATCTAAATACCGGTTAATGAAGGTTCTGATTCATTCATATTACAGCACATATATTAAGATGTATATTAATACCAAGAATATATATTCAATATTAACTCGCGGATTTATCTTTATTATACCCTGAGCCCATTGAAAATGGGAAATCAGGGTATAATGGTTTTGTTAAATGTATGTAACAGGCAGAAGGAGGCGTGTCAGACCCCACAAAGTATATATATTCTTGATCAGGGCGACGAGCTGAGTCGATTTAGCCCTGTCCGTCTGTCTGTCCGTCCGTCTGTCCGTCTGTCCGTCCGTCCGTCTGTCCGTATGTTTGAACGCGTCGATTGAAGCAACTAGACACGCTAGAGACTTTAATTTTTTTTTTAGGTCCGTGGATAGCACGCGCAGGTCAAGTTTGTTACCAAAAAACTATATCTACTTTTGTTGTTTTGTTATCGATTTTAAACCTAATCGAAAACAGGTTATAAAATTATATCTCCCACACCTTTAGAGTTAGACCCCTCAAATTTTGCATATAGATTCATTTTTTTAATTTTATGCAATTTTATGCAATTTCTATTTTTTTATTTTTTGGATACCGGCTCTTTTTACTAATTACCCCACACACACACACACACACACACACCCCCCCCCCCCTTGCCATCAACACCCATTGAGAGTCTGTTGCAAATATAACCATGTAATTAAATTAGCATTTTTATAAAATATAAAAAGTTCAATAGAATCATATACTGAAAGTTTCATCAAATTCCGTTGAGTCAGTCCCGATTTATTAAGCAAAACGTTTGGCCAATTATCACACGCAAGTGGCATGCATTACATTGAAACAGACCACCGTTTTTGTATGTACACATACTCATACGTTCATATGCGCGCATTTCAGCTATTCTAAGAATTACAATTGCGATTGATCTGCTTCTTTAGCTTCTTTAGTTTTGTATTTGTCACATATCGCCCTTGTAGTACTACTTTGCGTTTTTCCAACAGGAAACGCATTACTGGTGTAGCGTAGTGGATAGACGCAAAGCGCGTAAACGAAAAGTCTCGGGTTTGAATCTCAGTGATGTTCTGATGAGAATATAGTTGTCCATGCATAGGAGTATCAGAAATCGACTGTATTTATAGAAGGCTCGAATTCCTATAGACAACGCGTCCATGATTTAAAGATGTGACAAACAATTTGGATTAGGAGTAAAATTTTGTTGATACTCTGAAATTGCATTCAGGCAAATAGTTTGAAAAGTATTTCTCATCCATGTACCAGTTGATAAGCGTATAGTTGAAGTTCTGTAAATTAAATGATAAATATATTGATTGAGGTTAAAATATATTCGTTATCAATCTATATATAAATTGTTAATACAAAACCTATAATGACGTATCACGTTGAGATATCGTTATACAAATCGTTTGAACAGAAATAGATATATCAGTTATCGATAACTTACCGTTTTCAGTGGACACTTGACCTTTTCCCCTAATTTAGTCCCGAAACTTATAGCGAAAGCCCGAAAGATGCGTCATAAAGTATTGACAAAAATCCATGCGGCTGTTGTAAAGCCTCATCGTCCGATTGTTGGCCTTTATGATATCGAAATTAGTTATCATTTCAACCTGATTGATGCTACGCCGTAGAATCATATTACAACTGAGGTAACAGCGATTGGCTTGGATCACCGCGCAATTGAGATCTTCAAAAAAGTCTGGAGCATGGTGTTTCACAAAAAACGTATCGATCACAAGTTGAAGTTGACGTTCTTCCTTTTTAGCATCTACATCAAAGGTTAGAAATATCACCAACACAGACAGCTTAAACCAACCAGCCATGGCTGATACTCCACGCAAAATATTTGCCCAGCCTTGCTTGCAATAATCATTCGATCCACGACATAATTAGATACGAATTTCATGCTCAAATAGAGTGATTAGAGATTGTATCTTTAACTGTGCTATTAACAATAAAAATATAATATTTTAATATTCTAATATATGAGATAAAAAAAGTTTTAAGAGTATCTTTTTCTGTGCTCAAGGTTATCGTAAGATATGTAGCCCCGTCCGATCTGACTTTTTGTTCATTACAACTGCGCCATCTATCGATGTACACACAAATCTATGGCAATTGTGATTCTCAGAATATGATATACGCGTATATGAACGTATGTCTATGTGTGCATATGTGTGCACGCTGCTCGTTTCTGCTTGTCACATGCGTGTGGTATTGGCCAATTTGGCCATTGGCCATTTTGTTTTATAAATTTGGACTGACCTAACAGAATCTGATGAAACTTTCTGCATACGATTCTAGTGAATTTTTTACATTTTATAAAAATGCCAACTACTTCATTCACAAGGCTATATTTGCAAATGACCTTGAAAGAGGTTTAGTTACACCTAAAGCCCATATCCAAAATATACAATATATAAAATTATATAAACACATGAATATATATGTAAAATTTGGAGGCTCTAGCTATAAAGATGTACATCACATAATTTTAATATATGTTAGCTTACTTAGTTCAATCATATGGACAGACGGACAGGGCTAAATCGACTCATCTCGTCGCCCTGATCAGAAATATATATACTTTATAGGGGGTGGCACGCCTCCTTCTGCCTGTTACATACATTTTCCCATTTTCAATGGGCTCAGGGTATAAAAAATGAGGAAAACGACCATCGCAAACCTACGACTCATGGCTATCTGATAAGCAAGCGATGTTAAGAATATGCTTTATGGGGTCTGCCACGTCTCCTTCAGTCTCTTATATATAATATATTATAATATAATACCCTGATTTTGAAAATTCTGTGGTATAAAAAAAAAATACTTTTTAGGACGTTTTATAATATAAATAAGATTTTAAGTCAGGAACAATTTGAAGGGTTAATTTATTATAATAGGCATATTTTGTCGGCCCGAATATTCAGTTCTTATAGTCGACCTTACCTTCCAAGAGCATTCGTATGACGACTTTTTGATGAATATAGAATTTAGTCATTGCTTTGAAATGACATTCGGGCACATATTGGGGAAAATCGTCCTCACTTAGATGCATATTGTTAATAGAATAGTTGAAATTCTAGAAGAGAGACAAGATTATAGATTATATACAATATATACATAAATGTGTACCAAAGAAATATGGAGACATATCGAAGAAATACTTACTTTCTTTAAAGGACACCTCAAGTGTACATTGCTCCCTCTGTTCACACTCTTTACGAACAGATTGAAGATGCGATTTTTGTGAATTGTTGTTAGAAACTTACACGCGTCCAAACGTATGTGATATAAACGCATTATCTGTTTATCAGACTTGATCATATCCAAAGATGTCTCCAAATCTAGCTGATCAACTTGCCGCTTGAGTATCAAAGCAATGCTAACTGTGCTGCGATTAGGCAGAGTCCAGTTAATACTTTCAAAGATATCCGGAACAGTTGGTCTGAGGTAAAAGTTGTTGATTACGAAGCGAAAACTACGCTGTTGAGCCGCTGCTGATAGACTCAAACAGATAAAAAACCAGAGCCAACCGGACATGGCGAGAGATGAGCCTCAAGTGGTATAATGAACCTAACCTGAAATTATTACCAATTATCCGATAACGACGTGCACTTAAAATTACATTAAACTGTACTGTTGCTAATTATGATATGTGTCTATAATTATTTGTCTAGCCAAAATTTATATCGATCTGTGAAGTTCGTTCCAATTGAAAATCAGAACATGGATTGGCAAAATGAACAGAAATTGTTTTCTAATGGATGTTTTTTAGCTTTATTATATTAATCGTCTCTTGCGTATTTACCCAATTTGTACGTATTGATCGATCGTCGAATAATAAGTGTGATGCCAATTGATATATTTAAAAATTTAACAAGTAAAAGTGCTCTAGTCGAGACTGCTCGACTAGGAAATACCCTGAGCCCTGTGAACAGCCAATATTCCAATCATTCTACGCATCTAGGGCTAAATCGACTCAGCTCGTCGCCCTGATCAAGAATCTATATACTTTGTGGGCTCTGCCACACCTCCTTCTGCCTGTTAATGTATGTAACAAATCTAATAAATCTATTATATCCTGATTTCCCATTTTCATATAGCTGACCTTCAAGTCTCCAATATGTTATTAGTCAGCATGTTTAAGAAAGTTTCTTGGTTCTCTTCTCACTGATATGACTTATGTAGTGTTTAGGCAAGAACATAAAATATACAAGAATTGGATCAGTAATAATTATAATAATCCTATTTGTCTGTCCCCGCAGAATATTCAGGTATGAAATATACATAAATTTAAGCATGCAGTAGGTTAGCTATATAAAGGCCACAGGTGTGGACTCTAAAAATAAGGAGATGTACGCTGACCCTTACAACCTTAACGATGTTATAGACGAACGCTGGGGCCTATAACCTTATCGATGATATAAGAATTAAGTACACCGATGCTGAGCTTTACAAACTCAGCAATTGATATACTGACTTAAGAGTTGAAACTATGCATGGGTATATGAACCCAGCCTCACAAAAAATAAAGATTAGTATGGACTAAACACCACCACAGTCAGTGTACTGATTCAATATATTAATGTATATATTTTAATGCTACTGAAACCTTCATTATTTTTCATCATTCAAATTAATTATCAAAATTATCATTGGCTGTCATCTTTTTGTCTTAAAGACACTATCTGTTCTAGCAATATCTTCAATCGTTATTAATTTTCGATAAAGAACAATATTTCTAGCATTAATAATTTTTATAGTGTTTTACACAAATTCTGTTATAAACACTATATAGTCAGATCCCAGTAGGTGTTGACATATACATATATACGCCCACAATAGGCATTGATATATCTGCCATATACACTAGTCGGCATAAATATTTTGACGAAATTTATTTTTTGCTTTCGATGCTGGCATTGCTGAGATCCGCTAAGTAATGGTGACAAAATTATGACTAAAACAAAGATACCATCAATAGCTCTATGCGTGTCAATTTTTATGTCGTTAGCTTGTTGCATTGTCATTTTGCTGATAAAAATGCATACAAATATCGAATTTCAGCGCGGCATAATTATTTTGACGAAATCATTGACAAAATGTGTCTTCACTTTTGGGCGCGTGTCAACCAAAAAACTGGTATATTCAACTTTAATTATCGTTAAAAAACGTGAAAAAAATAAAAAAATTATTAAAATGTTTTGGTAGTTATTAAAAACAATAGGCAAAACAGCGGAGCTAAGTTTGCAGACAAGATCAGCAATGGTAGCGAAGTTTACCGCTGAAAAAAAATAACAGGCATTGCAAGTGAATATTAGATATCTCGTCAAACTGTGCACTATCAAATTAATAAGTTTAAAAATCATAAAGTTTTAAAAAGATAAAAAGATTAGGTGCCAAACGTAAAACGTATGATATGCTACGTGAATTTAAAAGAAAATGTTCTTCTTAAGCCTCAAATGCTGCAGATCTTTTCAATTTGACAGACAAGACTCCAATCAATGAGCGAATCGTCAGACGACGCTTAAAAGAAGAAGAATTCGCATATTTATAGCCAAGGACATGCCGTTTATATCAAAGCAAAGTAAGCCTAAAAGGCTAGCCTTCGCAAAGGAACATGTTCTAAAGCCAAAAGAGTTCTGACGAATTGTTTTGTTGACAAATGAGAGCTCCTTTAAGTATAATTCATACAAAAAGAAGGCGCAGGCAAGAGAGACGTCCTATTTGCCAAAAAGTGAGCCATGGTGGAGGGTCTGTTATGTTCTGGTGATGTGTTACATTCTATGGGTTGGCTGACTTCATTCCTGTCACCGGATTGTTGAACCTGGGCCAATAATTGAGAGTGTTAAATGATAACACATTCCCTTCCGAAGATAATCTTATAGGAGAGTCATTTTATCTGCAACAGAATAATGCCCCATGCCATAAAAGCAGGGTGGTCACGAAATTTTTTAAGGATGTTGGCGTCAATACTCTTGACTGGCCACCACAATGTCCAGACTTAAATGTCATTGAAAACGTGTGGTCCCTCATTAAACAAAACAGAATTGCTTCTTTGCATAAAAGCAAAGAAGAAACAATTTATGAGACAACTTCCCTTTGGAACGAGGTGTCCTCGGATATCACTGAAGCTTTAGTGAACTCAGTTCCAAGACGGCTGCAAAAAGTCATTAAAGCTAAAGGGGACTACACGTTCTATTAATCGAAAAAATACTTTGAAGACTTTTCTTGTTTAAGTTGCTATTTTATTAATAATCATCACCCGTCAAAATACTTATGCCAACGGCTGAAAATCAATTTAATTCATATTTTTGTCGGCTTCCATGAAATACTTTTTGTTTAGTTATTTTTAAGTTGGTATAGCCGAGATGTAAAAAAAGAAAAAAAAATTTTTAAGTTCTATAAATTCAGTAAAAAGTTATAAGCAAAAACACATAACTATAATTTCGTCAAAATATTTATGCCGACTAGTGTATGTATGTTTGGTCTTTGCCAATCTTAGCACTTCATCTGATGACAATGTCCACGATTATATATTCAAAATGTCAATGCTCTAGCTTCAACAGTGTGAAAATGAGTTGCACACAATATATATACCCAGCCTCATGCATAATTTCAACCCTTAAAACTAGTGTGTCTATTGCTGAGTTTATAAGGCTCAGCATTGGTCTATTGCATTCCTATTATTATCGCTGAGGTTGTAGGGCTCAGCGTTCGTCTATTATCTAATCTTATCTTATCGCTGGGGGTCAGGATCAGCGTTCATCCTGCTATTCTTAAATTCCACACATGTGCTAGTCGTTGAGTGTGTAGCAGGTAGGGTTACATATTTATGTATTCTTTGTTCGTGCCTGAACATTCTGCGGGGCGCCAGAAAATGCGACCAACAGTAATCGCAAGACAATGACAATTATTACTATTCCAATCCATGTATAGTTTATGTTCGTGCCTGAACAACAATATATTTATATTACTGCCTATATTTACATATTATATTATAATATACAAATTTCTCTGTTTTCGAATTGTCACGTATTCCTCCCAGGTAAAGAAGAAAGCATTGTTTGAAATCCCGCCTTAAGGCTGTGTTTATTTAGCCTTTAATATTACAAACTCAGATATGGTTTTTTAATTTTTGTTTTCCATTTTAAAATTTCACACGATTCTTTGGACCCTTTTTCTTGTTAAGCACCGGATGTAATTGGCCAGAAATATGCAATTCGGCCAATTGCTTGGTCTTCTCCTGAAACTCCACTTTAAGGAAGTAGCTACATTCGGGCAGCAGCTCGGGCAAAATGCGTTCGTCTAAGTAACTGCGGTCTAGTGTATAATTCAGATGCTACAAGCAAAGTTCGCTATATAGTAGACGAAAGGGTGATAGAAATTTCTTCCCAAAGCTCTACTCACCGCTTTAAGGGGACACGATGGTCGCACATTAGTGAAGCTTACGAATCGGTAGTGAAACTGTTGAAGAAATTTGCTTTTGTAGGTATTTTTTAAAAAGCCGCAGACATCAAATTTCGAATTGAATAGACGAACACGAGGCAGATTTGGACGGGATATTTCCAAAGATCCTAGCGCTATGATATTGTCAATTGATCTTTCCAAGTACAAGTGCCCTGAGAGATAGCTACGATTGCCAATATGCTCGATGACGGCGCTTTGCGAAGGAATCAACTCCCGATCTATGGCGGTGAAGACAAATCGATCCACGCTCACCACATACTCAGCCCCACCACAGTCAAGCAGCCAGATTAGCATAAAATATGCCCAGATCCACAGCAGCTTCATTTTGGCCACGTTTAATGATGCCCGTGCAATTAGAAACTGTTCTCTAGCTGACCCTAATTTTCAGTTGCGCGACATTAGAATGGAGCAGCAAATTGTTTTATAATTTATGGCACAATCAAATTATCAGTAAAGTTGTATATATTGTAATCGGCCCTCATTAGTCAGTATTTCACAGTATTTTTCTTACGAATATAGCTATTAGTAATTTCATATTGTATACTATAAATAGAACACATACCATAGATCGAAAAATTTGATCATATTCGAACATTTTATTGACATTCGTGGAATACGATTCTGTATTTTAGTACTAGTTAGTTAAACGTCGAAAGACAATTCATACATCTCTTAAAGTCTTGCAGTATATTCACGAATTTAAGTGCAACAGTTGATGGACTTGACAAATATGCTAAGTAGATAGTACTAATTGTAATTACAATTAAACCACTGTGCATTGAAGCGGCTGGAAACATGCGCGTTAAATGAAAAATGCGTCGCATGTGAAAGATTGAGTTGAGAAGGCGGCTAAGTACATATGAAAAAGAAAATGCAAACACACACACACAAATGCACACCCTCAAAAAAAGGAGAGAACAAGATGTCAACAGAAATGTTAATAACACAAGCGTCAGCAATGCTGTTCCTGTTGTTGTTGCTGCTGTTGTCGCTTTATGTACGGTCTCTATTTTACGCCAAGTGCTGCAGTTCGTCCTCCCGTTGCCCGGCGTCTGCTGCCCGTTAACCGTTACCCGTTACCCGTTACCCGTAAGGCGAACACCCGGACGTCCAAGGATAAGCCCCGGCAGTGCTTTTTGGCTGAGGCAAGTGATGCAATAACATTTGCCCGTTAAAACAGAAAAGCAAAGCAACCAGCATCAGCAAAGTAACGTAAAGCGAAACAGAGCAGGGCGGCGCAGAGCAGAGCTGAGTAAAATAAAGTAAAGTTGACTTGAGTGTAGTTCAAACATCACACCTAGCACAGACGGTAGACCCACAGACACCGCAGAGTACAGGGTAGAGTCCAGAGTCTGCATATACAATATATAGACGGGCAGAGCAAGAGAGATGTAAAGCTTTTGCGGCTCGCATTATGTAAACATTTGCAGGCGACTTTTCTTTCTCTCTTTTTTTTGTGTGTGGAAAGTGATGTGGGATATATAGCTTTGAGTACTTGTAGTTGGAAAAATACTTCCAAGTGTCAAGCGAATTTTTGTGACATGCGAAACTGAAGCTGAATGTGAGAGTAAATAGAGAGAGGCTATATTAGTATCTAAAACAAAATGAAAAACTATTGTATATCACACAGAACGGAAAAATAGCCTTTTAATCTGGATAGATCTTAAATATTGTCGGAAATTATTAAATATTCAAAATTAACCTCCAGGGAAAATATTTAATTTATTTGAAACATAATAGCTAGTAGTGCGACATTCTTTCTCATTTCTGAATAAAGAAAACTAATTTTTATTTGTATTCTTGGATTCGTTTCTCAAAAGCTTACTCCATTTAGAAAGATGGATAGATAGGAAAACGAGGGAAAACAAGCTCTAGGCACATAGATCTACTTAAAAGTAATTTGCATTGCAATTATACAGGGTATTGGCCAGTAGACCACTAGGACCGCTAAGAAATCATTTATTGTTTATAAATATTATTATATTATGAGCAAATTGAGAATGATAATAAATTGTGATTATGGATTAGTCCACAAATTATTCGAAACTTGGTCACAACATTATTTATTTATAAGAATATGTAACTAAATACTTATCGAATTACACAAAATATTAATTTGATCGATATTTACGACATGAGTAAAGTTTTTATTTCAGAGCGTAAAAACCACATAACTGATGCCACAAGTAATCCAAAGATTCACTCTCAATTCTGAGTGGGAGTTGAAAGAGTTGCTGAGAGAGAATTACGAACACGTGAAAACAAAATTTTAGACAAATTTATGATGATGGAATTTTAAGTGATTTTTAACGAGCCAGGGTTGCATAAAAGCGAGAAAGATATATCTAAACTATATATTGTATATATAAACATATAATATATAAATATATATAAAATATATCTTTAGAGTTAGAGAGCACCTTCCACAATATGTGTCATTGCTGTTGCCTGTCTAATAGAACCAAAATTGCTTGCTTAAATGAACGCAAATATATCCCACGGTGTAACGCGCACAGTGGGCCAAGTTAACACAAAGTTATGAAATTTTCGATATTTATTTTTTATTGCGACGGTGGATTATATAATACAATAATTCAAGAAAAAAGAAATATTAAGATTTAAACAAAAAAAAATTTTAAGTGATAGGTAAATTTGTGAAAGATTTTTACTTGATTTTTATTTATTATTTCAAAAGTTGTACTCGGTATTATACATTTTCAATTAATAAGGCTGTGCAATAAATAATATCTTTCAAAATATGGTAGGGAATATATAAATTTGTAATTTGTACACTCCCATAATGACTGAGTTAACGTAATTAAATCAAGACAGATTAATAAATTTATTACGATTTGCATTTACTTTTAAACCACTGTGCGCTAACAACAAGGGGTTGCAGTCAGGTACAGCTGCTGCTGTTGCCCATGGCTGGGAGCAACTGGGTTGAAAGGTAGCCGCAGCCCACTCCAACGAGCAGCAAACATTTATGAATTTATGTTGAGTGCACACACACAACACACACTCTCACACACGCAGCCAGAAAATTTAACAAAAGGCCCATTTAGCTCGCTGGCTGCCAAATTGCTATGTCTGCACCGTAGCACCACCGAGCTCCCACCCCCTCTTCAGAGGCGAGCGCCACCTGTGCATCCAACTGTGAAATTTATTGATTCGAGCAAATAGGCTTTATCGAGAATGTCGACTAACTAGCTATAATTAGAGAGCTCTCAACCGCCATCTAACGAATTAATGCTGAAATGATCAACTAGTGCATACTCTGTAGTCGGTTTAGGAATATATAGAGTACTAAAAATGCTGTGCAAATTAATTTGTAAAAGGATTGTATGATGTAATCGTAAATTATAGATCCATTTTTATATTGTTTCAAATCATATTTTTGTAGCGTTAAGCAATATGTTCTCGACACAAATGCGTGCATTACGCCATTCTGGCACAGACTATATATGGACAATTCTCTAGTGGCGAATGTGACATTCGTACGTATTTGAGTTTATAAACAAGTAAGAGTGCTCTAGTCGAGAAGGCTGGACTAGGGGATACCCTGAGCCCTGTGAAGAGCTAAATATCAAATCATTCAACGTTATTTTTATGCATACATACAAACAACACATACACACACATATGAACGCACTGCGCAGTTGACGCAGCGACTGCGCTTGGGCAGCAATGTGGACATTACTATGGGAACTTAATTGTTTAATAACTTTTCTTAGCGATTAACCAAGTGCATCAAACTTACACAACTTATTAATGGCATTCATATGTGTGTATGTGCCAAGGCACAAGTCTCTAGTATTTGAATTGCGCTTTTTACAAATAGGGGGCTATTGTGGGCGAATGGGGCGTGGCATCCAAAATCTAAAGACTATGTAATCTCCGTATTCATTGCACTCAACTGCACAGCAAATTTTAGCTCAAACAATGTACAAACCACGCCCTGAAAACACATTAAAATGATCGATAAATGCTCATAAAATCGAAATGGAATGAGTTGTTGGAAAAATTTTATAAACTTGTGCAGCGTATGGTATTATCGAGTATTCATGTAAAATTTCAAGTCTCTACGTTGCATACTTAAAAATATCTCAGCGTTCACACGGACGGACGGACAGACGGACAGACGGACGGACGGACAGACGAACAGACGGACAGGGCTATATCAACTCGTCTTGTCGCGCTGATCAAGAATATATATACTTTAGGGGTGTGGCACGCCTCCTTCTGCCTGTTACATACATTTTCACAAAACCATTATACCCTGATTTCCCATTTTCAATGGGCTCAGGGTATAAAAAAAACAAGTAAGAACGTTGCCTTAGGACGAAACCTAAAGCGTGAAACTCGTTTCCCAGAGGGGTATCTGGTATTTTAAATTTAATAATTTATCTCAAATTTTGCATTTATGTAGATTCATGTGAATTTTCTGCAATTTCAATTTTTGCAAATATAACTATGTGAATGAATTAGCATTTTTATAAAATGTAAAAAATTCAATAGAATCATATGCTGAAAGTTTCATCAAGTTCCGTTAAGTCAGTCGCAATCTATTAAACAAAACGTTTGGCCAATTATGACACGCACGCGTTAAGCAGCGACAGCAAATTATATTTACATTTACACATACATTGAAACGTGCAAGCGCGTTTGCTTATGCATGGTTACAAATAAATTCAGCGCAATTCATTCTAGCATATTCTTCAACCAAAATTGTTATTGAGTTGTGCTTGCATTTTCAGCCGCTTCTTTAGTTTTGTATTTGTCAAATATCGCCGTTTATACGCATGCATTCAAACCGATCACCATTTTTGTATGTACACATATAAATATATACGTTAATATGCGCGCATTTCAGCTTTTTCTAAGAATCACAATTGCGATTGATTTATGTTTATATTGTGTTTGCATTAACAGCTTCTATAGTTTTGTATTTGTCAAAAGTCGCCCTTGTAGTGAAGTAGTTTTGGATTTGCCAAAACTGATGTGGCGCAGCAGGTAGATGAAAAGCGTGTAAGCAAAAGGGTCCGCGTTCGAGACGCGGCGGCGACGCCATGAAAATAGTTGCGCAGCTGTTCGTGCCTACATACATACATACATGATGGGTCCTATCGTCAATTTTTTTGTGTGGAATAATTTTGTTCGGAATAAGTCGATATTTGTGTAATCGATATGTGATATTTACATTTTTTGTCATGGTCACACACACAAAAAGAAAATAACATAACTGACCTAGGCTATACGAAAAATGATAATTTTACCAGATAAATTATTTGCAGAACTTCAACATTAAATCGAATTACATATATTTCTCAGAAATGCCGTTTGTCGTCTTAGCAATTCTTATTAAGCTTATTTATATAGGTGGCACAGGCATATGAATTTTGCAGCTGGGCGTTACAAATTTTGTTGCCAATTTGCCACGCCCCCAGAAGGCGTAGACATATCATATTTGGCAAGTTCCTAGAAGGAGTCTAGGGTAACGTAACTGCAAAGTTTGGATGCTTACACTCCAAAAATGTGAAAGTTACAGGGTATTTTTTCGATATACCACGCCCCTAAAGGCGCGTAAGATTTATTTTTGGGGAATCAATAGAGGAGGCCCCCAGTAACACAAACATCCAATTTTGAGTCGTCTAGCTCTAAAACTGTAGGAGCTATAAGCTTTTTTCGATTTGCCACGCCCCCTGAAGGCGTAGGTATGTCCGCCATATCTTTTTGATCTTGGGTTGCTTATCCGAGTATATATTTCAAATTTCAAGTCTCTAGCATCAATAGCGCTCAAAATATAGCTGATCTTGTAAAATCACTATATATTCAGATCCGATTTGCCACGCCCCCAGTGGGCGTGGACATCAAATCTTTTTATGAATCTTTATAGAATTGAAGCGTTAAGATACGTGCCAAATTTCAGCATTCTAGCTTTAAAACTGTAGAAGTTACAGTTTTCCCGATTTGCCACGCCCCCAATAGGCGTAGATATATCCGCCATATCTTTTTGAACTTCTATGATTTCTATTAACTATGGGCGCAACCATTTTCCGATTTGCCACGCCCCTAGTGGGCGTATCCGGAAAATCTTGACACTTTATAATTCGAGGGTATACACGAGTATATGTTCCAAATTTCAAGTCTCTAGACGGACAGCAAGACGGAGATTGCACAAAACCAATATACTATTTTCCCTTTGGGAAACTAGTATAAAAACTAAGAGGTTCGCAGGCTACAAAAAACGTTAGTCGCTTTTTAAATGAAGAGTTCAACCTGAGATTTTAGCGAAACCTTAAGTGACAATTTATTACGAATAATTTTAAATAATTAGAAATTGGCACATCTTTACAATGCATTTTACTTGATTCAAAAATATTGAGTAGTTTTTTTATACCCTGAGCCCATTGAAAATGGGAAATCAGGGTATAATGGTTTTTTTTAAATGTATGTAACAGGCAGAAGGAGGCGTGTCAGACCCCACAAAGTATATATATTCTTGATCAGGGCGACGAGCTGAGTCGATTTAGCCCTGTCCGTCTGTCTGTCCGTCCGTCTGTCCGTATGTTTGAACGCGTCGATCTCAGAACGTAGTTGACTTAGAGACTTGATTTTTTTTTTTTGCTGGATCCGTGGATAGCACGCGCAGGTCAAGTTTGTTACCAAAAATCGATATCTATTTTTGTTGTTTTGTTATCGATTTTAAACCTTATCGAAAACAGGTTATAAAATTATATCTACCACACCTTTAGCATATTACCACACCATTTTGCATATAGATTCATGTGAATTTTATGCAATTTCTATTTTTTTATTTTTTGGATACCGGTTCTTTTTACTAATTAACCCGCCTTTCCTCCTCCCCTTCTCCACTCATGAGAGTCTGTTGTAAATATAACCATGTGAATAAATTAGCATTTTTATAAAATGTAAAAAATTCAATAGAATCAAATGCTGAAAGTTGTATTAAATTCCGTTAAGTCAGTCCCAATCTATTAAACAAAACGTTTGGCCAATTAACACACGCACGTGGCAAGCAGCGACGCGCAGCAAAAAACATTTACACATACATATACATTGAAACGAACAAGGGCTTCTGCTTATGCATGTGTACAAATAAATTCAAAGCTATTTATTCTAGCATATTCTTCAACCAAATCTCATACGTTCATATGCGCGCATTTCAGCATATTCTAAGAATTACAATTGCGATTGATCTGCTTCTTTAGCTTCTTTAGTTTTGTATTTGTCACATATCACCCTTGTAGTACTACTTTGGGTTTTGCCAACGAGCAACGCAATTCTGGCGTGGCGCAGTGGATAGACGCAAAGCACGTAAGCAAAAGGTCCCGAGTTCGAATCTCAGTGACGACAGCGTAACTTTTAAAATTTTTTTTTTTAATTTATAAACAGGAGGTGGTTGTGCTAGTTGAGATGATGCGCTCTATCGTTACATATGTAGTAAACAGATGCAGGTTCGAGTACAGGTGCGGTGATTTTTGTTTTTCTTCTTCTTTTTTTGTTGATTTGTTTATTTATTTAATTATTTATTTATTTTTGACTTACATACATTTTAGTTGAATAAAATTTCAAAATTATAATTTAATTTTGGAAAATTTAATGTTATATGCAAGCTATGGAGCGTATTAAACAATCCAAGTCGGACGGGGCTCAGGGTATCTCCTAGTCGGGCACCTCCGACTAGAGTTTTCTTACTTGTTTTTTTTTTAATTTTTTAGTAATTGTACATTAGAAATTAATTTCAATATATTCAATTTATTAATTTAAAAAAAAAAAACGTGACAAAATATATTCAATAGCGGAAAAAAATAGATATATTCATCTAAAATAAGTAAAACAAAAAAGAAAATCTATTTTTTTTGTACTCATCTACAATCATAAAATATGTTTAAAATTTCAATTTTTCCAACCTAGATTTAAAATTCACTTCGGTTTATTAAGCATAAACGAAGATTTGAAATAGCATATTTCATTGGGTAGTGTCTCTCTTTAAGAACAGTAATAAAAACAAAATGTGCAACAGAAATGCTCAAAACAGAACTTTGGCACTTGTTCGGCTTTGTGTGTCAATATTTCGAGATGTGTTATGAATAAATGTAAAATTAGTTTATATTAGTTAAATTTAATCGATTAGTTATAAAAAAAATGTTAACTGAACATGCATTCATTGACTTTGAATTTTTTGGCTGTGGTTGACCTTCCTGGAGAAATGCCCCTGTGTATTTGATGTTTTTAGCTTTGCTTGCGTTCCTTATCAATCTAAGATAAATGTGTTTCCCATAATTCGAATATCTCATCGATTATATGAATGAGTATAGAACAACTGTCGGTGATTATTATATCTTATCTTGGAATAAATCAATCTGCAGTATTTCGAAAATCGTACAATTAGTGGCTGATATTTGGAGTCAAATTAATCAATATTCAAATACAATTTAGACTAAGATGAAATTCTTCTTATATATATATATATATATATATATAGTATAATATATCTATATATATAAAAGAAAGTCGGGTTTGTTACAACACTTATAACTCAAGATCTGCTGGACCAATTTTCATGGTATTTGATTTGTTGGATTTGTCTCCGCCCCGAATAGCAGAATATATCTTAAAAATACAGAAAAATTGACAAATACTTGAAAAATGCGCTATTTTCCCTAAAAGTACTTTAATTTCGGAGCTGTCTAATTTTTGTTCAATAAATGCTCATATGTTTATACATGTCAATCATTTGTTGTCCAATCCTGTCAAATACTGTAACAACTATTTATGTGTGCGTTCAGAAATTTATTTTGAACAACCGACACGTAACATTTCGAAACGGTCCGCAATGGCCATAGTTTTAGTAGCATCAAAAATTATCATATGGGACGAATGCACAATGGCGCACAAAAGCGCATTGGAATCACTAGACTGAACATTAAAAGATCTGCGCAATGACTCGAGATGTTTTGGTGGTTCAATGATTTTATTATCTGGCGAATTCCGACAAACACATCAGTAATTCCAAAATCTACTGCTGCCGACGAAATAAACGCTTGCCTCAAAGCATCAAATCTGTGGCAATATGTAAACAAACTTCAACTGTCTGTAAATTTGAGAGTTGCATTGTCGAACGATCTATCTGCTGATGATTTCTCGAAGCAATTTCTGAATATCGGTAATGGCCGTGTTCCTGTTGACGAATAGAGCGGTTTGATTTCATTTCCTCTAAATTTTTGCAATTTCGTCTCATCAAAAGATGAGCTTATCATTGCAAACCACAAAAATACTAAATGGTTAAGTGAGCGAGCAATTTTGGCGGCTATAAATAAAGATGTAGATGACTTCAATTTTATAATTCAAAATCAAATCGTAGGTACTCTGTATTCATTCAAATCTATCGACTGTGTAACGAACGAAGAAGAAGCCACTAATTATCCAACTGAATTTTTGAACTCCTTGGATGTGCCTGGTTTACCACTGCACAATTTACAACTTAAGGTTGGCTCGGTAGTTATCATGCTTAGAAATTTAAATCAACCAAAACTGTGCAATGGAACGCGTTTGGTGATAAGAAAACTGATGAGCAATGTGATTCACGCGTCGATACTCAAAGGAAAATTTAAAGATTATTCCAAGGATTCCTATGATCCCAACAGATATGCCCTTTGAGTTTAAACGAATTCAATTCCCGATTCGTCTTGCCTTCGCCATGACGATCAATAGATCACAGGGCCAATCCTTGACTATTTGTGGCCTCAATCTAGAAAATGCGTGTTTTTCTCATGGTCTTTTGAACGTGGCATGCTCACGTGTCGGCAAACCTTTCGCATTATTTGTTCTTGCATCTGACCAAAAAACGAAGAATGTCGTTTACCACAAGGTGCTTGAATGAAAATCCGAAAACAATTTTTTTTTTTTAATTTTTATTCTCATTCTGTATGTTTTCATCATCATTCATCATAATAAAATACTTTTATATTTCTATCTATATTAATATTGTTTTGTATTATTGTATTACGTTCACTATAGCCCAAATTAGTTCACTTAAAAGGTAACACGACATTCTTTGACTGTTAGGCGGTACGAAGTTGGCGAACCTAGTATATATATATATATATATATATATATTTTTTTTTTTTTTTTTTTATATATATATATATAATAAATTTATATTACTTTTACTATTTACATTACTACACAAATTTTCTTGAATAGTCGAATAGTGTTGCTCGCTGTCCGGGGACGTTTCCAACACAATCAAAATCGAAAACAAAATAACTCACCTAGGCTGCAAGGAAAATTATATTAACTTGGGTTGATCAATTATTTCCAGCAGTTAAACATTAAATCGAATTACATATATCATATATCATACATCATACCTCTTAAAAATGCTTCAAGCTGTCTTAACAATTCGCACACTCTTATGGCACATGACTATAACTAAGTATTTTGCAGTGTGATACTACAAACTTTTTTTTCGATTTTCCACGCCCCAGGTAGGCGTAGAAGCTTCTGGCTCTTAAACTATACTAGAAATAAGCTTTTTCGGCTTGCCATGCCTCCTGTCGACATTGCACTCCACCAGTATACTCTATAAATTTGCAAGCAAACTGAACCTAGCTTGATTACAAATGAAAGTTCAATCTGATATCTCGAAAATATCTTTCCACATATTCGCAAGCAGAATACACCTAGAAACGTATTTTTTTTAATCAATTTTATATAGTAGACAATGTATGTATATATGTATATATAGACTATATATATATATATATATATATATCTAAATTGCACCACTTACAACAAAGACTGGCTTCTTGCATGCGCTTGATTGACATGCACAATTTCATTGAATTATTAATTATGTAATGCGAAACCAATCATCTACAATTTGCATATGCAATGAGTTCGTATCCTATACAGCTCCACACGCATACTCACTCGTGAGGCTATTAATCAGCACACTTTCCATATATATATATATAGCCCACTTAACCGTTAGCGCTTCTTAGACTCAAACGAACAATCGACTATAAAAACAAATTATTCAGATTCGCATTAAAGATTCGCAATGCTTTGGGCGTATTACCTATGCATCTGTTTTTTACAGATAAATAAATATAATGAGCGGGTTAAATATTTATAGTTTTATCTAATAAATTTATATGTTTATTTTGTTATAATATTCATTACTTCTGAGAAGTGAAGAATGGCAAAAGATTTTATAATTTTGACATTCAAGTTTTAGAATTTTATCCACACTTTAATTTTAAGATAACTATTAAAAATTTTCATCAAAAATTTACTAATCTACAGTTGGAAATTTTGATATTTCGCTTTGAATGTCATGCTGCAGAGAACTGTGAATATATTTGGGGAGAAATCTATAATTACATTTATGGCGAGTGTTTCCGTTGGCTACTTAAAATCGAAAAAGTTTACTGCCAAATTTCTCCTGGCAACCTTTTGGTTTATTACTTTGGCTGGATGCTTATGCGCTTTGCTCGGCTTCGCTGCTTGCGATTTTCTGAGCTGCACACCGCAGGAGGCAAAAACGGGCAGTAGCCACGCCCCGCACTCTCCTACCCAGCACTTAAATTTGAGTTGAGAAACGGCTGGCTCCGACTTGACTTGAAAATATATAAAATCTTTTATTTTAATTTGTTCTTTGCTTTTTGTTCCCCATTAAACGTAGCCAAAACTTGCTGCAACGGCAGAAAAAGACAAAATATATAGGTATAAATATTTGTGTATATGTAGGGGATATAAAAATGGAGCCCTAGGCGAAAGCAATAACAAAATATTATTATCAGAATCATTCATCATGTGGCTGCAGGCCATAAATTTTTCGGCTAGCTGCGAAATGCAACAACAACTTTGATTACATATAAAAATAACAACGGCAGCTAACTGTTAATAAATCGCAGCTGTACATAGCAGCGACCAGCTGCCGGCGCCGTAGACAGCACCACGTTTACCCCTTCCCCTCGGGCTCCTCCTGCCATCCCTAGCTAACTCGGCCCATGTCCCATGACCAATCCAAAACGCATTACAACTCTCTTTCCCACTGCCAAGCCCTAGCCACACATACAACTCCCTTCAGAAAGTTTGGCCAAGCAAGTTTTCTAGGGGCGTGGTTAAGGCCCTAGCACCGCCCCTAAAGAAAAGTCCAGTTAGTGCCAGGCATTACGTTGACTCCATGTATCAGGCTTGCATTTCTCTATCGTAAAATTTTCTCGATCTTTCAGACATACATATGTATTTGAAACACAATCAGATATAATCATTTTCTTCAGAATATGTTAGAGGTTTTTTTTAAATGCTGATACCCTGAAGCATTCTAAGTAAGAATTTTGTAAAAAAAAATATATAACAAGAAGGAATAGGAATCCATAATGTAAATATATTAATGCTCGATAAGCTGCGTCGAAAAATCGTCTGTATGAAAGTAGTGGTCTTATAAACGCTAAAAACTAAAGAATATAAATTTTAAATATTAGTTATTCGTATTTCGGAACTAAAGACAAGTACAAAGTCAAGCACACACTGCAATGTATATGTAAAAGAAACTGAGAATAGATGGAATATTCCTATATAAATTCGTTCGTTAAAGAAAAAAGCATAAGTCCTCAATTTTTGGGACATTAGAAAGACTTTAGATCTTTTTGAAATAATAGCTTGAGTAAATATAAATAAACAATAACAATATTTATTAATATATAATCTTTACATATCAAAATATAAATATGAGTGCAAAAAGTTTTCCAATTGGTTCAGAATCCATTCCCAAAACGATAAAGGCTGCTTGCGAGTGGCTTTATCGTAAAAATGACCAAAGACTGCAATAATCATTCCAAATAAACTTATGAAGTTTAGAATTTCGTATAAATGCCCCCTCAAATGGCTTTGTGAGTTCTCCAGATGGGGTTGCCTTTCTTTGGCTATCGTAGAGAGTTCCATACTACCTACTAAACTCAGACTTAAGTACGAATTGTCATTGTACGGGCTTCTGTTCTCAAGCATCATCATCCAATATGGACTGGAAGGTTCGGGTAATAAAGCTACATCCTCCCATGCATAAAGACGTCCGGTTAACGGTTCCTTGCCATAGCTGGCAAACTTGACTAAGGGCTTTTCGTATTTTACGTAAATAGGTCGAAGTGCCATAGCCTCCTTGATCTTTAAGTCTAGAATAGTATTAATATAATCGAATATTTCATCATTTAGTACAATTTCGTTTTCAGTCAAAGATTCCAATTGAGTTGCTTGAACCTGTTTTTTTTTTTTTTTTTTTTTTTTTTTGTGAAAAAAATCATATATTAGATGGAGATCCTTTTACACTTAAGTTATCGCAAGAAGGTTCTATCCGTATAATCCATGTCACCCCAATATCTATATATACGACGGTTTTTCTAACTATCTAATTCTATTAAGCTTTACACTTCTTTGTCTTATACGTTCCATAGTGTAAGAAGCGAAAAACTTATTTATTCTTACAGATCTATTTCAATTTCCTATCGATAACACAGTCTTTAGTTTTTTCTAATTACCCAATCGAATCTGTCTTGTAATCCCTTTTGCTTCTTGATTTGAGACATCTTTATCTTGTGCTTCATTTTAATCTCATTTATCTTTAGAGAATCCTTCACTGCATGCCGAACTCCTTGTACTTTGTAGACCAGAAATTTGAATTTCTCTTTCTTCAGTTTCTGTTTCTTCTTCTCGTCATTTTTCATTTGCAAACTCTTCAGCGAACGCTTCTTCTGTAATATCTGCCTTAGGGAAGATTTCCGGTCAAGAAGTTTTGCCCTTATCTTCTCATGATTTAAATGTTTAATTCCTGAGGACTGCACGAAAGGTGTTATCTGAAAAGCAGTTACAAATATATGCCATTTGAATCAATTTATATATTACCTCATCCATTGCCTCGGTTTTATATATACATATGTATAACTATACTGATACAATTCTATTTGCGGAATGATTGTTTTTACTGAGCTCTAACCTTACAGAGGTTGAGAGTTTTGAATGCTTTTACTTGGATACTACGATATATATACATATATATATAAATATATATCTAATAATTTTCATTGATTAATTATGTTTTCTTTTTAATTTAAGTCTATGCATTGATCATGTCTGTCAAATGAAAAACCGCTCTTGACGAAGTTGAATTTATGTCATATTTCCGTTTCGTATTACTTGCTCCCACGACCCACCTCTATATATACATGCGCACACATAATATATATATATATATATATATATATATATCATATATCATGCATCATTCATCTTCATCCGTTCACATTGTCATTTGCTTTACTCTTATTGTGTCTGTTTGCTACTTCTCGCTCTCTCCTTCTCTTTTTCTTTCTCTTTCTCTCCCTCGCTCTCTCTCTGTGTCGTTTACTTTTCCCATCATTTTCATCATTTAATGTGTTTAGTACATAAACATGCACAACTTACGACCATATCGCATATAAGCTTACCATTTCCCGATTTCCGATAATTTTGCCCACTTTGGAATAAAAGCACGAGACATTGAATGTTTAGGTATACACTGAAAAAAAAAAACTCTTTGTATTTTAATGTTTAGATATCAATGGAAAAACACTTTTTAATTCAGAATAAGTCATTCATTCTAATCAAATCTTTTATTATGCTTTTTATTGATGTTGGAATTTCATTTCACAAAATAATGCCATGGGTTCAAAGTCCGAATGATATTTATGTTTAAAAACAAGACTGATTTATCTCAGATATGATTTATATAATTTCATACGTTGACATTCACTTTCTATAATTAATTGTTGCTCTGAGCATTGATTTTCCGTTTTTTGTCTCCAATTCCAATCTATTCTGCATATAGAAATATTGCAAACTAGATATTTTCTCTCAGTGTATGCATATGAGTATATAGCGTAGGTGACCACATGCTGTGCTCGAATTGACCTCCCATCACCGCCCTACCTAGCCCCGCCCATACCAGCAAGCCTCGCTCTGGCCACGTGTCTGTCCGTCTCTAACGGCGCATTTGCAACCGCATAGCCAAGCTGCCTGCTGTCTGCTGTCTGGCTGACCACATCATCAAATGCGAAATGCAAAAGCGACGTAATTGCCAGTACACCACAGCCTAACCCCTCTCCGCCTCTCTCTTTCTCTTTCGGTCTCTCTCGAAGCCGAAACCAATAAACCTGCATACGTCGATTAGTTGCACATGAATGCAATAGCATGTCCCCAAAGGTGAAGAACGGAGGGGAATGCGGTTGGGAGAGGGAGGAGAACTTGCAGATGGAGGCTTAGGGCAATGCACAGACATCCGCAGACGAGCCCATTTAAGCCATGTCTTAAAAAGCTTTCGTCTGTGGGCCCCTTTAAAGCGGCAGAGGTATTCACATTCGTTTAAATTTATGCAATGCTTCGCTTAACGTTCGATTTAATTAACCAACTGTTAACAGAATAAAACATTAAGAACAAAGATATATCTACATATATCAGTTAAACTCATTCCACTTCGATTTTATGAGTTTTTATCGATAATTTTGTGTGTTTTTATGGCGTGGCTTGTACATCGTTTGAGCTAGAGACTTAATTTGCTGTGTAGTTGCGTGTAATGAATACGGAGATTACGTTATCTTTAGATTTTGGATGCCACGCCACTTTCGCCGCCACTAGCCTCTATGTGTAAAAATCAAATACTAGAGAATTGTGCTTTGGCAAATACACACATATGAATGCCATTAATAGGCTGTGAAAGTTTGATGCAGTTAGTCTATCGCTAAGAAAAATTATTAAACAATGAAATTCCCATAGTAATGCCCACAATGCTGCCCAAGCGCAGTCGCTGCGTCAACAGCGCAGTCGCTGCGTCAACAGCGCAGTTGGCAGAGCGCGCGCTTATTCTTGCGTGCATATGTAAGTGTGTGTGTATGTGTTGTTTGTATGTATGCATAAAAACAAGTAAGAACGTTGCCTTAGGGCGAGACCTAAAGTGTGATACTCGTTTCCCACAGGGGCATCTGGTATTTTAAATTTAATAATTTATCTAAAATTTTGCATTTATGTAGATTCATGTGAATTTTATGCAATTTCAATTTTTGCAAATATAACTATGTGAATGAATTAGCATTTTTATAAAATGTAAAAAATTCAATAGAATCATATGCTGAAAGTTTCATCAAGTTCCGTTAAGTCAGTCGCAATCTATTAAACAAAACGTTTGGCCAATTATGACACGCACGCGTTAAGCAGCGACAGCAAAATACATTTACAAATACACATACATTGAAACGTGCAAGCGCGTTTGCTTATGCATGGTCACAAATAAATTCAGCGACATTCATTCTAGCATATTCTTCAACCAAAATTGTTATTGAGTTGTGTTTGCATTTTCAGCCGCTTCTTTAGTTTTGTATTTGTCAAATATCGCTGTTTATACGCATGTATTCAAACCGACCACCATTTTTGTATGTACACATATAAATATATACGTTAATATGCGCGAATTTCAGCTTTTTCTAAGAATCACAATTGCGATTGATTTATGTTTATATTGTGTTTGCATTAACAGCAGCTTCCATAGTTTTGTATTTGTCAAAAGTCGCCCTTGTAGTGAAGTAGTTTCGGATTTGCCAACAGGCAATGCAAAACTGATGTGGCGCAGCAGGTAGATGGAAAGCGTGTAAGCAAAAGGGTCCGCGTTCGAGACACGGCGGCGACGGCATGAAAATAGTTGCGCAGCTGTTCGTGCCTACATACATGCATACCTGATGGGACCTATCGTCAATTTTTTTGTGCGTGAATAATTTTGTTCGGACTAAGTCGATTACACAAATATCGGTATTTGATATTTACATTTTTTGTCAGGGTCACACACACAAAGAAAATAACATAACTGACCTAGGCTATACGAAAAATGATAATTTTAGCAGATAAATTATTTGCAGAACTTCAACATTAAATCAAATTACATATATTTCTCAGAAATGCCGTTTGTCGTCTTAGCAATTCTTATTAAGCTTATTTTATAGGTGGCACAGGCATATGAATTTTGCAGCTGGGCGTTACAAATTTTGCTGCCAATTTGCCACGCCCCCCAGTAGTCGTAGACATATCATATTTGGCAAGTTCCTAGAAGGAGTCGAGGGTAACGCAACTGTAAAATTTGGATGCTTACACTCCAAAAATGTGAAAGTTACAGGGTATTTTTTCGATATACCACGCCCCCGAAGAGGCGTAAGATTTATTTTTGGGAAATCAATAGAGGAGGCCCCCAGTAACACAAACATCCAATTTTGAACCGTCTAGCTCTAAAACTGTAGGAGCTATACGTTTTTTGCGGTTTGCCACGCCCCTTGAAGGCGTAGGTACGTCCGCCATATCTTTTTGATCTTGGGTTGCTTATCCGAGTATATATATCAAATTTTAAGTCTCTAGCATCAATAGTGCTCAAAATATAGCTGATCTTGTAAAATCACTATATATTCAGATCCGATTTGCCACGCCCCCAGTGGGCGTAGACATCAAATCTTTTTATGAATCTTTATAGAATCGTAGCGTTACGATACGTGCCAAATTTCAGCATTCTAGCTTTAAAACTGTAGAAGTTACAGTTTTTCCGATTTACCACGCCCCCAATGGGCGTAGATATATCCGCCATATCTTTTTGAACTTGGATGGTCAACGCAAGTACACATTCCAAATTTCAACTCTCTAGCTCTTCAACTAATATGATTTCTTAACTATGGGCGCAACCATTTTCCGATTTGCCACGCCCCTAGTGGGCGTATCCAGAAAATCTTGACACTTTATAATTCGAGGGTATACACGAGTATATGTTCCAAATTTCAAGTCTCTAGCTTCAATAGCGTAGAAAAATATTGCATTCATACGGCAGACGGACGGACAGCAAGACGGACATTTCACAAAACCAATATACTCTTTTTCCCTTTGGGAAACGAGTATAAAAAGCGTAAAATGATTTGATATTTGGCTCTTCACAGGGCTCAGAGTATCTCCTAGTCGAGCAGTTTCGACTAGAGCACTCTTACTTGTTATACCCTGAGCCCATTGAAAATGGGAAATCAGGGTATAATGGTTTTGTTAAATGTATGTAACAGGCAGAAGGAGGCGTGTCAGACCCCACAAAGTATATATATTCTTGATCAGGGCGACGAGCTGAGTCGATTTAGCCCTGTCCGTCTGTCTGTCTGTCCGTCTGTCCGTCTGTCCGTCCGTCCGTCCGTCCGTATGTTTGAACGCGTCGATTGAAGCATCTAGACAAGCTAGAGTCTTGAATTTTTTTGTTGGGTCCGTGGATAGCACGCGCAGGTAAAGTTTTTTACCAAAAAACGATATCTATTTTTGTTGTTTTGTTTTCGATTTTAAACCTTATCGAAAGAAGGCTATAAAACTATATCTCCCACACCTTTAGAGCTAGACCCCTCAAATTTTGCATATAGATTTATGTGAATTATACAATTTCTATTTTGTTATTTTTTGGATACCGGCTCTTTTTACTAATTAACCCCCCCCCCCCCCCTGCCAACAAACACCCATTGAGAGTCTGTTGCAATTATAACCATGTGAATAAATTAGCATTTTTATAAAATGTAAAAAATTCAATAGAATCATATGCTGAAAGTTTCATCAAATTCCGTTAAGAAAGTCCCGATTTATTAAATAAAACGTTTGGCCAATAATCACACGCACGTGGCAAGCAGCGACGCGCAGCAAAAAACATTTACAAATACACATACATTGAAACGTGAAAGCGCGTCTACTATGCATGTGCACAAATATATTCAAGGCCATTCATTCTAGCATATTCTACAACCAAATCTGTGTTTGAATTGTGTTTGCATTTTCAGCCGCTTCTGTAGTTTTGTATTTGTCATATATCGCCCTTTACACGCATACATTCAAACAGACCACCGTTTTTGTATGTACACATACTCATACGTTCATATGCGCGCATTTCAGCATATTCTAAGAACCACAATTGCGATTGATCTGCTTCTTTAGCTTCTTTAGTTTTGTATTTGTCACATATCGCGTAGTAGTAGTACTACTTTGCGTTTTGCCAACAAGCAACGCAATACTGGCGTGGCGTAGTGGATAGACGCAAAGCTCGTAAACGAAAGGTCCCGAGTTCGAAACTCAGTGACTACAGCGTAACTTTTTTAATTTTTTATACAATTTATAAACATGATGTAGTTGTGCTAGTTGAGATGATGCGCTCTAACGTTACATATGTAGTAAATAGATGCAGGTTAGAGTCCAGGTGCGGTGATGTTTGTTTTTCTTTTCTTTTTTTGTTAATTTGTTTATTTATTTAATTATTAATTTATTTTTGATTTACATACATTCTAGTTGAATAAAATTTTAAAATTATTATTTAATTTTGGAAAATTTAATGTTATATGCAAGCTATATAGCGTATTACACAATGCAAATCGGACGGGGCTCAGGGTATCTCCTAGTCGAGCACCTCCGACTAGAGTTTTCTTACTTGTTATATAATAAATTATTTATTCAATAAATATAGTTTCTTATTTTTATACCCTGAGCCCATTGAAAATGAGAAATTAGGGTATAATGGTTTTGTGAAAATGAATGTAACAGGCAGAAGGAGGCGTGCCACACCCCATAAAGTATATATATTTTGATCAACGAGACAAGACGAGTCGATATAGCCAATAATCACACGCACGTGGCAAGCAGCGACGCGCAGAAAAAAACATTTACAAATACACATACATTGAAACGTGAAAGCGCGTCTACTATGCATGTGCACAAATATATTCAAGGCCATTCATTCTAGCATATTCTTCAACCAAATCTGTGTTTGAATTGTTTTTGCATTTTCAGCCGCTTCTGTAGTTTTGTCTTTGTCATATATCGCCCTTTACACGCATACATTCAAACAGACCACCGCTTTTTGTATGTACACATACTCATACGTTCATATGCGCGCATTTCAGCATATTCTAAGAACCACAATTGCGATTGATCTGCTTCTTTAGCTTCTTTAGTTTTGTATTTGTCACATATCGCGTAGTAGTAGTACTACTTTGCGTTTTGCCAACAAGCAACGCAATACTGGCGTGGCGTAGTGGATAGACGCAAAGCTCGTAAACGAAAGGTCCCGAGTTCGAAACTCAGTGACTACAGCGTAACTTTTTTAATTTTTTATACAATTTATAAACATGATGTAGTTGTGCTAGTTGAGATGATGCGCTCTAACGTTACATATGTAGTAAATAGATGCAGGTTAGAGTCCAGGTGCGGTGATGTTTGTTTTTCTTCTTCTTTTTTTTTTGTTAATATTTTTATTTATTTAATTATTCATTTTTTTTTATTTACATACATTCTAGTTGAAAAAAATTTAAAAATTACCTTACCTTAAACCTTACCTTACCTTAAACTGGGGCAGCCCTTCTTCTTATTCGCTCCACTCTGCGGAGCTCCACCATTATTGTAGCCGCTAAGGAGCTTATAAGGTTCCAAGCTACCTCCGACTCGAGCATTGTCCTTGTTAGGTTTTCCACCCCGATGGGGCGGCCTATTGCTTCTTCCAGACGCCGCCTTTTCTCGTGGAAACGCCCACACTCAAACAGGACGTGCTTGGCGTTTTCCACCAGACCTTGACCACACCAGGAACATTCCTGTTTCCTCATGGCCAAAACGCTTCAGATAACTCCTGAAGCATCCATGACCTGAGAGGATCTGCGAGAGATAGAAGTTTGTCTCGCCATGCTTGCGGTTGACCCACGGTTCCAGCTCCGGGATGCGCGTGTGAGTCCAACGGCCCTTAGTCGATCTGCTCCACCTTGTTTGCCTTCGTGCGATGCTGTTTGCCCTGGCCGTGTCTCGTCGCACAAGCTCGTTTGTCCTCCGCTCCACAGCTCCGGCGACCAAGTCCTCCAGTGGCGTCATGCCGGCTATGACAAGCGCCGCGTCATCAGATACGGTTCTGAAGGCGCAGCTCACTCGAATTGCGCACAGTCTGTATGTGGCGCGAATTCCTCGGCTGTAGCTAGCAGTCGCCATCGCTCTTGCCCAGATTGGTGCGGCATAGAGGATGACGGACCTGACGACACTCATCAGAAGGAGTCGTCCTTGTTGCTTAGGGCCCCGCGTGTTCAGCATGATTCGGGAGAGGGCTCTACACGAATCAGCTGCTTTTTTATGCACGTATTCCAGGTGCTCGCGGAAAGACAATCTTGTATCTAGCATGACGCCTAGATATCTTATAGCCCTCTTTGACTCGATGGTGACGCTTCCAATCCTTATATGGGCAGCTGATACTTGCACTGCACATATCCTCTGTATCTTTGAGCTCCTTTCCTATGGCAACGACGGCTACATCATCAGCGAAGCCAATGGTGTGCGTACCTGCTGGAAGTTTCAAACGCAGTACTCCGTCGTACATAGCATTCCATAGGAGAGGCCCCAAAACAGATCCTTGGGGGACTCCAGCTGACACTGTATGAGTTTGGATACCCTCACTCGTGTTGTATATCAGTGTTCTTCCTCTGAAGTAGCTCTTAACTATCTCTTTAAGATATTTAGGGATATTATATTGTGCTAGTGCATATAGTATCATATCCCAGCTAGCAGTGTTAAATGCATTTTTAACGTCCAGGGTCGCTATTATGCAGTACTGCTTCGCTCCATGCTTCCATCTAGTGCCTTGGATGGCAGAAGTAGCGAGGTCGACAACTTTCCTTAGTGCATCTGTTGTTGACCGAGCCTTCCGGAAACCGAATTGGTGTGGCGACAGGCCACCGGCGATATCAATTGCTGTCTCCTGTCTATAGCAAATTAGCTTCTCAAACACCTTTCCCATGGTGTCTAAGAGACAAATTGGTCTATACGACGATGGCTCCTCCGGGGGTTTGCCAGCCTTGGGTAGCAATACCAGGTTCTGAGTCTTCCATATTGCCGGGAACATCTCCTGGGCTAGACACGCGTTATACAGCTCAGTGAACATTCCTGGCTGCAAAGCGAGGGCTAGCTTCAGCGCACGGTTTGGGATACCATCCGGACCAGGGGCAGAGTTCGTTCTAAGACCTCTAGCTGCTTCTAAAATCTCATCGTCCGTTGCTAAAACAGGGTGCGAGCCAATCGAGTGATGGCTAGCAAGCACTAGGCCAGGTCCATGAATGAAGCTTAGACGTTCAGGAAAGAGCGTTTCCTCAATCGACTTAAGTTCCAAACGATCCGTAGGCTGCACCTGCTTATTGGCATATAGCCGTTTTACCACTGTTCTATATGACTGGCCCCAAGGGTCAAATTCAGCGGAGTCTCATAAGTCCAGAAAGTATTCACGTTTACTTGTCTGGATGGCCTTCTTAAGCTCTCTTCTTGCTACCTGGTAAGCTAACTGCCTTTCTACATATGATGGTCTACCCTTTGCCCTTTGATATCGTCTTCTCGCCCGTATATATGTACGTCGAAAGTCTGCTATTTGCTTATTCCACCAATACACAGGCGCTTGCTGGCGCATGAACTGCTTGCGCCGTTGCATGCTGCTGTTGCAGGCACTCTGTATTTGGGCTACCATTTGGCAAGCTCTGGCCTCAGCATTGCCGGATGTGCTTAACGACTGGATGGCCTCAGAGAAGGCTGAGTGATCAAAAGTATCCAGTCGATAGGCCTCCCTCCACAAAGTTGGCGCCCTGTCTGGTAGCTCTCCGATTGTGAACAGCAGTGCGGAGTGATCACTGCCCGTATAGGTGTCGCACAATTTCCACTTTGCGCCCCGGAAAAGGGACGAACTAACAAAACTGATGTCGATAATCGACCCGTATCCGGCTTGGCTGAAGGTGTACTCATGCCCAGAATTGAGCAGAACCACATCCAGCGTCGCGAAGATCTCCAAAAGGATACGGCCCTTGGCATTCGTGCTGTGGCTTCCCCATTCCAACGCCCATGCGTTGAAATCCCCGCTATAGCCTTTCTGCCCCTTACATGTGTGTGTGTGTGTGTGTGTGTGTGTGTGTGTGTGTGCGCGTGTGTGTGTTTTTTTTTTTATACCCTGAGCCCATTGAAAATGGGAAATCAGGGTATAATGGTTTTGTTAAATGTATGTAACAGGCAGAAGGAGGCGTGTCAGACCCCACAAAGTATATATATTCTTGATCAGGGCGACGAGCTGAGTCGATTTAGCCCTGTCCGTCTGTCTGTCCGTCCGTCTGTCCGTCTGTCCGTCTGTCCGTATGTTTGAACGCGTCGATCTCAGAACGTAGTTGACCTAGAGACTTGAATTTTTTTTTGTTGGGTCCGTGGATAGCACGCGCAGGTCAAGTTTGTTACCAAAAAACGATATCTATTTTTGTTGTTTTGTTATCGATTTTAAACCTTATCGAAAATAGGTTATAAAATTCTATCTGCCACACCTTTAGAGCTAGACTCCTCAAATTTTGCAGATAGATTCACGTGAATTTTATGCAATTTCTATTTTTTTTATTTTTTGCGTACCGGCTCTTTTTACTAATTACCCCCCCCCCCCCGCCACGCCCATCCTACTCGACCCATTGAGAGTTGCAAATATAACCATGTGAATAAATTAGCATTTTTATAAAATGTAAAAAATTCAATAGAATCATATGCCGAAAGTTTCATCAAATTCCGTTAAGTCAGTCCCGATTTATTAAACAAAACGTTTAGCCAATCACACGCACGTGGCAAGCAGCGACGCGCAGCAAAAAACATTTACACATACACATACATTGAAGCGTGCAAGCGCGTCTGCTTATGCATGTGCACAGCCGCTTCTGAGCATTTTCAGCCGCTTCTGTAGTTTTGTATTTGTCATATATCGCCCTTTACACGCATACATTCAAACAGACCACCGTTTTTTTATGTCCACAACTCATACATTCATATGCGCGCTTTTCAGCATATTCTAAGAATCAGAATTGCGATTGATCTACTTCTTTAGCTTCTTTAGTTTTGTATTTGTCACATATCGCCCTTGTAGTACTACTTTGCGTTTTGCCAACAACCGCCGCAATACTGGTGTGGTGTAGTGGGTAGACGCGAAGCACGTGAACGAGAGGTCCCGAGTTCGAAACTCGGTGACGACAGCGTAACTTTTTTAATTTTTTTTTTAAATCTATAAACATGAGGTGGTCGTGCTAGTTGAGATGACGCGCTTTAACGTTACATATGTAGTAAATATATGCAGGTTCGAGTCCAGGTGCGGTGATGTTTGTTTATCTTCTTCTTTTGTTTTTTATAATTTGTTTATTTATTAATTATTTAATTATTTATTTATTTTTTATTTACATAAATTCTAGTTGAATAAAATTTCAAAATTATAATTTAATTTTGGAAAATGTAATATTATATGCAAGCTATATAGCGTATTAAGCAATGCAAATCGGACGGGGCTCAGGGTATCTCCTAGTCGGGCACCTCCGACTAGAGTTTTCTTACTTGTTTTTTTTTTTTATATTCGATTTATTTGCTACTATTAAATTAATTCTTAATCTTACAATTTTTTTTTAATTATTAGCTTATGTATAATAAGATCTAAGGTTTAGGGTAGCGCACGTTGCTTGCGGGACTGCCGGAGAGCATTGCTTGTGCGTGTGTGTGTGTGTGTGTTTTTTTTTTTATATTCGATTTATTTGCTACTATTAAATTAATTCTTAATCTTACAAATTTTTAATTATTAGCTTATGTATAATAAGATCTAAGGTTTAGGGTAGCGCACGTTGCTTGCGGGACTGCCGGAGAGCATTGCTTCGCAAGCGCTTTGCACTACCTTAAACCGGTGCAGCCCTCCTTCTTATTCGCTCCACTCTGCGGAGTTCCAGCATGATTGTAACCGCGAAGGAGCTTATAAGGTTCCAAGCTACCTCCGACTCAAGCATTGTCCTTGTTAGGTTTTCCACCCCGATGGGGCGGCCTATTTCTTCTTCCAGACGCCGCCTTTCCTCGTGGAAACGCCCACACTCAAACAGGACGTGCCTGGCGTTTTCCACAAGTCCTTGACCACACCAGGAACATTCTTCAGTTTCCTCATGGCCAAACCGCTTCAGATAGCTCCTGAAGCATCCATGACCAGAGCGGATCTGCGAGAGATAGAAGTTGATCTCGCCATGCTTCCGGTTGGCCCACGGTTCCAGCTCCGGGATGAGCGTGTGAGTCCAACGCCCCTTAGTCGAGCTGCTCCACCTTGTTTGCCATCGTGCAATGCTGTTTGCCCTGGCCGTGTCTCGTCGCACAAGCTCGTTTGTGCTCCGCTCCACAGCTTCGGCGACCAAGTCCTCCAGTGGCGTCATGCCGGCTATGACAAGCGCCGCGTCATCAGATACGGTTCTGAAGGCGCAGCTCACTCGAATTGCGCACAGTCTGTATGTGGCGCGAATTCCTCGGCTGTAGCTAGCAGTCGCCATCGCTCTTGCCCAGATTGGTGCGGCATAGAGGATGACGGACCTGACGACACTCATCAGAAGGAGTCGTCTTTGTTGCTTAGGGCCCCGCGTGTTCAGCATGATTCGGGAGAGGGCTCTACACGAATCAGCTGCTTTTTCATGCACGTATTCCAGGTGCTCGCGGAAAGACAATCTTGTATCTAGCATGACGCCTAGATATCTTATAGCCCTCTTTGACTCGATGGTGACGCTTCCAATCCTTATATGGGCCGTTTCGACAGTCTTGCGACTGCTGACTAAAACGACCTCAGTCTTGTGTGCCGCTAGCTCGAGTCCAGCTCTTCCTAACCAGCCTTGGATGCAGCTGATACTTGCACTGCACATATCCTCTGTATCTTTGAGCTCCTTTCCTATGGCAACGACGGCTACATCATCAGCGAAGCCAATGGTGTGCGTACCTGCTGGAAGTTCTAAACGCAGTACTCCGTCGTACATAGCGTTCCATAGGAGAGGCCCCAACACAGATCCTTGGGGGACTCCAGCTGACACTGTATGAGATTGGATACCCTCACTCGTGTTGTATATCAGTGTTCTTCCCCTGAAGTAGCTCTTAACTATCTCTTTAAGATATTTAGGGATATTATATTGTGCTAGTGCATCTAGTATCATATCCCAGCTAGCAGTGTTGAATGCATTTTTAACGTCCAGGGTCGCTATTATGCAGTACTGCTTCGCTCCATGTTTCCATCTAGTGCCTTGGATGGCAGTAGTAGCGAGGTCGACAACTTTCTTTAGGGCATCTGTTGTTGACCGAGCCTTCCGGAAACCGAATTGGTGTGGCGACAGGCCACCGGCGATATCAATTGCTGTCTCCAGTCTATAGCAAATTAGCTTCTCAAACACCTTTCCCATGGTGTCTAAGAGGCAAATTGGTCTATACGACGATGGCTCCTCCGGGGGTTTTCCAGCCTTGGGTAGCAATACTAGGTTCTGAGTCTTCCATATTGCCGGGAACGTCTCCTGGGCTAGACACGTGTTGTACAGCTCAGTGAACTTTCCTGGCTGCAAAGCGAGGGCTAGCTTCAGCGCACGGTTTGGGATACCATCCGGACCAGGGGCAGAGTTCTAAGACTTCTAGCTGCTTCTAAAATCTCCTCGTTCGTAGCTAAAACAGGGTGCGAGCCAATCGGGTCATGGCTAGCCGGCAGTAGGCCAGGTCCATGAATGAAGCTTAGACGTTCAGGAAAGAGCGTTTCCACAATCGACTTAAGTTCCAAACGATCCGTGTGTGTGTGTGTGTGTGTGTGTTTTTTTTTTTTTTTTTATATTCAATTTATTTGCTACTATTAAATTAATTCTTAATCTTACAATTGTTAATTATTAGCTTATGTATAGTAGGATCTAACGTTTAGGGTAGCGCACGTTGCTTGCGGGACTGCTGGAGAGCATTGCTTCGCAAGCGCTTTGCACTACCTTAAACTGGGGCAGCCCTTCTTCTTATTCGCTCCACTCTGCGGAGCTCCAGCATGATTGTAGCCGCGAAGGAGCTTATAAGGTTCCAAGCTACCTCCAGTGCTGCCAACATTTCGTTGCATGAAAACGCTAAATCAGCCTTTGAAAAAAGCTAGAAATAGCTAGAAATCTTCTTCGTAGCTAAAAAAAACCGTTAATATATATAAATTTTTTTTTTGTTGGTTTATTTCAATATTTTATAAGATTTCATCAATTTTTTTTTTTTTTTTTTGATATATATATATATTTTATTTGCAATCTGTCTTATACAAAACAATAAGCAAATTTTTAAACTATAACTATAAATAACCGGATGGTTTGAACTCCTACGAGATCAATCCATATATTTACATATTTACATATGTATAGCTAATCTACTAGTTTAACTCTCTACTAGTCTATTCTCTATTTGGCAAATCTAATACGTGAAATCTTTTTAAGCGCCGTTCGCTGTTACTTGTGTTGTCGAGGAGTCCAGAAGCTAGAGCATTGCAGTGGTCATGTAGCCTATTTAAATACCTCTCTGCGGTTTTTTGTATTTCCTCTTTGATAAAAGGAAGTTTGAGGTCTTTATGTATGTCAAAGTTTGTCATATACCATGGAGCACCTGTTATTGTTCTCAGTGTTTTAGACTGGTAACGCTGAAGAATTTCAATGTTTGATTTACTGGCTGTTCCCCAAAGCTGCAACGCGTAGGTCCATATTGGTTTTAAAACAGCCTTATATAGCCGTATTTTATTTTCAAGGCTTAGCTGCGAGTGCGGTCCTAATAGCCAGTACATTTTTGTTGTCTTGAATTTAAGTTGTAATTTCTTTGCATTTATATGCTGTCTCCAGGTAAGCCTCCGATCCATATGCACTCCCAGGTATTTAACCGTTTCGCTAACTGGAATGGTGATTCCATTGGGTGAGACTGTAGGACAGTTCCCGGGTCTGAGAGCGAATGTTACTTGCACAGACTTTTGGGCGTTCACCTCAATTCTCCATTTGTTCAGCCAAGCTTCAATCAGACCAAGTTCCTCTTGAATAAGATTGGATGCAACTG